>JAVIAB010000024.1:2425735-2795735 GCA_032433765.1 Megaustenia siamemsis
GTACGATAGAAGTACGGTAGAGGTAAGGTAGAGGTACGGTAGAGGTACGGCAGAGATAAGGTAGAGGTACGATAGAGGTACGGTAGAGGTAAGGTAGAGGTACGGTAGAGGTAAGGTAGAGGTACGGTAGAAGTACGGTAGAGGTAAGGTAGAGGTACGGCAGAGGTAAGGTAGAGGTACGGTAGAGGTACGGTAGAGGTAAGGTAGAGGTACGGTAGAGGTACGGTAGAGGTACGGCAGAGGTAAGGTAGAGGTACGGTAGAGGTACGGTAGAGGTACGGTAGAGGTACGGTAGAGGTAAGGTAGAGGTACGGTAGAGGTACGGCAGAGGTACGGTAGAGGTAAGGTAGAGGTACGGTAGAGGTACGGCAGAGGTACGGCAGAGGTACGGTAGAGGTAAGGTAGAGGTAAGGTAGAGGTAAGGTAGAGGTACGATAGAGGTAAGGCAGAGGTACGGCAGAGGTACGGCAGAGGTACGGCAGAGGTAAGGTAGAGGTAAGGTAGAGGTAAGGTAGAGGTACGGTAGAGGTACGGTAGAGGTAAGGCAGAGGTACGGCAGAGGTACGGCAGAGGTACGGCAGAGGTAAGGTAGAGGTAAGGTAGAGGTAAGGTAGAGGTAAGGTAGAGGTACGGTAGAGGTAAGGTAGAGGTACGGCAGAGGTAAGGTAGAGGTAAGGTAGAGGTAAGGTAGAGGTAAGGTAGAGGTAAGGTAGAGGTAAGGTAGAGGTAAGGTAGAGGTACGGTAGAGGTAAGGTAGAGGTACGGCAGAGGTAAGGTAGAGGTAAGGTAGAGGTAAGGTAGAGGTACGGCAGAGGTAAGGTAGAGGTAAGGTAGAGGTAAGGTAGAGGTAAGGTAGAGGTAAGGTAGAGGTAAGGTAGAGGTAAGGTAGAGGTAAGGTAAAACGAGAAAGAAGAAAGTACTGGTTCTATCGATGTGTTTCAAATAAGAAATGACAACTAGTATCGACTGCACTGGACAAGCGGCCTTTATTCTCCGGTCCTTGAAGTCCCCTCTCCTGTAGGCTCCATCAAGATGATTTCTTGTGGGCCTTGTCTACAACTTGGCGGGGCACGACCCGCTCAACCTCAGACTTCCAGGTTGTGTTTTAGAGTTGCAAATGCCGCACAGAAGCTGGGTAATTTTGAGATGTACGAGATGGTGAGTCGCCAGGTTTCTGGGTGTCCCCTTCCTCCTTGTGTCATCTTAACATGTATAATGTTCTAGGTGTCCCCTTCCTCCTTGTGTCATCTTAACATGTATAATGTTCTAGGTGTCACCTTCCTCCTTGTGTCATCTCAACATGTATAATGTTCTAGGTGTCACCTTCCTCCTTCTCTAATCCTGAAACCTGATCTCTTCTGTTCAAGTCTTCATAGAACTATTACCAAAAATTGCATTTCATTATTTTGTAACTCCTGAAATTAGAAGTAAAAATCTTGAGATGATCTTCTTCTTCTAGTTCTTGTTCTTATTGATGTTCGTCTTCTAGTTCTTGTTCTTATTGATGTTCTTCTACTTCAGCGATCAATAACTGCTATGTATTTAACCGTTTCGACGAGCATGTGTCACGGACAAGACGAGTTTTACGTCATCATCGGTTCCCCATAACTTGTCATGTAGGGTTGCTTCTACAACGTGCGCCACATTTGTGTTCATAGGGTGTTGAGAGTGTTGCAGTCCTGTAGGATATGTTCTGGAGTTTGTCTGGATGCTCCTGTGTTGAGAGTGTTGCAGTCCTGTAGGATATGTTCTGGAGTTTGTCTGGATGCTCCTGTGTTGAGAGTGTTGCAGTCCTGTAGGATATGTTCTGGAGTTTGTCTGGATGCTCCTGTGTTGAGAGTGTTGCAGTCCTGTAGGATATGTTCTGGAGTTTGTCTGGATGCTCCTGTGCTGCAGTCCTGTAGGATATGTTCTGGAGTTTGTCTGGATGCTCCTGTGTTGAGAGTGTTGCAGTCCTGTAGGATATGTTCTGGAGTTTGTCTGGATGCTCCTGTGTTGAGAGTGTTACAGTCCTGTAGGATATGTTCTGGAGTTTGTCTGGATGCTCCTGTGTTGAGAGTGTTGCAGTCCTGTAGGATATGTTCTGAAGTTTGTCTGGATGCTCCTGTGTTGAGAGTGTTGCAGTCCTGTAGGATATGTTCTGGAGTTTGTCTGGATGCTCCTGTGTTGAGAGTGTTGCAGTCCTGTAGGATATGTTCTGGAGTTTGTCTGGATGCTCCTGTGTTGAGAGTGTTGCAGTCCTGTAGGATATGTTCTGGAGTTTGTCTGGATGCTCCTGTGTTGAGAGTGTTGCAGTCCTGTAGGATATGTTCTGGAGTTTGTCTGGATGCTCATGTGTTGAGAGTGTTGCAGTCCTGTAGGATATGTTCTGGAGTTTGTCTGGATGCTCCTGTGTTGAGAGTGTTGCAGTCCTGTAGGATATGTTCTGGAGTTTGTCTGGATGCTCCTGTGTTGAGAGTGTTGCAGTCCTGTAGGATATGTTCTGGAGTTTGTCTGGATGCTCCTGTGTTGAGAGTGTTGCAGTCCTGTAGGATATGTTCTGGAGTTTGTCTGGATGCTCCTGTGTTGAGAGTGTTGCAGTCCTGTAGGATATGTTCTGGAGTTTGTCTGGATGCTCCTGTGTTGAGAGTGTTGCAGTCCTGTAGGATATGTTCTGGAGTTTGTCTGGATGCTCCTGTGTTGAGAGTGTTGCAGTCCTGTAGGATATGTTCTGGAGTTTGTCTGGATGCTCCTGTGTTGAGAGTGTTGCAGTCCTGTAGGATATGTTCTGGAGTTTGTCTGGATGCTCCTGTGTTGAGAGTGTTGCAGTCCTGTAGGATATGTTCTGGAGTTTGTCTGGATGCTCCTGTGTTGAGAGTGTTGCAGTCCTGTAGGATATGTTCTGGAGTTTGTCTGGATGCTCCTGTGTTGAGAGTGTTGCAGTCCTGTAGGATATGTTCTGGAGTTTGTCTGGATGCTCCTGTGTTGAGAGTGTTGCAGTCCTGTAGGATATGTTCTGGAGTTTGTCTGGATGCTCCTGTGTTGAGAGTGTTGCAGTCCTGTAGGATATGTTCTGGAGTTTTTCTGGATGCTCCTGTGTTGAGAGTGTTGCAGTCCTGTAGGATATGTTCTGAAGTTTTTCTGGATGCTCCTGTGTTGAGAGTGTTGCAGTCCTGTAGGGTATGTTCTGGAGTTTGTCTGGATGCTCCTGTGTTGAGAGTGTTGCAGTCCTGTAGGATATGTTCTGGAGTTTTTCTGGATGCTCCTGTGTTGAGAGTGTTGCAGTCCTGTAGGATATGTTCTGGAGTTTTTCTGGATGCTCCTGTGTTGAGAGTGTTGCAGTCCTGTAGGATATGTTCTGGAGTTTGTCTGGATGCTCCTGTGTTGAGAGTGTTGCAGTCCTGTAGGATATGTTCTGAAGTTTTTCTGGATGCTCCTGTGTTGAGAGTGTTACAGTCCTGTAGGATATGTTCTGGAGTTTGTCTGGATGCTCCTGTGTTGAGAGTGTTGCAGTCCTGTAGGATATGTTCTGGAGTTTGTCTGGATGCTCCTGTGTTGAGAGTGTTGCAGTCCTGTAGGATATGTTCTGGAGTTTGTCTGGATGCTCCTGTGTTGAGAGTGTTGCAGTCCTGTAGGATATGTTCTGAAGTTTTTCTGGATGCTCCTGTGTTGAGAGTGTTGCAGTCCTGTAGGATATGTTCTGAAGTTTTTCTGGATGCTCCTGTGTTGAGAGTGTTACAGTCCTGTAGGATATGTTCTGGAGTTTGTCTGGATGCTCCTGTGCTGAGAGTGCTACAGTCCTGTAGGATATGTTCTCGGTTTGTCTCCAACCTACACAGTCGCAAGTCACAAAGTCACCGAGTTCTATGTGGACAAATATCTAAATGATAAACTTCAACTTTCATTCTCACAACAACGCCGCTGTGTGCCGCTTTACAACTACAGTAAACTTTGAGATAAGGATCTCTCTCTCTCTCCCTGTCTCTCTCCCCCTCTCTCTCCGGTTTATTAAGACTCCACAAGGTAAATTGTTTGCTTGAAACAAACAACCATTCCTGTCCTGTACAGATAATGCAACAAAAATTTACTGAGTGCGTCATGTGCCGTTATCAATTCAACAGAAAGGTGAATGTGACAACATGTGACTTGATCACTGAGTCACAACAACCAGTGAAATCAGACCTGAATTTATGTTGAACGAGACTACTGTCCTGCTGGTAGTGTTTTATTGGACTGGCAGAAGGTTTTTACAACAACAGCAAAAAGGAAGAAATAATCGAATTTTTGGGGCATATCATGAAAAGAGGAAGGTTGGAATATTTGGTTACAACTGGCAAAATATAGGGAAAGAGAGATGATACTAGATAGTTTGGTGGCATGGCATGTGAAACAGTTAACAGCATAATTGATACGATGGACTGTAGATTAGTAAGTTAGTAATAGATTAGGTAAGATTGTGGAAGGACATGATCGCCTACGCCAACCGGTATAGCACATGATGATGATCCTACCAATATTCCTCTCTTTGTTACCTCTCTTCTTCTTCTTCTGCCTCGCCAATCCTACCTATTCTCTCTCTTTTCCTCTTCTTCTCGTTTTCATCGTACCCTATAGGACCTTTCTCTTTCATCGTACCCTATAGGACTTTCTCTTTCATCGTACCCTATAGGACCTTTCTCTTTCATCGTACTCATTAGGACCCTTCTCTTTCATCCTACCCTATAGGACCTTTCTCTTTCATCGTACCCTATAGGACCTTTCTCTTTCATCGTACCCTATGGGACCCTTCTCTTTCATTAGATCCTATAGGACCCTTCTCTTTCATCGTACCCTATAGGACCTTTCTCTTTCATCGTACCCTATAGGACCTTTCTCTTTCATCGTACCCTATAGGACCTTTCTCTTTCATCGTACCCTATAGGACCTTTCTCTTTCATCGTACTCATTAGGACCCTTCTCTTTCATCGTACCCTATGGGACCCCTCTCTTTCATCGTACCCTATGGAACCCCTCTCTTTCATCGTACCCTATGGAACCCCTCTCTTTCATCGTACCCTATGGGACCCTTCTCTTTCATCGTACCCTATGGGACCCTTCTCTTTCATCGTACCCTATGGGACCCCTCTCTTTCATCGTATCCTATGGGACCCCTCTCTTTCATCGTACCCTTTGGGACCCATCTCTTTCATCGTATCCTATGGGACCCCTCTCTTTCATCGTACCCTATGGGACCCCTCTCTTTCATCGTACCCTATGGGACCCCTCTCTTTCATCGTACCCTATGGGACCCCTCTCTTTCATTAGAAACATTAGAAAGTGGATCTCATGATGAATGATGAAAGGAGGGTCCAATACGATATGATGAAAAAAGGGGTCGTACAGGGTACGATGAAAAGAGGGGTCCTATAGGATCTAATGAAAGATAGGTGTCTTATAGGGTAAGATGAAAGAGAGGAGTCCTATAGGGTAAGATGAAAGAGAAGGGTCCTATAGGGTAAGATGAAAGAGAAAGATCATATGGGATACGATGAAAGAGAAAGGTCCTATACGGTACGATGAAAGAGAGAGGTCCTATAGAGTACGATGAAATTGAGGGGTCCTATAGGGCACGATGAAAGAGAGGGGTCCTATAGGGTACGATGAAAGAGAAGGGTCCTATAGGGTACATTGAAAGAGAGGGATATCTTAGGGTACGATGAAAGAGAAGGGACCTGTAGGGTAAGATGAAAGGAGGGCTCCTATAGTTTATGATGAAAGAGAAGTGTCATATAGAGTACGATTAAAGGAGGACTCATTTAGTTTAAGATGAAAGGAGGGGTCCAAAGGATAAGATGAAAGAAGGGTTCATACAGTTTAACATGAAAGAGAAGGTTCCTATAGGGTAAGATGAAAGAGCAGGGTCCTATAGGGTAAGATGAAAGGAGGAGTCCTATTGGGTAAGATGAAAGAGAATGGTCCTATAGGGTAAGATGAAAGGAGGGATCCTATAGTTTAAGATGAAAGAGAAGGGTCCTATGGGGTAAGATAAAAGGAGGGTTTCTATATTTTAACATGAAAGAGAAGGCTCCTATAGGGTATGTGAAAGAGAAGGGTCCTATAAGGTAGATGAAAGGCGGGTTCCTAAAGTTAAAATGAAAGAGAAGGGTCCTATAGGGTAGATGAAAGAAGGGTTCTTAAAGTGTAAGATGAAAGAGAAGGGTCCTATAGGGTAAGATGAAAGGAGGGTTCCTAAAGTTTAAGATGAAAGAGAAGGATCCTGTAGGGTAGATGAAAGAAGGGTTCTTAAAGTTTAAGATGAAGAGAAGGGTCCTATAGTTTAAGATGAAAGAGAAGGGTCCTATAGGGTAAAATGAAAGAGAAGGGTCCTATAGGGTAAGATGAAAGAGAAGGATCCTATAGGGTAGATGAAAGAAGGGTTCTTAAAGTTTAAGATGAAAGAGAAGGGTCCTATAGTTTAAGATGAAAGAGAAGGGTCCTATAGGGTAAAATGAAAGAGAAGGTTCCTATAGGGTAAGATGAAAGAGAAGGGTCCTATAGGGTAAGATAAAAGGAGGGGTCCTATAGGGTAAGATGAAAGAGAAGGATCCTATAGGGTAGATGAAAGAAGGGTTCTTAAAGTTTAAGATGAAAGAGAAGGGTCCTATAGTTTAAGATGAAAGAGAAGGGTCCTATAGGGTAAAATGAAAGAGAAGGTTCCTATAGGGTAAGATGAAAGAGAAGGGTCCTATAGGGTAAGATGAAAGGAGGAGTCCTAAAGTTTAAGATGAAAAAGAAGGGTCCTATAGGGTAAGATGAAAGAGTAGGGTCCTATAGGGTAAGATGAAAGAGAAGGGTCCTATAGGGTAAGATGAAAGAGAAGGGTCTTATAGGGTAAGATGAAAGAGAAGGGTCCTATAGGGTAAGATGAAAGAGAAGGGTCCTATAGGGTAAGATGAAAGAGACGGGTCCTATAGGGTAAGATGAAAGGAGGAGTCCTAAAGTTTAAGATGAAAAAGAAGGGTCCTATAGGGTAAGATGAAAGAGTAGGGTCCTATAGGGTAAGATGAAAGAGAAGGGTCCTATAGGGTAAGATGAAAGATAAGGGTCCTATAGGGTAAGATGAAAGAGAAGGGTCCTATAGGGTAAGATGAAAGGAGGGGTCCTATAGGGTAAGATGAAAGGAGGGGTCCTATAGGGTAAGATGAAAGGAGGGGTCCTATAGGGTAAGATAAAAGGAAGGGTCCTATAATGTAATTTATATAGACCGTGGGGTCATTGTACCCATAGCCGCCCGTTCTCTCAAGGCTTGAAACGTCACTATAGTTGGATGTTTCCTGGATTACCCTTTCAGCCCCCAGGCTTACTTTTATAGATGGCGATGGGCATGCTAAACAGCTACAACTCCGCTAATGAGACTGACTTATGAAAAGTAGATCGGCAAAAAAAACCCCCAAAAGCGCTACAGCTAAAGTAGCTCTACCTAAAGGGAACACGCTAAACACGCTCCAGCAACAAGATATGATTTAGTGCCTGACACGACTGGCGACCAACAGACAAGTACTGCGGTCTGCACGTCTTTTATCTCTGAGACTAACATTAGCTGAGCCGTCATAGCGCCTCTTAACGTCCTCTGTACCTACGCTCTCTGAGTGTTGTCTTCTCTATTTTAGGATTGGACACATTTTTTAGCTAAATGGTGGGAAAGGGGGTGGGGGTGGAGGTGGGTATGATACTTAGTCAGTAGTAGAGTTCGTGCACCAGCGCAAGAGGTCTAAATAGAGTATTCGAGTGTTATAGTTAGGGCTAGAGTTAGAGTACTAGAGTTATGATTAGATTTAGAGTGTTGGAGTTGAAGTTAGGGTGTTATAGTTAGAGTGTTAAGGTTAGAGTGTTAGGGTTAGAGTGTTAGGGTTATAGTGTTAGATTTAGGGTTGACATTAGAGTGTTAGTGTTAAGATTAGAGTTAGAGTATCAAAGTTAGGGTTAGAGTTAGACTTTTAGAGTTAGGGTTGGAGTTTGTGTCAGTCAGTTAGGGTTAGGGTTGGAGTTAGAGTGTTAGAGTTAGAGAATGTTAGAGTGAGGGTTAGAGTTTGTGTCAGTCAGTTAGAGTTTGTGTCAGTCAGTTAGGGTTTGTGTCAGTCAGTTAGAGTTTGTGTCAGTCAGTTAGAGTTTGTATCGGTCAGTTAGAGTTTGTGTCAGTCAGTTACAGTTTGTGTCAGTCAATTAGAGTTTGTGTCAGTCAGTTAGAGTTTGTGTCAGTCAGTTAGAGTTTGTGTCAGTCAATTAGAGTTTGTGTCAGTCAGTTAGAGTTTGTGTCAGTCAGTTAGAGTTTGTGTCAGTCAATTAGAGTTTGTGTCAGTCAGTTAGGGTTTGTGTCAGTCAATTAGAGTTTGTGTCAGTCAGTTAGGGTTTGTGTCAGTCAGTTAGAGTTTGTGTCAGTCAGTTAGGGTTTGTGTCAGTCAATTAGATTTTGTGTCAGTCAGTTAGGGTTTGTGTCAGTAGGTTAGAGTTTGTGTCAGTCAGTTAGGGTTTGTGTCAGTCAGTTAGAGTTTGTGTCAGTCAGTTAGGGTTTGTGTCAGTCAATTAGAGTTTGTGTCAGTCAGTTAGGGTTTGTGTCAGTCAATTAGAGTTTGTGTCAGTCAGTTAGAGTTTGTGTCAGTCAGTTAGGGTTTGTGTCAGTCAATTAGAGTTTGTGTCAGTCAATTAGAGTTTGTGTCAGTCAATTATAGTTTGTGTCAGTCAATTATAGTTTGTGTCAGTCAATTAGAGTTTGTGTCAGTCAGTTAGAGTTTGTGTCAGTCAGTTAGGGTTTGTGTCAGTCAATTAGAGTTTGTATCGGTCAGTTAGAGTTTGTGTCAGTCAGTTAGAGTTTGTATCAGTCAGTTAGAGTTTGTGTCAGTTAGTTAGAGTTTGTGTCAGTCAGTTAGGGTTTGTGTCAGTCAATTAGAGTTTGTGACAGTCAGTTAGAGTTTGTGTCAGTCAATTAGAGTTTGTGTCAGTCAATTAGAGTTTGTGTCAGTCAATTAGAGTTTGTGTCAGTCAATTAGAGTTTGTGTCAGTTAATTAGAGTTTGTGTCAGTCAGTTAGAGTTTGTGTCAGTCAATTAGAGTTTGTGTCAGTCAGTTAGAGTTTGTGTCAGTCAGTTAGAGTTTGTGTCAGTCAGTTAGGGTTTGTGTCAGTCAATTAGAGTTTGTGTCAGTCAGTTAGGGTTTGTGTCAGTCAGTTAGAGTTTGTGTCAGTCAGTTAGGGTTTGTGTCAGTCAGTTAGAGTTTGTGTCAGTCAGTTAGAGTTTGTATCAGTCAGTTAGGGTTTGTGTCAGTCAGAGTTTGTGTCAGTCAGTTAGGGTTTGTGTCAGTCAGTTAGAGTTTGTGTCAGTCAGTTAGAGTTTGTATCAGTCAGTTAGGGTTTCTTATTTTTTCACTAGCTCCCTTGTTATGTTGACCTCTTTGAGAACGTCCTTGTTGGGCCTTTTCCGAGGAACTCTTAATATTCTTCTGAGAAATCCCATCTCTGTGGCTTCTATATTTGTTG
This sequence comes from Megaustenia siamemsis, assembly GCA_032433765.1. Taxonomy (NCBI): domain Eukaryota; kingdom Metazoa; phylum Mollusca; class Gastropoda; order Stylommatophora; family Ariophantidae; genus Megaustenia; species Megaustenia siamemsis. The sequence goes on from JAVIAB010000024.1 coordinate 2,435,225, forward strand.
TCTACTCCACTTATCTGTCTACTGTCCATGATTCGCTTCTATAGGTCAGAATTAACTTTATATAGCACCGATGAACTATCATTCTCACTTCTATTGACATAGATTTGTTGCACAAGACGTTTTTAATTTTCTGTAATACAATTTTGGCCTGAGCTATTCTACTTTTTATTTCTGTAGTGCATCTTCCATCTGAGGGAGCCGCGATAGCTCAGTGGTTACTGAACTGGACTACAAATGACAAGGGGTAGGGTTCGATCCCTACCGACGGCTTCCAGGTTCACCCAGCCTCAAATGGGTACCAGATTTTTTTCTGGGAAAGTAAACCGGCGCGGGCGTAATACCGACCACATTACCCCAAAAATCATGTGCTGACGGTCTGTAAAATTTATGGTCACTAACACCATATTCCCTATACGCCACTTGGTGTGACGGGGGCTCTTTACATTTTTTTTTTTTACTATCTCCCATCTGATGTTATTATTGTGCCCAAGTATTTGACGCGTTGCACTTGTTTCAGATTTGTCCAGTTAATCAAGACAACATGATAACAATACACACACACACACAAACAAACAAATAAAACGAGTCCAGATAAATAAACACACACAGAGAAATAGATAAAAGACACACCCACATAGAAAGACATCGAATTACAATTGAATATAAAAAAAATTAAATATTTCTCAAACGGGCAAAAATAAGCCAAACATACAAGAAGCAAATGAACCCCAGAACTAGGCCATATACACAAATAAGAGGAACATACAAGCTGGAGGTCAACATAACAAACATGGCTACTGGTGACTGTAGTGACGAAAGGTCAGTCCAGGACATACACGCTCAAGTCAACTCTGCTTGTAAATTGATACCTGACTACCGTAATTAAGGGGAAGTAAACATCTGGGCAGTGAATTTGCTTGACGGTTAAGTAAGGAACATGGGGCAGAACTCATCTGGGGTCTGTAGAACATGGGGCAGACCTCATCTGGCGGTCTGTAGAACATGGGGCAGGCCTCATCTGGGGGGTCTGTAGAACATGGGGCAGGCCTCATCTGGGGGGTCTGTAGAACATGGGGCAGGCCTCATCTGGGGGGTCTGTAGAACATGGGGCAGAACTCATCTGGGGGGTCTGTAGAACATGGGGCAGACCTCATCTGGCGGTCTGTAGAACATGGGGCAGGCCTCATCTGGGGGGTCTGTAGAACATGGGGCAGAACTCATCTGGGGGTCTGTAGAACATGGGGCAGACCTCATCTGGCGGTCTGTAGAACATGGGGCAGGCCTCATCTGGGGGGTCTGTAGAACATGGGGCAGGCCTCATCTGGGGGGTCTGTAGAACATGGGGCAGAACTCATCTGGGGGTCTGTAGAACATGGGGCAGGCCTCATCTGGGGGGTCTGTAGAACATGGGGCAGAACTCATCTGGGGGGTCTGTAGAACATGGGGCAGGCCTCATCTGGGGGGTCTGTAGAACATGGGGCAGAACTCATCTGGGGGTCTGTAGAACATGGGGCAGACCTCATCTGGCGGTCTGTAGAACATGGGGCAGGCCTCATCTGGGGGGTCTGTATAACATGGGGCAGGCCTCATCTGGGGGGTCTGTAGAACATGGGGCAGAACTCATCTGGGGGGTCTGTAGAACATGGGGCAGGCCTCATCTGGGGGGTCTGTAGAACATGGGGCAGGCCTCATCTGGGGGGTCTGTAGAACATGGGGCAGGCCTCATCTGGCGGTCTGTAGAACATGGGGCAGAACTCATCTGGCGGTCTGTAGAACATGGGGCAGGCCTCATCTGGGGGGTCTGTAGAACATGGGGCAGGCCTCATCTGGGGGGTCTGTAGAACATGGGGCAGACCTCATCTGGGGGTGTGTAGTTTACCAAATGGAACCACTCGGTGCGGCCAGGGACCCCTGTGCAGACGGCTGCCAGGTAAACATGGATTAACATGCAAAATTCAGTTCCTAGTCTCTAGAGACTTTGTCACAGTTGAAAGCTGGCGAACGCAACAACAACAACAACAACAACAACAACAAAACAACGACAAAAACAACAATAAAAACAACAACAACAACAAAATAACAACGACAAAAACAACAATAAAAACAACAATAAAAACAACAATAAAAACAACAACAACAAAATAACAACAACAAAAACAACAATAAAAACAACAACAAAATGGAACCAAAGGAATGGACAATTGGTTAGTTGAAAAAAGAAATTATGTTGTGTTGTGTTATGTTGTGTTGTGTTGTGTTATGTTATGTTATGTTGTGCTGTGTTGTGTTGTGTTATGTTATGTTGTGTTGTATTATGTCGTGTTATGTTGTGTTGTGTTGTGTTATGTTGTGTTGTGTTATGTCGTGTTATGTTGTGTTGTGTTGTGTTATGTTAGTATCATCATCACTGCATACCGGACACGTCCAATGGTGCCCAGATTTTCCCCTCGAAATATCGTTAATATCCAAGGAGAGCCATGACCAAAGTGTACGAGCTCCGTCGCACGGCCTGTGATCCACGTGAGGGTATAGTTTTACTGACAATTTCCCCTGGCAGCGACCAAATTAGCCAGCTTTTTAAAATATGAATATATCAGGAGTTCGTTGACGTTCTCATGCGCGACCTCCTGTTTTGTGACGTTATTTGTCAGAGCTAGACATCGAATCTCACTACCCAGAGAGGGCTAGATATCGAATCTCACTACCCAGAGAGGGCTAGATATCGAATCTCACTACCCAGAGAGGGCTAGATATCGAATCTCACTACCCAGAGAGGGCTAGATATCGAATCTCACTACCCAGAGAGGGCTAGATATCGAATTTCACTACCCAGAGAGGGCTAGATATCGAATTTCACTACCCAGAGAGGGCTAGATATCGAATCTCACTACCCAGAGAGGGCTAGATATCGAATCTCACTACCCAGAGAGGGCTAGATATCGAATTTCACTACCCAGAGAGGGCTAGACTTTGAATCTCACTACCCAGAGAGGGCTAGACTTTGGATCTCACTACCCAGAGAGGGCTAGACTTTGGATCTCACTACCCAGAGGGCTAGACTTTGGATCTCACTACCCAGAGAGGGCTAGACTTTGAATCTCACTACCCAGAGAGGGCTAGACTTCAGATCCCACTATCCCGAGAGGGTTAGACATCAGATCTCACTACCCAGAGAGGACTGGACATCGAATCTCACTACCCAGAAAGGACTGGACATCGGATCTCACTACCCAGAGGGGCTACACTTCAGATCTCACAACCTAGAGAGGGCTGGACATCTGTTCTCACGACCATTAGAACATGGAGAGGGGTAGAGTCACGACTATACCATAGACAATTTCCTTTATTATTATATTTCGTTTATGTAAAATGTTCGTGACTGGGGGAATTAAACTCGGGACCTTTCTGTTTAGAGAACGACGTCTCACCTTCAGACCAGCCAGTCATTTAGAAGGCAGTGCTAGAGATGTTTCCCAACGTCACAGATCTATGTGGTTAACATTTTACCTTTTGATTCCATTTGGGCTGCCTCTTGTCTTCTGTTATTGCTGAAGATTTTCCTAGCGCTGGAAGAAACGTGTGAATCCTAGACGCAAGGACACGAAGAAAAACAATCATCTACCGAGATGAGATGTGTCAGACAAATGGCAGGAAACAGTCTGAGAGATGAGATCGGAAATGAAGAACTGAGAAAAAATTGAGGAATAATTTCCACTATAGAACATAAACGGAAACAACAGATAAAATGGTTTGACCACGTGACAAGTCAGGAAGATCAAAGAACAACACAACGAACTTTCAATAAACTTTGCGAGAACACCAGACGCAAGGGTCGACCACGAAAAAGATGGATGGATGGAACATTAGAAACACTAGGAAACATTGCAGCAGCAGATGCCGACAGAAGAGCAAAAGATGGATTGGTGGAATATTAGAAACACTCGGAAACATAACAGCAGTAGAGGCGAACAGAAGAGCAAAAGATGGATTGATGGAATATTAGAAACACTCGGAAACATAACAGCAGTAGAGGTCAACAGAAGAGCAAAAGATGGATTGATGGAATATTAGAAACACTAGGAAGCATTACAGCAGGAGAGGTCAACAGAAGGGCAAAAAACCGCACTTTACATCTCCCCTCGACGCTGAAAGCCAAAAGATGAATGAAAGAAGAAGGAACTATTATTTTAGTGTCTAAGCTAGACACAGTAATATATAATATCTTCTTCTACCTTTATAGCTCCCAGTGGAGCATAGGTCTTCAACAAACACTTTCCAAGTCGTTCTGTTTTTTGCCATTCTTTTAAGATCATTCCATGTCTTCCCCATCATCTTCGTCTCTGCTTTGATCTGTCTTCTCCAAGAATCCCATTGTCTTCCTCTTTGTCTTTTGCACTGGGGATTCCAAAAAAGGGCCTGTTGTGTAATACTCTCAGTTGGCTTCCGCAGTGTGTGTCCTATCCAGCGTCATCGTCTTCGCTGTATCTCTTTATACACTGGTATTTGACTGGTACATTTCCATAATTCTATGTTAATGATTTTGTCCTGCCATTTCCATCCTTTTATTCTGTGTAAGCATCCATTAATGAAAGTCTGTATCTTCGTGACTGTCAATTTTGTTGTTCTCCATGTTTCACAGCCATATAATAGGACAGACATAACATTTGAGTTGAAAATTTTTATTTTTGTATTTAACCTAATTTCTTTGGATTTCCATATGTTTAATATAGTCTAGGAGTTTGCCATATAATACATATTTATTTAACCATTACCTTAAGAACATCAATCACAGCTTTAACGTTGAAGAGGGGTCCCACAGTCGGGGGGGGGGGGGGGAGGGATGTCTACTGCTACTATCTCGTGAGCTTATAGGTAACTGACAATCATTTCCTTATCAACCGAGCGAACGACGAGAATTTAAATATTTCGTGTGGTCTGACTTTTATTCAAATGTGTGCAGAAATGAGAAGTGTACTAACATGGAGTGGGACTGTGGGTTCTTAGGCTTAACATTCTAATATAAACTAGATGGCGCTAGCTACGGTTGAATGGGTCGTGTCTCGACAAGTAAAGGGCAAGAACCTGAGCGATACAAGAAGACTAATACTACTTCCACTGTGATTAAGACTGCTACGACTGTGACTAAGACTGCTTCGACTGTGACTAAGACTACTTTAAATGGGACTAAGACTGCTTCGACTGTGACTAAGACTGCTTCGACTGTGACTAAGACTGCTTCGACTGTGACTAAGACTACTTCCACTGTGATTAAGACTGCTACGACTGTGACTAAGACTGCTTCAACTGTGACTAAGACTGCTACGACTGTGACTAATACTACTTCCACTGTGATTAAGACTGCTACGACTGTGACTAAGACTGCTTCGACTGTGACTAAGACTACTTTAAATGGGACTAAGACTGCTTCGACTGTGACTAAGACTGCTTCGACTGTGAATAAGACTGCTTCGACTGTGACTAAGACTACTTCCACTGTTATTAAGACAGCTACGACTGTGACTTAGACTGCTTCAACTGTGACTAAGACTGCTACGACTGTGACTAAGACTGCTACGACTGTGACTAAGACTACTTCGATTGTGACTAAGACTGCTTCAAATGTGACTAAAACTATTTCGACTGTGACTAAGACTGTTACAACTGTGACTAAGACTGCTTCAACTGTGACTAAGACTACTTCCACTATGACTAAGACTACGTTGACTGTGCTTAAGACTGTTTCGACTGTGACTAAGACTACTTCGACTGTGACTAAGACTGCTTCGACTGTGACTACGACTACTTCGACTGTGACTAAGACTGCTTCGACTGTGACTAAGACTGCTTCAACCGTAACTAAGACTACTTCTACTGTGACTAAACCTACCTCTATCTCTGCCATTATTCAAATTACTGTGCATTCAAGTGCTTTTACCACATGGATTACTTCTATGTATACAACAATAATATATACCAGAACTGCTACCACTAATACAACCATCACCACATTGACTACTACAACTACCACTACTACTACTGTCTTTATTAATACAAGTAATTGTTTATACTGTTATAGCTTTCACTGCTACTACTTCTACTACTAATATGTTCACTACAACTAATATGCTCACTACAACTACTTCTACTACTAATATGCTTACTACAACTACTTCTACTACTAATATGTTCACTACAACTACTTCTACTACTAATATGTTCACTACAACTACTTCTACTACTAATATGCTCACTACAACTACTTCTACTACTAATATGCTCACTACAACTACTTCTACTACTAATATGCTCACTACAACTACTTCTACTACTAATATGCTCACTACAACTACTTCTACTACTAATATGCTCACTACAACTACTTCTACTACTAATATGTTCACATCAACTACTTCTACTACTAATATGTTCACATCAACTACTTCTACTACTAATATGCTCACTACAACTACTTCTACTACTAATATGTTCACTACAACTACTTCTACTACTAATATGCTCACTACAACTACTTCTACTACTAATATGTTCACATCAACTACTTCTACTACTAATATGTTCACATCAACTACTTCTACTACTAATATGTTCACTACAACTACTTCTACTACTAATATGTTCACATCAACTACTTCTACTACTAATATGTTCACTACAACTACTTCTACAACTAATATGTTCACATCAACTACTTCTACTACTAATATGTTCACATCAACTACTTCTACTACTAATATGTTCACTACAACTACTTCTACTACTAATATGTTCACTACAACTACTTCTACTACTAATATGTTCACTACAACTACTTCTACAACTAATATGTTCACATCAACTACTTCTACTACTAATATGTTCACTACAACTACTTCTACAACTAATATGTTCACATCAACTACTTCTACAACTAATATGTTCACTACAACTACTTCTACAACTAATATGTTCACATCAACTACTTCTACTACTAATATGTTCACTACAACTACTTCTACAACTAATATGTTCACATCAACTACTTCTACAACTAATATGTTCACATCAACTACTTCTACAACTAATATGTTCACTACAACTACTTCTACTACTAATATGTTCACATCAACTACTTCTACTACTAATATGTTCACTACAACTACTTCTACAACTAATATGTTCACATCAACTACTTCTACAACTAATATGTTCACTACAACTACTTCTACAACTAATATGTTCACATCAACTACTTCTACAACTAATATGTTCACTACAACTACTTCTACTACTAATATGCTCACTACAACTACTTCTACTACTAATATGTTCAGTACAACTACTTCTACTACTAATATGTTCAGTACAACTACTTCTACTACTAATATGCTCACTACAACTACTTCTACTACTAATATGTTCACATCAACTACTTCTACTACTAATATGTTCACTACAACTACTTCTACAACTAATATGTTCACATCAACTACTTCTACTACTAATATGTTCACTACAACTACTTCTACTACTAATATGTTCACTACAACTACTTCTACAACTAATATGTTCACATCAACTACTTCTACAACTAATATGTTCACATCAACTACTTCTACTACTAATATGTTCACTACAACTACTTCTACTACTAATATGTTCACATCAACTACTTCTACTACTAATATGTTCACATCAACTACTTCTACAACTAATATGTTCACATCAACTACTTCTACTACTAATATGTTCACATCAACTACTTCTACTACTAATATGTTCACATCAACTACTTCTACTACTAATATGTTCACATCAACTACTTCTACAACTAATATGTTCACTACAACTACTTCTACTACTAATATGTTCACATCAACTACTTCTACTACTAATATGCTCACATCAACTACTTCTACAACTAATATGTTCACTACAACTACTTCTACTACTAATATGTTCACATCAACTACTTCTACAACTAATATGTTCACATCAACTACTTCTACAACTAATATGTTCACATCAACTACTTCTACTACTAATATGTTCACTACAACTACTTCTACTACTAATATGTTCACATCAACTACTTCTACTACTAATATGTTCACATCAACTACTTCTACAACTAATATGTTCACATCAACTACTTCTACAACTAATAATGTTCACATCAACTACTTCTACTACTAATATGTTCACTACAACTACTTCTACTACTAATATGTTCACTACAACTACTTCTACTACTAATATGTTCACATCAACTACTTCTACTACTAATATGTTCACATCAACTACTTCTACTACTAATATGTTCACATCAACTACTTCTACTACTAATATGCTCACATCAACTACTTCTACAACTAATATGTTCACTACAACTACTTCTACAACTAATATGTTTACATCAACTACTTCTACTACTAATATGTTCACATCAACTACTTCTACTACTAATATGTTCACATCAACTACTTCTACTACTAATATGTTCGCATCAACTACTTCTACTACTAATATGCTCACATCAACTACTTCTACTACTAATATGTTCACTACAACTACTTCTACTACTAATATGTTCATATCAACTACTTCTACAACTAATATGCTCACTACAACTACTTCTACTACTAATATGTTCACATCAACTACTTGTACAACTAATATGTTCACATCAACTAATTCTACAACTAATATGTTCACATCAACTACTTCTACTACTAATATGTTCACTACAACTACTTCTACAACTAATATGTTCACATCAACTACTTCTACTACTAATATGTTCACATCAACTACTTCTACAACTAATATGTTCACATCAACTACTTCTACAACTAATATGTTCACATCAACTACTTCTACAACTAATATGTTCACTACAACTACTTCTACAACTAATATGTTCACATCAACTACTTCTACAACTAATATGTTCACTACAACTACTTCTACTACTAATATGTTCACATCAACTACTTCTACAACTAATATGTTCACATCAACTACTTCTACAACTAATATGTTCACATCAACTACTTCTACAACTAATATGTTCACATCAACTACTTCTACAACTAATATGTTCACATCAACTACTTCTACAACTAATATGTTCACTACAACTACTTCTACTACTAATATGTTCCTATCAACTACTTCTACAACTAATATGTTCACATCAACTACTTCTACAACTAATATGTTCACTACAACTACTTCTACAACTAATATGTTCACATCAACTACTTCTACAACTAATATGTACACATCAACTACTTCTACTACTAATATGTTCACTACAACTACTTCTACAACTAATATGTTCCCTACAACTACTTCTACAACTAATATGTTCACATCAACTACTTCTACAACTAATATGTTCACATCAACTACTTCTACTAATAATATGTTCCTATCAACTACTTCTACAACTAATATGTTCACATCAACTACTTCTACAACTAATATGTTCACTACAACTACTTCTACAACTAATATGTTCACATCAACTACTTCTACAACTAATATGTACACATCAACTACTTCTACTACTAATATGTTCACTACAACTACTTCTACAACTAATATGTTCCCTACAACTACTTCTACAACTAATATGTTCACATCAACTACTTCTACAACTAATATGTTCACATCAACTACTTCTACTAATAATATGTTCCTATCAACTACTTCTACAACTAATATGTTCACATCAACTACTTCTACAACTAATATGTTCACTACAACTACTTCTACAACTAATATGTTCACATCAACTACTTCTACAACTAATATGTACACATCAACTACTTCTACAACTAATATGTTCACTACAACTACTTCTACAACTAATATGTTCCCTACAACTACTTCTACAACTAATATGTTCACATCAACTACTTCTACAACTAATATGTTCACATCAACTACTTCTACAACTAATATGTTCCTATCAACTACTTATACAACTAATATGTTCACTACAACTACTTCTACTACTAATATGTTCACTACAACTACTTCTACTACTAATATGTTCACATCAACTACTTCTACAACTAATATGTTCACGTCAACTACTTCTACTACTAATATGTTCCTATCAACTACTTATACAACTAATATGTTCACTACAACTACTTCTACTACTAATATGTTCACTACAACTACTTCTACAACTAATATGTTCACATCAACTACTTCTACAACTAATATATTCACATCAACTACTTCTACAACTAATATGTTCACTACAACTACTTCTACAACTAATATGTTCACATCAACTACTTCTACTACTAATATGTTCCTATCAACTACTTCTACAACTAATATGTTTACATCAACTACTTCTACAACTAATATGTTCACATCAACTACTTCTACTACTAATATGTTCACTACAACTACTTCTACAACTAATATGTTCACATCAACTACTTCTACTACTAATATGTTCCTATCAACTACTTCTACAACTAATATGTTTACTACAACTACTTCTACAACTAATATGTTCACTACAACTACTTCTACAACTAATATCAACTACTCTTAAACTATTATCATTACTACTACGACTATAGCTACTTCTTCACTAGCTACTACTATCTCACCAACAAATGTAGCACATATCTTAGCAACCTCAACAACTAGTATTACTTTATAATCTTCAACTAGAACTACCTGTACTACTTTAATACCTACAATAATTGCACCAAACACCTCAGCTATAGGTAGCTTCTCAATATCTCCAAATGATCGATCACAAAATCAATATCGGGCCATTTTGGTAACGTGTGCGTGACTTCTCTAAACCTGTGAGATTGGTTGTCAACCAATCAGCTGTGAGCGTTCACACCTTGTCACGCAGAACGACAAACATGGCAAGTCACGTGCGCACGTGCTACTATCTAACTTAATGGCTGCAACCACACAGACCTGGTGTCCAGACCAGAAGCGTGGGAAAGGTGAAGGTTGATGGCAAAGTTCTCATATACCGATTATGTCGCTTTGAATTTGTGTGTGTTTTTGTTTGGAATGCTAACACAGCTCGTCAGCTTATCTCTGTGTGGGCTTTAATGTCTTAAAGTTATCTCAGTATCACACGTAAGCCCCTACTACAAGAAGCCCACTTGTAAAACCCATTATTGTATAGACTCATTAACTTACTATTCAAAGTAAGAAAACAGTGAATCATAGAAGGAAGAGGTATGTGTTAGCACTCAGAAAAAATAACAAATAAACAACAGAAAAAAAACAAAGAACAATATATGGTCCGACGCAGGATCGAACCCGTATTCCATGGCACTGCGCCTTGCCACGAGAAGCCGAACGCTTGGTACACTGACACTCAGCTAATTAAAAAATACACACCCTGAGAGATGAGATCAGAAATGAAGAATTGAGAAGAAAGAAAAAAACTAGGAATAATTCCAGCCATAGAATATATAAAGAAACAGTAGATAAAATGGTTTGGCCACGTGATAACACAGATAAAGCACAACACAACGAGCCTTCAATAAACGTTACGAGAAAACCAGATGCAAGAGCATAATTCTTCTTCTTCTACCTTTCAGCTCCCTGTGGAGCATAGGTCTTCAACAAACACTTTCAGCTCCCTGTAGAGCATAGGTCTTCAACAAATACTTTCAGCTCCCTGTAGAGCATAGGTCTTCAACAAATACTTTCAGCTCCCTGTAGAGCATAGGTCTTCAACAAATACTTTCAGCTCCCTGTAGAGCATAGGTCTTCAACAAATACTTTCAGCTCCCTGTAGAGCATAGGTCTTCAACAAACACTTTCAGCTCCCTGTAGAGCATAGGTCTTCAACAAATACTTTCAGCTCCCTGTAGAGCATAGGTCTTCAACAAATACTTTCAGCTCCCTGTAGAGCATAGGTCTTCAACAAATACTTTCAGCTCCCTGTAGAGCATAGGTCTTCAACAAACACTTTCAGCTCCCTGTGGAGCATAGGTCTTCAACAGACACTTTCCAAGCCGTTCTGTTTCTTGCCATTCTCTTAGCTCATTCCATATCTTCCCCATCATCATCATCTCTACACCCACCTGTCTTCCCCATCATCATCATCTCTACACCCACCTGTCTTCCCCATCATCATCATCTCTACACCCACCTGTCTTCCCCATCATCATCATCTCTACACCCACCTGTCTTCCCCATCATCTTCATCTCTACACCCACCTGTCTTCCCCATCATCATCATCTCTACATCCACCTGTCTTCCCCATCATCATCATCTCTACATCCACCTGTCTTCCCCATCATCATCATCTCTACATCCACCTGTCTTCCCCATCATCTTCATCTCTACATCCACCTGTCTTCCCCATCATCATCATCTCTACATCCACCTGTCTTCCCCATCATCTTCATCTCTACATCCACCTGTCTTCCCCATCATCTTCATCTCTACATCCACCTGTCTTCCCCATCATCTTCATCTCTACATCCACCTGTCTTCCCCATCATCTTCATCTCTACATCCACCTGTCTTCCCCATCATCATCATCTCTACATCCACCTGTCTTCCCATCATCTTCATCTCTACATCCACCTGTCTTCCCCATCATCTTCATCTCTACACCCACCTGTCTTCCCCATCATCATCATCTCTACATCCACCTGTCTTCCCATCATCATCATCTCTACATCCACCTGTCTTCCCCATCATCTTCATCTCTACATCCACCTGTCTTCCCCATCATCTTCATCTCCACATCCACCTGTCTTCCCCATCATCATCATCTCTACATCCACCTGGCTTCCCCATCATCATCATCTCTACATCCACCTGTCTTCCCCATCATCATCATCTCTACACCCACCTGTCTTCCCCATCATCTTCATCTCTACATCCACCTGTCTTCCCCACCATCATCATCTCTACATCCACCTGTCTTCCCCATCATCATCATCTCTACATCCACCTGTCTTCCCCATCATCTTCATCTCTACATCCACCTGTCTTCCCCATCATCTTCATCTCTACATCCACCTGTCTTTCCCATCATCTTCATCTCTACATCCACCTGTCTTCCCCATCATCATAATCTCTACATCCACATGTCTTTCCCATCATCATCATCTCTACATCCACCTGTCTTCCCCATCATCATCATCATCATCTCTACATCCACCTGTCTTCCCCATCATCATCATCATCTCTACATCCACCTGTCTTCCCCATCATCATCATCATCTCTACATCCACCTGTCTTCCCCATCATCATCATCATCATCTCTACATCCACCTGTCTTCCCATCATCATCATCATCATCTCTACATCCACCTGTCTTCCTCATCATCATCATCATCTCTACATCCACCTGTCTTCCCCATCATCATCATCTCTACATCCACATATCTTCCCCATCATCATCATCTCTACATCCATCTGTATTCCCCATCATCATCATCATCTCTACATCCACCTGTCTTCCCCATCATCATCATCATCATCTCTACATCCACCTGTCTTCCCCATCATCATCATCATCTCTACATCCACCTGTCTTCCCCATCATCATCTCTACATCCACCTGTCTTCCCCATCATCATCATCATCTCTACATCCACCTGTCTTCCCCATCATCATCATCATCTCTACATCCACCTGTCTTCCTCATCATCATCATCATCTCTACATCCACCTGTCTTCCCCATCATCATCATCTCTACATCCACCTGTCTTCCCCATCATCATCATCTCTACATCCACCTGTCTTCCCCATCATCATCATCTGTACACCCACCTGTCTTCCCCATCATCATCATCTCTACACCCACCTGTCTTCCCCACCATCATCATCTCTACACCCACCTGTCTTCCCCATCATCTTCATCTCTACACCCACTTGTCTTCCCCATCATTATCATCTCTACATTCACCTGTCTTCCCCATCATCATCATCTCTACACCCACCTGTCTTCCCCATCATCATCATCTCTACACCCACCTGTCTTCCCCATCATCATCATCTCTACACCCACCTATCTTCCCCACCATCATCATCTCTACACCCACCTGTCTTCCCCATCATCTTCATCTCTACACCCACCTGTCTTCCCCATCATCATCATCTCTACATCCACCTGTCTTCCCCATCATCATCATCTCTACATCCACCTGTCTTCCCCATCATCATCATCTCTACACCCACCTGTCTTCCCCATCATCATCATCTCTACACCCACCAGTCTTCCCCATCATCATTATCTCTACACCCACCTGTCTTCCCCATCATCATCATCTCTTCTTCCAGAACATTTTCGTCTTCCTTCTCGTCTTCTAGCCTGAGGATTGCCCTCCAAAAATGACCTGTCACGTAACACTCTCAGTTGGCTTCCGTAGTGTGTGTCCTATCCAAAGCCATCGCCAACGCTGTATCTCTTCATCCACTGGGTGTCTGGTACATTCCCATAATTCTATGCTACTGATATTGCCCTGCCATTTCCATCCTTTTATTCTACTCAAGCATCAATTAATGACGGTCTGTATCTTCGTGGTTGTCATTCTTATTGTTCTCCATGTTTCACAGCCATATAATAGGACCGACTTAACATTTGAGTTGGAAATTTTATTTTGTATTTAACCTAATTTCTTTGGATTTCCATGTTTCCCAGTGCAATGAAAGCTCCTCTTGCTTTTGATATCCTTATTTTGGTATAATTTTATGTTCCACCCTCTTTATCTATATTACTGCCCAGATTTATGTAAGATTGTACGTCTAGTAGAGGTATTTCTCCTAGTTTTATTTGGTTATTGCCAACTGTATTCATTCTCATAATGTTGGTCTTATCTCTATTAATCTTCAGTCCCAGCTGTTGTGATCTCTCATCAAGTATGCTCATTTTATCCTGCATCTCTTGATGGCTGTGTTTCCTTCTTTGACTTGTCCATATATAATCTATCTTTTAGGCATCGTAAAATACATTCAGACAGATTAACACAAGCTTTAGCATAAGCTTTCAGCAATACACATGGTAACAAATTGATTATTTGACTCTATAAATATGTCAATTTTTTATTTGCCCCTCCCGCATGCATTACTCTAAAAAAATATCGGAAACATTACATTAAATAAGGATTGTAAGTTTAACTAAAATCTAAGACAATGAGTTACCAACAAACGATAGGAGAACACCAGACCAAGAGGCCGTTCAAGGAAAGGGTGGATAAACGGGATACTTGAAACACTCGACTTGAAACACTCGACTTGAAACACTTGTAGGTATAATAGTAGAAGAGGGCAATAGAAGAGCAGGAAACCACGATAAAAACCAGAACACCCCACAACCCTGTGATTCAACTGAGGAAAGAAAGAAAGAAATTCACAATTTATATTGGAAGGAAGGTAAATGAGAACTAAAGAAAGAAAGAAATTCACAATTTATATTGGAGTGAAGGTAAATGAGAAACTAAAGAAAGAAAGAAATTCACAATTTATATTGGAAGGAAGTTAATGAGAAACTAAAGAAAGAAAGAAATTCACAATTTATATTGGAGTGAAGGTAAATGAGAAACTAAAGAAAGAAAGAAATTCACAATTTATATTGGAGTGAAGGTAAATGAGAAACTAAAGAAAGAAAGAAATTCACAATTTATATTGGAGTGAAGGTAAATGAGAAACTAAAGAAAGAAAGAAATTCACAATTTATATTGGAGTGAAGGTAAATGAGAAACTATAGAAAGAAAGAATGAATGAAAGAATGAATAAATAATAGAAAGAAAAAAAAGAATGAAGGAAAGAAAGAAAGAAAGAAATAAAAGAAGAAAAATTCAGAATTAATCTAGTGCTTCAAAGTGGAACCACTCCCACAAATGATACATTTATCGAGTAAGGGAAAGGTAGCAGCAAATTCACGACATTTCTCATAACTGCTACATAGTTTATTAGACTATAACTAAAACGCCACTTTTAGACCAATAGAAGCAACTGCGATAAACTTAATGGTTAATTAAATCGCTGCAGCTTTCATTTGTTAACCGGAAGTCTGGTTTCCGGAAATGTGATTACGTCCCTTAACATAGAAACAGGAAACAGAATTATAGGAAAGCATCTATTTTCAAGCATTAATTTTTGGTTGGCTGACGCGTGTTAATTTATAGCCAGTCACAAGTGAAACCATATATTTGGGATCTGAAAACGGTGACCTCAATTTGTCACTATCTCACAGGTCGACGAATTGTTGAGGTCAAATGTCAGCGGTATCTTCTTTCATAGTCGCGCTAAATTCAGATTAAATATAAGGGGGATTGGGTAGTGTAGATGTGAGATGTCGGCATCTGTGTGGGTTGGTTCCAAGTTCAAATCAGAGTAAGAGGGGGGGGGGGGGGAGAATTTTTTAACTTGAAGTCCGTGGGGTTTTTTACCCTCCCTTGATCTCTATGTAGTGAGATCCGATGTCTAGCCCTCTCTGAGTAGTGAGATCCGATGTCTAGCCTCTCTGGGTAGTGAGATTTGATGTCTAGCCCTCTCTTGGTAGTGAGATCCGATGTCTAGTCCTCTCTGGGTAGTGGGATCCGATGTCTAGTCCTCTCTGGGTAGTGAGATTTGATGTCTAGCCCTCTCTGGGTGGTGAGATTGATGTTTAGCCCTCTCTGGGTGGTGAGATTTGATGTCTAGCCCTCTCTGGGTAGTGAGATCCGATGTCTAGCCCTCTCTGGGTAGTGAGATCCGATGTCTAGCCTCTCTGGGTGGTGAGATTTGATGTCTAGCCCTCTCTTGGTAGTGAGATCCGATGTCTAGTCCTCTCTGGGTAGTGGGATCCGATGTCTAGTCCTTTCTGGGTAGTGAGATCCGATGTCTAGTCCTCTCTGGGTAGTGAGATCCGATGTCTAGTCCTCTCTGGGTAGTGAGATCTGATGTCTACCCCTCTCTGGGTAATGAGATCTGATGTCTAGCCCTCACTGGGTAGTGAGATCTGATGTCTACCACTCTCAGGGTATTGAGATCTGATGTCTACCACTCTCAGGGTAGTGAGATCTGATGTCTACCACTCTCAGGGTAGTGAGATCTGATGTATACCACTCTCAGGGTAGTGAGATCTGATGTTTAGACCTCTCCTGGGTAGTGAGATCTGATGCCTAGACCTCTCTGGGTAGTGAGATCTGATGCCTAGACCTCTCTGGGTAGTGAGATCTGATGTTTAGACCTCTCCTGGGTAGTGAGATCTGATGTCTAGACCTCTCCTGGGTAGTGAGATCTGATGTCTAGACCTCTCTGGGTAGTGAGATCTGATGTCTAGACCTCTCCTGGGTAGTGAGATCTGATGTCTAGACCTCTCCTGAGTAGTGAGATCTGATGCCTAGACCTCTCCTGGGTAGTGAGATCTGATGTTTAGACCTCTCCTGGGTAGTGAGATCGGATGTCTATCCCTCTCTGGGTAGTGAGATCTGATGTCTAGCCCTCTCTGTGTAGTGAAATCTGATGTCTACCCCTCTCTGGTTAGTGAGATCTGATGTCTATCCCTCTCTGGGTAGTGAGATCTGATGTCTACCCCTCTCTGGGTTGTGAGATATGATGTCTATCCCTCTCAGGGTAAGTGAGATCTGATGTCTATCCCTCTCTGGGTAGTGAGATCTGATGTCTATCCCTTTTTGGGTAGTGAGATCTGATGTCTATCCCTCTCTGGGTAGTGAGATCTGATGTCTATCCCTCTCTGTGTAGTGAGATCTGATGTCTATCCCTCTCTGGGTAGTGAGATCTGATGTCTATCCCTCTCTGGGTAGTGAGATCTGATGTCTATCCCTCTCTGGGTATTGAGTTCTGATGTCTATCCCTCTCTGGGCAGTAAGATCTGATGTCTATCCCTCTCTGGGCAGTAAGATCTGATGTCTATCCCTCTCTGGGTAGTGAGATCTGATGTCTATCCCTCTCTGGGTAGTGAGATCTGATGTCTATCCCTCTCTGGGTAGTGAGATCTGATGTCTACCCCTCTCTGGGTAGTGAGATCTGATGTCTACCCCTCTCTGGGTAGTGAGATCTGATGTCTACCCCTCTCCAATAAAGATGAAAAGCAGGAGGTCCGGAATGAGCTCGCACTTATTAAAGAATCCGTCCCATTTGAAGAACGTAGGCAGAAATGGTCGTGGTCCGAAAACAAAATGTTTAAGTAAATCTACACACGCTGGTGACGGATGCATCGGGTCTAAAGAGGAAAATATCACGAGTTTGTCGCAGCGTAACGACACAACGTGTGGACCCTAAGATGGGACATGGACTCAATCTTTGACAAAAGTGTACACATGGGACATGGACTTAATCTTTGACAAAAGTGTACAGATGGGACATGGACTTAATCTTTGACAAAAGTGTACAGATGGGACATGGACTTAATCTTTGACAAAAGTGTACAGATGGGACATGGACTCAATCTTTGACAAAAGTGCACAGATGAGACATGGACTCAATCTTTGACAAAAGTGTACAGATGGGACATGGACTCAATCTTTGACAAAAGTGCACAAATGGGACATGGACTCAATCTTTGACAAAAGTGCACAGATGGGACATGGACTCAATCTTTGACAAAAGTGCACAGATGAGACATGGACTCAATCTTTGACAAAAGTGTACAGATGGGACATGGACTCAATCTTTGACAAAAGTGCACAGATGGGACATGGACTCAATCTTTGACAAAAGTGTACAGATGGGACATGGACTCAATCTTTGACAAAAGTGCACAGATGAGACATGGACTCAATCTTTGACAAAAGTGTACAGAAGGAACATAGACTCAATCTTTGACAAAAGTGTACAGAAGGAACATAGACTCAATCTTTGACAAAAGTGTACAGAAGGGACATGGGCTCAATCTTTGACAAAAGTGTACCGAAGGGACATGGGCTCAATCTTTGACAAAAG
The DNA here is from genome assembly GCA_032433765.1 of Megaustenia siamemsis. Taxonomy (NCBI): domain Eukaryota; kingdom Metazoa; phylum Mollusca; class Gastropoda; order Stylommatophora; family Ariophantidae; genus Megaustenia; species Megaustenia siamemsis. The sequence goes on from JAVIAB010000024.1 coordinate 2,454,140, forward strand.
TGTACAGATGAGACATGGACTTAATCTTTGACAAAAGTGCACAGATGAGACATGGACTTAATCTTGACAAAAGTGCACAGATGAGACATGGACTTAATCTTTGACAAAAGTGCACAGATGAGACATGGACTTAATCTTTGACAAAAGTGCACAGATGAGACATGGACTCAATCTTTGACAAAAGTGCACAGATGAGACATGGATTTAATCTTTGACAAAAGTGCACAGATGAGACATGGACTCAATCTTGACAAAAGTGTACAGATGAGACATGGACTCAATCTTTGACAAAAGTGTACAGATGAGACATGGACTCAATCTTTGACAAAAGTGCACAGATGAGACATGGACTCAATCTTTGACAAAAGTGCACAGATGAGACATGGACTCAATCTTTGACAAAAGTGCACAGATGAGACATGGACTTAATCTTTGACAAAAGTGCACAGATGAGACATGGACTCAATCTTTGACAAAAGTGCACAGATGAGACATGGACTTAATCTTTGACAAAAGTGCACAGATGAGACATGGACTTAATCTTTGACAAAAGTGCACAGATGAGACATGGACTCAATCTTTGACAAAAGTGCACAGATGAGACATGGACTCAATCTTTGACAAAAGTGTACAGAAGGAACATAGACTCAATCTTTGACAAAAGTGTACCGAAGGGACATGGGCTCAATCTTTGACAAAAGTGTACAGATGAGACATGGACTTAATCTTTGACAAAAGTGCACAGATGAGACATGGACTCAATCTTTGACAAAAGTGTACAGAAGGAAACATAGACTCAATCTTTGACAAAAGTGTACCGAAGGGACATGGGCTCAATCTTTGACAAAAGTGTACAGATGAGACATGGACTCAATCTTTGACAAAAGTGTACAGAAGGAACATAGACTCAATCTTTGACAAAAGTGTACCGAAGGGACATGGGCTCAATCTTTGACAAAAGTGTACAGATGAGACATGGACTCAATCTTTGACAAAAGTGTACAGATGAGACATGGACTCAATCTTTGACAAAAGTGCACAGAAGGGACATGGACTCAATCTTTGACAAAAAGTGCACAGATGGGACATGGACTCAATCTTTGACAAAAGTGCACAGATGGGACATGGACTCAATCTTTGACAAAAGTGCACAGATGGGACATGGACTCAATCTTTGACAAATGTGTACAGATGGGACATGGACTCAATCTTGACAAAAGTGCCCAGATGGGACATGGACTCAATCTTTGACAAAAGTGCACAAGAAAATCAATATCGGAACAAATCTGAGATGAGGTGAGGTATCAAGATGCGGAAACAAATGTCAACCATCGCCGAATGTTCTAGTCTTGTTTCTACAATCAGCGACTTTCACAACTTTCATCTACTTTCTTTATATCCTGCTGCAAACAAAATAATAAAATCGATGTTTAAAGAAATGAATCATAGACTGTGGATAAACAAATGAAAAGACGATTAGAGGTCACAGAGATGGGATTTCTCAGAAGAATGTTGAAAGTTCCCTGGACAGCTAGAAAGACCAATAATGAAATTCTCAAAGAGGCTAACACAAAAAGGGAGCTCCTAAAATAACATCAGAAAGAAAAAATCAACATTTTTCGGGCACATCATGAGAAGAAGGAAAGTTGGAATACTTGGTTACAACTGGCAAAATAAGGGAAAAAGAGTTCGCGGACAACAAAAATAGAAGATACTGGATAGCTTGGTGTCATGGCATGGAAATCAGTCAACAACAGAATTGATACGATGTAATGTAGATAGAAGATTGTGGAGGGACGTGATCGCCTGATGCCAGTCGATACCGCACATGATGATGATGGATCAAACACAAATGCTGCAGGGAATGATAAAAGGAGAAAGAAAGCAGAAAGACAGAAAAAAAGATGAAAAGATAGGAGCACATCTAACACGTTTTAGAATCAACTAGTTTCTATTGAACCTGATTTGTTTCTTCATCTCACAGATTCCCTATTTTAATTATTTCTATACACGCTAATTTGTTCCACATTTTATGGTAAAATTGGCTCCTAATTGTATATTGATACATCGGGTCAAAGGTCTAGGTCGAAAGTTCACGAGTTGGACAAACACGACAAGTGACCTTGACAAAAATGTTGACAGGGACTTTGCATGGGTCGATGAGTCATTAAGGTACGACTTTCTACGACTGTAATGTGCATGTTACGACCATATTCACGTAAAAAGTTATATAGAGAAGGGGGTTGCTCTGTTAACTGTCAGAGTGGATCAAGTTTTCTTTCTCCAGCTGTGTTGTCTGTCTGTGTTGTCTGTCTGTGTTGTCTGTCTCAGTGAGTGTAGTCTATAGAAGATCGTTGATGTCTTGCTCATATCGTTGTCTGTCTGTGTTGTTTGTCTGTGTTGTCTGTCTGTGTTGTCTGTCTGTGTGTTTGTCTCAGTGAGTGTAGTCTGTAGAAGATCGTTGATGTCTTGCTCATATCGTTGTCTGTCTGTGTTGTCTGTCTGTGGTGTCTGTCTGTGTTGTCTGTCTGTGTTGTCTGTCTCAGTGAGTGTAGTCTATAGAAGATCGTTGATGTCTTGCTCATATCGTTGTCTGTCTGTGTTGTTTGTCTGTGTTGTCTGTCTGTGTTGTCTGTCTGTGTTGTTTGTCTCAGTGAGTGTAGTCTGTAGAAGATCGTTGATGTCTTGCTCATATCGTTGTCTGTCTGTGTTGTTTGTCTGTGTTGTCTGTCTGTGTTGTCTGTCTGTGTTGTTTGTCTCAGTGAGTGTAGTCTATAGAAGATCGTTGATGTCTTGCTCATATCGTTGTCTGTCTGTGTTGTTTGTCTGTGTTGTCTGTCTGTGTTGTCTGTCTGTGTTGTTTGTCTCAGTGAGTGTAGTCTATAGAAGATCGTTGATGTCTTGCTCATATCGTTGTCTGTCTGTGTTGTCTGTCTGTGGTGTCTGTCTGTGTTGTCTGTCTGTGTTGTCTGTCTCAGTGAGTGTAGTCTATAGAAGATCGTTGATGTCTTGCTCATATCGTTGTCTGTCTGTGTTGTTTGTCTGTGTTGTCTGTCTGTGTTGTCTGTCTGTGTTGTTTGTCTCAGTGAGTGTAGTCTGTAGAAGATCGTTGATGTCTTGCTCATATCGTTGTCTGTCTGTGTTGTCTGTCTGTGGTGTCTGTCTGTGTTGTCTGTCTGTGTTGTCTGTCTCAGTGAGTGTAGTCTGTAGAAGATCGTTGATGTCTTGCTCATATCGTTGTCTGTCTGTGTTGTCTGTCTGTGTGTCTGTCTGTGTTGTCTGTCTGTGTTGTCTGTCTCAGTGAGTGTAGTCTGTAGAAGATCGTTAATGTCTTGCTCATATCGTTGTCTGTCTGTGTTGTCTGTCTGTGTTGTCTGTCTGTGTTGTCTGTCTCAGTGAGTGTAGTCTGTAGAAGATTGTTAATGTCTTGCTCATATCGTTGTCTGTCTGTGTTGTCTGTCTGTGTTGTCTGTCTCAGTGAGTGTAGTCTGTAGAAGATCGTTGATGTCTTGCTCATATCGTTGTCTGTCTGTGTTGTTTGTCTGTGTTGTCTGTCTGTGTTGTCTGTCTTTGTTGTCTGTCTGTGTTGTCAGTCTGTGTTGTCTGTCTGTGTTGTCTGTCTCAGTGAGTGTAGTCTGTAGATCGTTGATGTCTCGCTATTATCATTGTCTGTCTGTGTTGTCTGTCTCAGTGAGTGTAGTCTGTGATAGTCTTTACTTTCCATCGTCCAGCAGCCTTACAGCGTCGAGGTGGCATCTCATCACTGCTATGTATAAAGCGTGCCTCGTGCTCTGTGCTGATCGTCTCTTACTTCTATATTTCCCATCTTTTCTCTTCCTTGTTCGTGATGTGTCTCTGTGGCCAGGTTAGTGTTGGTGATCTTGTGCATGTTGAAACCAGTTTCCCTCTCTTTCCTTATATTCAAATTCCTGACTTTGTTCCCCCTCTTCTTGCCACTCTCACCATGCAACATAGCATCTCACTTGTGACATCTTTATTTAAAAAAAAAATGTGATTGCTAGTGTCCAGGATTGGCATAGATAGCGGAGTATTGTGTGTGTGTTGTTACATAATGCCATAACAACAATATTCTTCTCCTTCCCAAATTTGCCTTTCAGCGTCGAGGGGAGATATAAGTTGCTGTCTTTTACTCTTCTGTTGACCTCTCCTGCTGTTATGTTTCCTAGTGTTTCTAACATTCCATCCATCCATCTTTTGCTCTTCTGTTGACCTCTCCTGCTGTTATGTTTCCTAGTGTTTCTAACATTCCATCCATCCATCTTTTGCTCTTCTGTTGACCTCTCCTGCTGTTATGTTTCCTAGTGTTTTAACATTCCATCCATCCATCTTTTGCTCTTCTGTTGACCTCTCCTGCTGTTATGTTTCCTAGTGTTTCTAACATTCCATCCATCCATCTTTTACTCTTCTGTTGACCTCTCCTGCTGTTATGTTTCCTAGTGTTTCTAACATTCCATCCATCCATCTTTTGCTCTTCTGTTGACCTCTCCTGCTGTTATGTTTCCTAGTGTTTCTAATATTCCATCAATCCATCTTTTACTCTTCTGTTGACCTCTCCTGCTGTTATGTTTCCTAGTGTTTCTAACATTCCATCCATCCATCTTTTGCTCTTCTGTTGACCTCTCCTGCTGTTATGTTTCCTAGTGTTTCTAACATTCCATCCATCCATCTTTTGCTCTTCTGTTGGCCTCTCCTGCTGTTATGTTTCATAGTGTTTCTAATATTCCATCAATCCATCTTTTGCTCTTCTGTTGACCTCTCCTGTTGTTATGTTTCCTAGTGTTTCTAATATTCCATCAATCCATCTTTTGCTCTTCTGTTGGTCTCTCCTACTGTTATGTTTCCTAGTGTTTCTAATATTCCATCAATCCATCTTTTGCTCTTCTGTTGGTCTCTCCTACTGTTATGTTTCCTAGTGTTTCTATTATATTCCATCAATCCATCTTTTGCTCTTCTGTTGGCCTCTCCTGCTGTTATGTTTCCTAGTGTTTCTAATATTCCATCAATCCATCTTTTGCTCTTCTGTTGACCTCTCCTGCTGTTATGTTTCCTAGTGTTTCTAATATTCCATCAATCCATCTTTTGCTCTTCTGTTGACCTCTCCTGCTGTTATGTTTCCTAGTGTTTCTAATATTCCATCAATCCATCTTTTGTTCTTCTGTTGACCTCTCCTGATGTTATGTTTCCTAGTGTTTCTAATATTCTATCAATCCATCTTTTCAGTGGTCGACCCTTGGGTCTGGTGTTCTCGCAACGTTTATTGAAGCCTCGTTGTGTTGTGATCTTTCTGCCTTGTCACGTGGTCAAACTGTTTTATTTGTTGTTTCTTTATGTATTCTATGGCGGGGGCTATTCCTACCTTTTTCTCAGTTCTTCATGTCTGATCTTATCTCTCAGACTGTTTCCTATCATTCGTCTAACACATTTAATCTCAGTGGAGGCTATTTTTCTTATTGTTCTTGCATCTAGGGTCCAGGTCTGGCATTGGTAGCACAACATTGGGATGAAGATTGTATTGTAGAGTGCCCGTTTTCCTCTAGAGTTATTTCCTTGTTGGACAATAGTGGTGATAGCTGTCCAATGATTTGACAAGCTTTGTTGCATCTTGAGTCTAGGTAGGGTCCAGGACTGACATTGGTAGCACAACGTTGGGATGAAGATTGTATTGTAGAATGCCCGTTTTTGCCTCTAGAGTTATTTCCTTGTTGGACAATAGTAATGATAACTGTCCAATGTTTTGACAAGCTTTGAATCATCCTGAGTCTATTTAACAACTAACCCAACATTCTAAATGGGGACTCCACAGCTTCATCCGCCAGACTGGTAGTGACGCGACTTGCTACTCCTTGCTGCTGTTACATCCCTGTGTCCTCCAGGTTAGATGGGGCACACCCGTCAGGACACGACCTAATTAATTCGATGAAGTAACACACAACGCGACACATCAAAGATGTCATGGAAACACACAAATTACCCGTGGAAGGCGGATGTGTCAAGCAGCGAAATGACGGACACCTATCAGGATTGAAACTAAAGTACAACCTACAGAAACGCACTTTAAAGAGGGGATTGATTAAGAAGGACAGAAACTGGTTCCTATTGGAAATAACAGAACGATTACCCCAAACTACCCAAAAAAAAGGCAACAAAAAGCAAAAAAAAAATCTTCACTGCATTAGGAAACATGGAAATCCAAAGAAAGTAAGTTAAATAAATAAAAACAGTGTTTCTTGAAGACCTATGCTCCACAGGGAGCTGAAAGTGTTTGTTGAAGACCTAAGCTCCACAGGGAGCTGAACGTGTTTGTTGAAGACCTAAGCTCCACAGGGAGCTGAAAGTGTTTGTTGAAGACCTAAGCTCCACAGGGAGCTGAAAGTGTTTGTTGAAGACCTAAGCTCCACAGGGAGCTGAAAGTGTTTGTTGAAGACCTAAGCTCCACAGGGAGCTGAAAGTGTTTGTTGAAGACCTAAGCTCCATAGGGAGCTGAAAGTGTTTGTTGAAGACCTAAGCTCCACAGGGAGCTGAAAGTGTTTCTTGAAGACCTAAGCTCCACAGGGAGCTGAAAGTGTTTGTTGAAGACCTAAGCTCCACAGGGAGTTTAAAGGTAGAAGTATAACTTTGGTAACATATCAAGAAAAATCTGTCTGGTTTCATTTACGACCATCACAAAGGTACTGCAGTCACCTTCAACAGATGGCGAAGGGCTTGGATGATGACGTTTCCAGTAGCTCGCTGATAATCTTTTATTGTCATCAATGCCCCCCCCCCCCAAGTGGAAATTTCCGTCATTGTTTCACGGCAACGCTGAGGGATTTTATGTAATCAGCTTCGTCACGGCATAATTTTGGACCGGGTTTGCCTTCCATCTTTTATCCCTTTGATAATTTTGTGGAATCTCTTTTCATGAACACCATGTGGGTGAAAACATGATCTTTGTCAGCTTTGGTTTCCTGGCCCATATGCAGAACGCCCGACTCACTGATTAAAATACACCACTCAGTTCCCCCACAAACTATTTTTGCTGAAACAAAATCAAACTAAAGTCATCATCATCAAGTACCGGGCCTGCTGGCGTAGGTGATCATGGCTCTCCACAACTTTTGATCTCGGCAGTTATTTATCATTTCTGTTGTTGACCTTCTGCCAAGCCATTCTCTTAAGCTGTCTGGTATTTTTTCTCTTTGCTTCCCTCTATCTCTTCGTCCCTCAATTTTTCCAGTTGTTACAATATATTCCAGTTGCTCTCTTCTCATTACATGACCAAAAAATGATGATTGTTTCTTTCTAATATTAGAAATTAGCTCTCTTTTTGCTTTGACCTCTCTCAGAACATCTTCATTACTCTTTTTAGCTGTCCATGGTATTCTCAACAATCTTCTGTAAAATCACATTTCTACAGGCTCCAGTGATTTTCTTGTCTGTTGTCCTATTGTCCATGATTCGCATCAATATGTTAAGACTGGCTTTACGTAACATTTAAGAACTCTTTTTCTTGTTCCTATTGTCAAAAATGGATTGCATAGTATCTTCCTCATTTTTTGGAAAGCTGCTTTTGCCTTAGCCATTCTGCATCTCACCTCTTTTGTACATCTTCCGTCTGAGGTTAACAAAGTTCCCAAATATTTAATTCATTTACCTGTTTTAATATTGTTCCACTTGTCTTTATTTTGCACTGAGGTGATGTCTTTTTCTTTGTTGTTACCATTACCTCTGTCTTTTTGCTATTAAGGCTGAGTCCTTTATTTTTGCTTTCTTTCACTATAATGTCCAACATTTCTTGTAACTCATTTTCACTCTTAACGATTAAGACTGTATCATCAACATACCTTAGATAATTTATATTATGACCTCCAATTGTTATTCCAGGCATGCCCCTTATGGATCTTAAAATAATCTCACTATAAATATTAAACAAATCTGGTGACAGCACACAACCTTGTCTAACACCCTGTTTTATTTGTTGAAACATTCCCAATTGGTTTCCAGTTCTTATGGCCGCTGTTTGTTGCCTGTACATGTTCTTTATTATTCTTAGATCTTTGCTGTCTACGTTTATGCTTTCTAAAATTTTGATTATTTCTTGGTGCTTTACTTTGTCAAATGCCTTGGTGTAATCTATGAAACATAGGTATAGATCTGTGTTCACCTCTATGGCTCTTTCTACTAAAGATCTTATGATATAAATGGCATTGCTTGTTCCTTTATCTCTAACAAAACCACACTGTTCATCGCTAATTTCTACTGATTTTGTTTCGCACTCTTCGCATGATGATTCTTAGTAATATCTTAGTCATGTGACTCATAAGGCTTATTGTGCGATGATCATCGCATTCAATCGCACCCAATTTCTTTGGTAGGGCTATGAATATTGATTAAGCATGTCGTCTGGTATATATCCGCTGTTGTATATATCATTCAATATTTTTGTTATTATTTCTATTCCAAAATCACCTATGGCTTCAATCTCTTCTTTAGTTATATTATCTGGTCCAGGAGCTTTGCCTGCTTTCATATTGCGCAAGGCGTCTTCCACTTCTTCTCTGAGTATTTCTGGTCCTTCTCCATTATCCCTAATATTTACTTCCGTTCGTTCATCATTATAAAGATCTTTAATGTATTCTGTCCATCGTTCCCTTATGTTTTCTTGATCAATCAACAGTTCTCCTTCCTTTGATCTTAGACATCCAGTTTTTGATTGCGTTTTTCTTCCTGTTAATTCCTCACTTTGTTTGCATATAGCTTTAGCATCTCCCTTTTGTTGCATATCAATTTCTTTGCATCTCTCTTTTAGCCGTGCTTCTTTTGCTTCATTGCATTTTACAACAATTTCTTTATTTAATCTCTTATACTCATATTTATTTTCTTTATTTCTTCTTCTTGTATCCATTAGCTGCAAAATGTCGTCTGTCATCCATTTCTTTCTTGAATTTGTCCTCACTGGTGGTATGAATTCTTTTGATGTTTGTTTCATTGATTCTTTTAGCATTTCCACTGTTCATCAATGCTTTGTATCTTCTCTATTGCATTGTACCGGTTCTGAATTGTGATTTTATATTTGTCTTGCAGCTTCTTGTCTGATTTTAGTAAATCTAAATTTAACTTGATGTTAACTGAGGCTCGTTTTGTTGTTTTTAATTTTACTCTAAGCTTTCCCACAACTGGTACATGATCACTATTGCAATCTGCCCCTGGTCTAGTTTTCACACACACCAGACTGTTTCTAAATCTATTGCTTATCATTATATAATCAATTTGATTACGTGCGTTGTCTCCTGGGCTTTTCCATGTCCACAGACGTCTTGGATGTTGCTTAAACCAGGTGTTTCCTATCATCATGTTGTGTGTTCTTGCCCAGTCAATAAGTTTCTCACCTCTTTCATTCCTCTCGCCTAAACCATAATGACCAACTACTTCCTCAACTCTTTCCTTTCCTACTTTTGCGTTAAAATCCCCTAGAACTATGGTGTTTTCATGTGGTTTGCATTTATAAAGTGCCTCATTTAACTCGTAAAATTTATCAATTGTTTCCTCTAGACTGTCTGCTGTTGGTGCATAAACTTGTATAAGATTTATGTCTATTGGCTTTCCATTCAATTTCACTAAAAGGACTCTGTCAGATATTGGGTAAAAGCCTTTCACTGTTCTTGCTCTTTCTGCATCCAAGATGATACCTACTCCTCTTGGTGTTCAGTACCTCCAGAATAGATTATTTTATGTTTATCTGAATACATCTCCCTTGATCCGGTGTATCTCATTTCACAAAGCCCCAGTAATTGTAAACCCATTATTTCATTTCTTGTATGATGTTTTCTAGTTTACCCTTCTGCATGAGTGTTCTCACATTCCAAGTACCTATCTTAAGAGTTTGTTTTATCTTTATTTTGCTTACAGTAGCTTGATGACGATCGGGTATCACCTGTAGCACATGATGTCCCCTACCGAACGAGGGTTTTCCATGGGAACCCCCCCCCCCTTAATGTTGTTGTCATTATTTCTATTGTTGTGGCGATTCATGATTATACAAAGAAATTACGACGGTGGTTTTCTGTTGCCTTCCGTCGGTTTGTTTATGGTTGGCTCCGCTAGCCTTTGACTAAAAAGTCTCACCCACAAGGCAGTGGGTTATTTTACTTCGGGGTACCCTCCCTTAGCCTTTTACTCTCCCGAGCTTATCTGCAAGACAGCAGGGCAGCCACATGTTGTACTGTTTACTGCATACAGTAGCAGGTAAAATTACCCGACCTGACAAACTAAAATACCCGTGTAAAACAGCAACATAGGTTCACATTATACCAATTGTCAATTATAAAAATCCAAACGTGAAATAAAAATGTCTCCACGCAACAAATTGTGGTAACTCGGGTCTGTGATGGTTTTAGCCCTCGAGCTGGCCTCCTGCAGACCCTGTCGACATTTCTCCAATCCAGTGTCACGTCAAAGGTTACGAGCAAGCACTCGAGGTTGATTTTTTCCCCTCAGACTTGGCTGGGGAATCATGGGATATGTCACCACAGTTTAGGGCTAAAGGTTACGTCCCTTAGCGACAGAATAACCCTCGCCTATGCTCGGTAGTTGCTGTGGTGTCTGGGTCGTTCTCGTGATGAGGGCAGAGATCGAGCCTGGGCGAGGCTGAGGCTTCCCAGGGAGCGAGTGAGTTATTACAACGAGAGGGCATTGTTGAACTGTATTGTGGGAAATATGGCTCTCTATAAATCTATTACAACAGAGGTGAGATGGTAGATGTACAAAAGAGGTGAGATGGTAGATGTACAAACGAGGTGAGATGGTAGATGTACAAAAGAGGTGAGATGGTAGATGTACAAACGAGGTGAGATGGTAGATGTACAAAAGAGGTGAGATGGTAGATGTACAAAAGAGGTGAGATGGTAGATGTACAAAAGAGGTGAGATGGTAGATGTACAAACGAGGTGAGATGCAGAATGCTCAGGCAAAAGCAGCTTTCCAAAAAATGAGCAAGATAGTTTGCATTTTGACAAGAGAAACAAGAAAAAGAGTTCTTAAATGTTACGTAGAGCCAGTCTTAACATATGGATGCGAATCATGGACAATAGGACAACAGACAAGAAAATCACTGGAGGCTGTAGAAATGTAGTTTTACATAAGAATGTTGAGAGTACCATGGACAGCTAAGAAGAGTAATGAAAACATTCTGAAAGAGGTCACAGCAAAAAGAGAGCTAATTTCCAATATTAGGAAGAAACAATCATCAGTTTTTGGCCATGTAATGAGAAGAGAACAGCTGGAATATATTGTAACAACTGGAAAAATTGAGGGACGAAGAGATAGAGGGAAGCAAAGAGAAAAGATAACAGATAGCTTAAGAGAATGGCTTGGCAGAAGGTCAACAACAGAAATGATAAATAGCTGCCGTGATCGAAAGTTGTGGATAGACATGATCACCTACGCCAGCAGGCCTGGTACTTGATGATAATGATGAATCTATTTCTATTTTATTGAAATTGTTTTCAACATTTGGCTGGTAAGATATCCCACAGTTGGAGCCGCGATAGCTCAGTGGTTAGTGAGCTGGACTACAAAGGACAAGAGGCTGGGTTCGATCCTGACCGACGGCTTCCAGGTTCACACAGCCTTAAATTGGTACCAGATTTTTTTTCTGGGAAACTAAAGCGGCACGGGCGTAATACCGACCACATTACTCCAAAAATCATGTGCTGAAGGTCTGTACAATTTATGGTCACTAACACCATCATCATAATCGCGTGCCTTCTCCCCAACGAAGGTTGGCTACCATGGAGCGCCATTCCGCTCTGTCTCTTGCTTTGATGGTGCAGGTTGTCATAGGTTGACTTGTCCATCTTTTGATGTTACTCGTCCATGTTAATCTTGGTCTGCCTCTGTCTCTTTGCCTTGTATTTTTCCTTCCAAGATTACTTTAGTAGACTGTTGTGTCTTTGAGCATGGCCCACAAATCTTATTTGTCTTGTTTGAATTGTGTTTAGTATTTGTTTTAAGACTTCATCATTGTTTTATTTACTTTCCATCCAATTCTTCTATAAATCCACATTTCAAAGGCTTCAGTTTTCTGTTTTGTTTTCTTGTCTAATGTCCATGTTTCTGCACCTTACAGGAATATTGAGAAGATATAACATTTTGCTATTCTTAGTTTTAGCCCTGGTGTTTTTTGTTTTGATGGCAGTATGTTCTTCATGACATTAAAATTACCTTTTGCCATTCCTGTTCTTTTGTTTATTTCAGTTGTACATTTCCCATCACTGGTTATAGTACGGCAAAGGTAGTTGTATAGGAAAGATGAGCGGTTGATTTCACTCTACCTACAACCACCACTGCTCGCAAATTTGAAAACGTCATACTAGTTGGTCGTTTCCTGAGAACTTCCCCTCAGCCCGCAGGTCTAAGTCTTTAGCTGGCTGTGGATCCTGTGTAGTCGTCAGAGTTTCTGACTCTGCGGCGGGGAGGAAAGAGTAGTGCCCCTTATCGCATGTCACGCGCGTGGTCGTACTGGACCACTGAGGTGCTACTGAGCTCGCCCGTGCTACTGAGCTCGTGCTTCTAATGCATCGAGTTTGTGCTGCGGCCATCTTCAGTACTTTCGCTAGTGTGTGTCCGGCGTGCAACGTACAGGGGGAGGGGGAGTGCTGGGGAGGGGATCTGAGTACCATGGAGTGGTGCAATAAAGATGACTTTTCAACTAAACTAGACTCAACTAAACTAGACTCAACTAAACTAGACTCAACTAGACTAGACTCAACTAAACTAGACTCAACTAGACTAGACTCAACTAGACTAGACGCAACTAAACTAGACTCAACTAAACTAGACTCAACTAAACTAGACTCAACTAAACTAGACTCAACTAAACTAGACTCAACTAGACTAGACTCAACTAAATTAGACTCAACTAAACTAGACTCAACTAAACTAGACTCAACTAAACTAGACTCAACTAGACTAGACTCAACTAAATTAGACTCAACTAAACTAGACTCAACTAGACTAGACTCAACTAAATTAGATTCAACTAGACTAGACTCAACTAAACTAGACTCAACTAAACTAGACTCAACTAGACTAGACTCAACTAAACTAGACTCAACTAAACTAGACTCAACTAAACTAGACTCAACTAAACTAGACTCAACTAAACTAGACTCAACTAGACTAGACTCAACTAAACTAGACTCAACTAAACTAGACTCAACTAAACTAGACTCAACTAAACTAGACTCAACTAAACTAGACTCAACTAGACTAGACTCAACTAAATTAGACTCAACTAAACTAGACTCAACTAGACTAGACTCGACTAAATTAGATTCAACTAGACTAGACTCAACTAAACTGGACTCAACTAACTAGACTCAACTAAACTAGAATCAACTAAACTAGACTCAACTAGACTAGACTCAACTAAATTAGACTCAACTAAACTAGACTCAACTAAACTAGATTCAACTAAACTAGACTCAACTAAACTAGACTCAATCAGAGTCAATTTAACTAGACTCAACTAAACTAGACTCAACTAAACTAGACTCAATCAGAGTCAATTAAACTAGACTCAACTAAACTAGACTCAACTAAACTAGACTAAACTAAACTAGACTCAACTAAACTAGACTCAACTAATTAGACTTAACTAAACTAGACTCAACTAAATTAGACTCAACTAAATTAGACTCAACTAAATTAGACTCAACTAGACAAGACTCAACTAAACTAGACTCAACTAGACTAGACTCAACTAAACTAGACTCAACTAGACTAGACTCAACTAAACTAGACTCACTAGACTAGACTCAACTAAAATAGACTCAAGTAAATTAGACTCAACTAAACTAGACTCAACTAGACTAGACTCAACTAAAATAGACTCAACTAAATTAGACTCAAATAAATTAACTCAACTAGACTAGACTCAACTAGACTAGACTCAACTAGACTAGACTCAACTAAACTAGACTCAGCTAGACTAGACTCAACTAACTAGACTCAACAAAACTAGACTCAACTAAACTAAACTCAACTAAACTAGACTCAATCAGATTCAACTAAACTAGGCTCAACTAAACTAGACTCAACTAAACTACATTCAACTAAACTAGACTCAACTAAATTAAACCCAAATGAATTAAGCTAAACCTTAAACTAAACTTCAGACTTTTAGACTCTAGACCGGCATGTCTTCACTACCGGACATCCCCGTACTCGCTAGGTTCCCGTTCCAGCAACCACCAAAGTCTTCATCTTGATCGCTTATCCCGTTCTATTGAACGTGCTGCGTTCTGTAACAATAGTCATCATCATGTGCCACACCAAAGTCTTCATCTTGATCGCTTATCCCGTTCTATTGAACGTGCTGCGTTCTGTAACAATAGTCATCATCATGTGCCACACCAAAGTCTTCATCTTGATCGCTTATCCGTTCTATTGAACGTGCTACGTTCTGTAACAATAGTCATCATCATCATCATGTGCCATACCGGTTGGCGTAGGCGATCATGTCCTTCCACAATCTTCTATCTACAGTGCATCGTATCAGTTCTGTTGTTGACTGTTTTCCATGCCATGACACCGAGCTATCTAGTATTTTCTCTCTTTGTCGTCAGCGATCTCTCTTTCCTTTTATTTTGCCAGTTGTAACCAAGTATTCCAACTTTCCTCTTCTCATGATATGCCCGAAACAATGTTGATTGTTTCTTTCTGTTGTTTTTTAGAAGTTCCCTTTTTGTGTTGGCCTCTTTGAGAATTTCCTCATTGGTCTTTTTATCTGTCCAGGGAACTTTCAACATTCTTCTGAGAAATCCCATCTCTGTGCCTCTAATAGTCTTTTCATTTGTTTGTCTACTGTCCATGATTCTCTCCTATAGGTCAGAACTGACATTATATAGCACAGATGAACTCTCTTTCTCACTTCTATTGACATAAATTTGTTACATAAGATATTTTTAACCTTCTGAAATGCTATTTTGGCCTGAGCTATTCTGCTTTTTATTTCTGTTGTGCATCTCCCATCTGATGTTATTATTGTGCCCAAGTATTTGACGCGTTGCACTTGTTTTAGATTTGTCTTGTTTATTTTTATACTGCATGATGGTGGTGATTGTTTCTTCGATATAACATTTACTTCAGTTTTCTACTATTCAGACTGAGACCTTTCTTGTTGCTTTCTTTTACTATGATGTCTATCATTTCTGTAGTTCATTCTCTGTCTCTGCTATTAAGACTGTGTCATCCGCATATCACAAATTATTTATGTTGTGACCGTTGACTTCAATTCCTTTTTTGTCTACTATTGATCTCATAATATATTCGCTGGAAAGTGAAAACAAATGCGGCGACAAAACACAGCCTTGTCTGACTCCTTGTTTTATATATTGAAATTGTCCTGTTTGGTTTTCTACACGTTTTTTTTTTTTTATGATTCGCAGATCCTTGCCATCAATGTTTAATTTCTCCAGCATATTGATTATTTCCACATGCTTTACTTTGTCAAGTACTTTTGTGTAGTCTACAAAACACATATATCGATCTTTCTTTACCTCTATAGATCTTTATATCAATGTCCTTAAGATGTATATTGCATTATTGGTGCCCTTTCCTTCCACAAATCCACATTGTTCCTCACTTATATATGGCTCATGAGACTAATAGTGCGATGGTCTTAACAATCAGTGGCTCCTGACTTCTTCGGTATGGCTACAAAGATAGATTTTAGTAGATCTTCGGGTATGTGTCCAGTGTTATATATGTCATTGAGTAGTTTTGTTATGACTTGTACTCCCAGCTCTCCTAATGCATTTATCTCTTCGATTGTTACATTGTCGGGACCTGGAGCTTTGCCTCTTTTCATGTGTTGAATTGCGTCCTCCACTTCACTCTGCATTATTGGTGGTAAAAATAGTGTGCAGCTCAAAATGGGTACTTCCAAGTCGCTGTAACAGCCTCTTGCTGGCAGCCAAATCCGTTTACTTTCAAGGATCGCTGTCCCCAACACATGAGGTCAGGCCTCAGCTTCGGTGAAACGCTCGATCCGATCGCAGTCCTGCTGGTGGTGAATTTGCAGTCGAACACAGATCACACATCCTGTTCCAGGACACAACCAGGACCTGGTACCGTTCCCCTCAACGGTCAGTCGCCTGCAGCACTAGCTCAACTCGCCAGCGCCAATGTTGATCTCTAGACCTGCTGAACCTTATACCTTGGCCTTTGCACCAACCAGATGTCACTGAACTAAGCTAAGCTAATTAGTAAGATGTCACTGAACTAAGCTAAGCTAATTAGTAAGATGTCACTGAACTAAGCTAAGCTAATTAGTAAGATGTCATCCATAGCTATAGGTGTGAAGGTCAAGTACGAGATTTGAATCGGCGTCTCAGCACACGAGTTTCCACCCATATGTGCTCGGTCGCCTATCCAGAAGTATTCGGAGACTTCTGGATAGTGTCGCTTCAAGCATCGAAACTCACGATACGAGGCAGCATTCCTTACCTTCCCAGAGTACTATCCTTGTACCCATTTCGCCAGTGGCTGGGTCGACAACGGAGGTATTTTTTTTTTGTCTAAACATGGGTACACCTCACACTACTTTCAACGGGAATCGAACACGGGTTGTCCGTCGGTAGCTCAGTCGGGTGATTGTCCCAACCAGGCTAACGAGGAGGTATATGTGGGTAAAAAAAAAAACTATCTTTACGACACATAGTACCATTACTGGTGTATGTCGGGGTGGGGGGGGCGGCAACGATAGAACCAGAGGGATAAAGGCCGCTTGGTCAAGCAGTCGCCACGACGTGTGAGACTCAGGATTTTTATTTAACCCCCGATAGAAAAAAATCCTTTCTGTCTAACGCGGGCTTCGAACACCGAACGTCGGCTTTTCAGCCAGCGGAACAGTGGTTTTAGCCGCACGGCCACGCGCAGTATATGTGGGTGGATGATATCAAATGTTGAACAGATAGCTTGTCTGTGTGTGTCTAAATAGGGCTGCAGCACTATAAAGATGAGAGAATAACATCGCAAGGAGTAACAGCCCGGTCACTCCTGAAGGTGGCGTATAGTGAAAAACAGTTTAGTGCCAATAATTTGAAGTATGTGTTCAACACAACGCCAGAGCAGTATCTTTGCAGACAAAAGTTCTTGTAACAATTGAAGGCTGAGTTTAGAAATTATCAAAATTGACTTCGGCTGACGAGAAGTGAACAAGACCAATGAGGAAGTTCTCAAAGAGGCCAACACAACAAAGGCAGCTCCTAAAAAACATCAGAAAGAAGCAATCAACATTTTTCGGGCACATCATGAGAAGAGCAAAGTTGGAATACTTGGTTACAACTGGTAAAATAAAAGGAAAGAGAAATCGTGGACGACAAAGAGAGAAAATACTGGATAGCTTGGTGTCATGGCATGGAAAACAGTCAACAACCGAACTGATACGATGTAATGTAGATAGAAGATTGTGGAAGGACATGATCACCTACGTCAACCGTATGGCACATGATGATGACGAGAAGTGAAAAAAAATAAATAGCAAAAAAACCGTATAGTTAAAGCTTCATGTGACACGTGGACAACACAAATCAGAACGACGTTTCGGCGCAATAGGCCTTCAACAGGAACAAACATACAACACACGCACAAATATATAGTAAAAAAAATAATTTAAAAAATCGAACTAAAATGAAAAATGAAAGGAAACTAAGTATAAAGTCTTCCATGTATGCTCTGATACCTGAAGCTGACACCCTCGGCAGGTCAACAAACCACACACAGGCAGCTCCAATACACCAGAGATGGACAATTAACAGCCGGTCATAGTGTAGAAAGAGGACAAGACACACACACACACACAAACAGGAGCGAGACAGGAAAAGAATCGAGAGTGACAAATATAGAATAAGATAGTTACCGAGAAAATTGAAAGTAAGAAGAGAGAGAGAGAGAGAGAGAGAGAGAGAGAGAGATAATGAACAAGATCATACGAGTGATACAAATAAAGGAATGGAGAGACAGCCAAAATTAGTGAGAGGTACAAGACTAGACATTACTTGAGACCAAATAAAATAAACAAATATTATAATAGAGTGGACACTACCGAGGCGATGGATCAGCGAATCATTTCAGGGGAAGAGCATGTGATTACAGCACTCGGGAAAAATCACAAATAATCAACAACAACAAAAAATAGACGGTCCGAAAAGGAAATGGAATCTAAAAGATGACTTCTTTTATGTTTTTATATCTCTCATTATTTTTCTTGTTAACCTTGTTTCTCCATTCGTCAGCTTTGCAGCAACACCGTATACAAACGTTCATATTTTAATTCTAAAATGATTGTATCTGCTGCTTAGTTGTGTCTGAGGAGAGATGGAGAAACAGAGAGAGTTGATAGACAGTGTCAGTTCGTTTTGTAAAGAGAAACAAGAGAGAGTCGATAAACAGTGTCAGTTCATTTTGTAAAGAGAAACAAGAGAGAGTCGATAAACAGTGTCAGTTCATTTTGTAAAGAGAAACAAGAGAGAGTCGATAAACAGTGTCAGTCGTTTTGTAAAGAGAAAAAAAAATAAGAGTATCTTACAGTGTGTGCGCGTGTGTGTGCGCGCGCGCATGAATATGACACAGGCAAAAAAAAGATCTATGAAATATAGAGAAATGGAGTGTGTGTGTGTGTTTTTTTAAAGAAAAAAAATTGAAAAATTTATAGAGACAGTGATTTTGGCAGAGAGAGAGAGAGAGAGAGAGAGAGAGAGAGAGAGAGAGCGAGAGAATAGGGAGAGAAAGACATAGAATGAATATGACAAAAAGAAAGAGAATTAAATGGAAATCTAAAGGGATACAAAGAGAGATACAGCAATATATTGAAAATAATGTTATAGATAGAACAAATTATGAAAGGGTGCTAAAGTATTATGTTGAAATCTTGGACTGCTAACATACCCATACATACATCGCATATCCAATTGCACAAACAGAAGACAGACCTGCACGATATAGACCACTCGTTCACACCGATCGCGAGCTAATTTCATTCAAATAAAAGCGGTCCTCGAAACACTACTTGGATCCGAGTGAGGGAAACTCGACCGTGGGTTCGGTAAATGTATCCTAGCGAGAGGTTCCCAAACTGTTGACGTTGGTGGCTTGTGAAAATAGTGTTGTGTTGGGGATGGTGTGTTCTTCAACAGGGAAATCTGACGAGTTGTACTGTTGTAAGCTTGTTTTAGACTTGTGAGTTATTGTGTTGTACAGATGTATGTTGTGCTTGTTTAAGCCAGTGAGTTATATTGTTGTACAGATGTATGTTGTGCTTGTTTAAGCTAGTGAGTTATATTGTTGTACAGATGTATGTTGTGCTTGTTTAAGCTAGTGAGTTATATTGTTGTACAGATGTATGCTGTGCTTGTTTAAGCCAGTGAGTTATATTGTTGTACAGATGTATGTTGTGCTTGTTTAAGCCAGTGAGTTATATTGTTGTACAGATGTATGTTGTGCTTGTTTAAGCTAGTGAGTTATATTGTTGTACAGATGTATGTTGTGCTTGTTTAAGCCAGTGAGTTATATTGTTGTACAGATGTATGTTATGCTTGTTTAAGTCAGTGAGTTATTGTGTTGTACAGATATATGTTATGCTTGTTTAAGTCAGTGAGTTATTGTGTTGTACAGATGTATGTTATGTTTGTTTAAGTCAGTGAGTTATTGTGTTGTACAGATGTATGTTATGCTTGTTTAAGTGAGTGAGTTATTGTGTTGTACAGATGTATGTTATGCTTGTTTAAGTCAGTGAGTTATTGTGTTGTACAGATGTATGTTATGCTTGTTTAAGCCAGTGAGTTATTGTGTTGTACAGATGTATGTTATGCTTGTTTAAGTCAGTGAGTTATTGTGTTGTACAGATATATGTTATGCTTGTTTAAGGGAGTGAGTTATTGTGTTGTACAGATATATGTTATGCTTGTTTAAGGGAGTGAGTTATTGTGTTGTACAGATATATGTTATGCTTGTTTAAGGGAGTGAGTTATTGTGCTGTACAGATGTATGTTATGCTTGTTTAAGTCAGTAAGTTATTGTGTTGTACAGATATATGTTATGCTTGTTTAAGTCAGTGAATTATTGTGATGTACAGATGTATGTTATGCTTGTTTAAGCCAGTGAGTTATATTGTTGTATAGATGTATGTTGTGCTTGTTTAAGCTAGTGAGTTATATTGTTGTACAGGTGTAGTTGTGCTTGTTTAAGCGAGTGAGTTATAATGTTGTACAGGTGTATGTTGTGCTTGTTTAAGCCAGTGAGTTATATTGTTGTA
This sequence comes from Megaustenia siamemsis, assembly GCA_032433765.1. Classification (NCBI taxonomy): domain Eukaryota; kingdom Metazoa; phylum Mollusca; class Gastropoda; order Stylommatophora; family Ariophantidae; genus Megaustenia; species Megaustenia siamemsis. Next base: position 2,474,457 of record JAVIAB010000024.1, read on the forward strand.
CAGGTGTATGTTGGGCTTGTTTAAGCGAGTGAGTTATATTGTTGTACAGATGTTTTCTTAGACTCACGAACTATAGTTCGTTCAGACATTCGTGCCCACAGAGTTGATCAATTATCTCGGAAACTGTTTGATGAATTTCTGTAATTCTTTTCATGAAATCTGATTTTTTCACCGACCTTCAGATTTGATAACATTTAAGTACAAAGGTAGTCTAAATTTTGAACAAATCGTTTGTTGTTATATAATATTAGGAAAATATCAAACCGTGTGTTCTAAACATTAGATATTACTGCAAATTATGTTAATTTTCTAACAAACCTCTCAGTGGATTGCGTCTTACAAGTTACGGTTCAGTGAGGGCGATATGGTGCTACGATTGTGTGGAAAGCACGCGAAATTTGCCTTTTAAAAGATGAGGTGATTACAACAAATGTGGTATTATAAAATCCTAAAAATTAGGACAATCACAAAAAATCATATTTGTATATACCCCAAAGAAGCAAAATCTGTCGTAAATGCATGTCAATAGGGAAAATAAATCAGACTTAAGGTCGGTGAAAAAATAAGACTTCATGAAAAAGAAATACACAAATTCATCAAACAGTTTCCGAGATAATTGATAAACTTGGTGGGCACGAATTTCTAAACGAACTATAGCTGTACTGTTGTGTGAAAGTTGTGTTAGACTCGCGAGCTACTTGTACTGTTGTCACGCTGTCTTGCTACAAGCTTGTGTACGAGCTGTCACGCTGTCTTGCTGCAAGCTTGTGTACGAGCTGTCACGCTGTCTTGCTACAAGCTTGTGTACGAGCTGTCACGCTGTCTTGCTGCAAGCTTGTGTACGAGCTGTCACGCTATCTTGCTACAAGCTTGTGTACGAGCTGTCACGTCACAACTAGAACATTAACGGTGGTGTGGGAGCTCAATTATTGTAAGCAAATGTTGGGCTCAGGCGCAGCGAATGAGCTAATAGTAATCGGCGACAGTTAGTCGACTACTAGCGTCATATTTAGCAAACCAGAACTGGTAGAGATCCTACTTTACCCCCTACATAGTAGTCTGCCCAATTAAGTGATTGTTCAGCGCGTTAAATCATGTACCCATCACGGTGAAATGTACATGTGTTCTCAGAAGGAACCGCCACGTTATGTCGAATATACCGGGACGAAAGGCACAAGAAATCTCAGAAAATCTTTAAATTGCGACATATCGTTGTTAGCGCTCTTTTCAATGTCAACAACAAAGAAGACGAAGAACAGGGGCAACAATAAAAGCTATGACTCCGGTATTTATCACATTTTCTTAACTTGACTCTGCGGTTGCAAATTAAAATCTCCAGTCTTACTGCAGTCGCCACGTAGCGTGCAAGCCACAGTTTTTTTTTTTTAATTTCAAACAGAAAATTGTTTAAAATTCCATCCTGCCGGAATGGAACTCGGAAGCGCCGGAGTGGGAAACAATAAGCGCAGTCAACTCGGCCATCTCTTATGTGAATTAAAACAAAAAAAAAAAAAAAAAAGAACAAAAAAAAACTGGTATTTAGAAAGCTGAAGTCGCTGATGTCGCTAATGTCGCTGAGTTCGCTGATGTCGCTGAAGTCGCTGAAGTCGCTGATGTCGCTAATGTCGCTGAGTTCGCTGAAGTCGCTGAAGTCGCTGATGTCGCTAATGTCGCTGAGTTCACTGATGTCGCTGAGTTCACTGATGTCGCTGAAGTCGCTGAAGTCGCTGAAGTCGCTGATGTCGCTAATGTCGCTGAAGTCGCTGAAGTCGCTGATGTCACTGAAGTCGCTGATGTCGCTGATGTCGCTGATGTCGCTGATGTCGCTGAAGTCGCTGATGTCGCTGAAGTCGCTGATGTCGCTGAAGTCGCTGAGTTCACTGATGTCGCTGATGTCGCTGATGTCACTGAGTTCGCTGATGTCGCTAATGTCGCTGAGTCACTGAGTTTCGCTGATGTCGCTAATGTCGCTGATGTCTCTGATGTCGCTAATGTCGCTGAAGTCGCTGATGTCGCTGAGTTCGCTGATGTCGCTGAAGTCGCTGATGTCGCTGAAGTCGCTGATGTCGCTGATGTCGCTGATGTCGCTGAAGTCGCTGAGTTCGCTGATGTCGCTGATGTCGCTGAGTTCGCTGATGTCGCTGATGTCACTGAGTTCGCTGATGTCACTGAGTTCGCTGATGTCGCTGATGTCACTGATGTCGCTGAGTTCGCTGATGTCACTGATGTCGCTGATGTCACTGAGTTCGCTGATGTCGTTGATGTCACTGAGTTCGCTGATATCACTGAGTTTCGCTGATGTCGCTGATGTCACTGATGCCGCTGATGTCACTGATGTCACTGATGTCGCTGATGCTGCTGATGTCACTGATGTCGATGATGTCACTGATGTCGCTAATGTCACTGAAGTCGCTGAGTTCGCTGATGTCACTGATGTCGCTGATGTCGCTGATGTCGCTGATGTCACTGATGTCACTGATGTCGCTGATTGCGCTGATGTCGCTGATGTCACTGAGTTCGCTGATGTCGCTGACGTCGCTGATGTCGCTGAAGTCTCTGATGTCGTGAGTTCGCTGATGTCGCTGAGTTCGCTGATGTCGCTGATGTCGCTGAGTTCGCTGATGTCGCTGACGTCGCTTAAGTCGCTGATGTCGCTGATGTCGCTGAAGTCGCTGATGTCGCTGATGTCGTTGAAGTCGCTGATGTCGCTGATGTCGCTGAAGTCGCTGATGTCGCTGAAGTCGCTGATGTCGCTGATGTCGTTGAAGTCGCTGATGTCGCTGAGTTCGCTGATGTCGCTGAAGTCGCTGATGTCGCTGAAGTCGCTGATGTCGCTGAGTTCGCTGATGTCGCTGAGTTCGCTGAGTTCGCTGATGTCGCTGAGTTCGCTGAGTTCGCTGATGTCGCTGATGTCGCTGAAGTCGCTGATGTCGCTGAAGTCGCTGATGTCGCTGAGTTCGCGGAGTGGATATGTAATGATGTCGATTACAGATGGATACGTTATTTGGGGTTTGTCGGACCAGTATATCCGACTTTATAAAGACTTTTTTTGTATGAATTGCCCTTCTATTCCTATTCGTTTATCCAGACTGGTTAACGTGTTCCAAAGGCAAGGACTAAGAATGTAGACTAAGATGTTCATCACTTTAGTTTCGCTGATTCTAGTGCACTGGCCACTTCCACCCAGGTCCTTTTGACATCTTATGCTAGAGTTTGTTGTGAAAGAAGTTTGTTGTTTGCGGCGCAATGCACGGCACATAATGATGATGCCTAGAGTTTTGTTGTGAAAGAAGTTTGTTGTTTACGCCGCAATGTACGGCACATAATGATGATGACAACTGCACAATTGAAACAATTTATTCCCGAATTGTGATCGCAAGTAAAAATTAAAGAGTCCCCGTCACGCCAAGTGGCGTATAGGGACTATGATGTTAGTGACCCGTCACGCCAAGTGACGTATAGGGACTATGATGTTAGTGACCCGTCACGCCAAGTGACGTATAGGGACTATGATGTTAGTGACCCGTCACGCCAAGTGACGTATAGGGACTATGATGTTAGTGACCCGTCACGCCAAGTGACGTATAGGGACTATGATGTTAGTGACCCGTCACGCCAAGTGGCGTATAGGACTATGATGTTAGAAACCATAAGTTTTACAGACCCTCGGCACATGATTTTTTGGGGTAATGTGGTCGGTATTACGCCTGTCCCGCTTCACTTTACCAGGAAAAAAAATCAGGTATCCATTAAAGGCTGGGTGAACCGGAACCATCGTTGGGATCGAACCCTACCTCTTGTCCCTTGTAGTCTAGTTCACTAACCATTGAGCTATCGCGGCTCCCGTTGTGATCATTACCCTATGATATAGTCATGAGCCTTGAATATATTGTAACAACTGGAAAAATTGAGGGACGAAGAGATAGAGGGAAGCAAAGAAACAAAATAACAGACAGCTTAAGAGAATGGCTTGGCAGAAGGTCAACAACAGAAATGATAAATAACTGCCGAGATCGAAAGTTGTGGAGAGACATGATCACCTACGCCACTAGGCCCGTACTTGATGATGATGATGATAGTCATGAGTACATACACATGCATGAAAGACATCTCCGATGGTAGCTATTTTTTTTTAGATTGCAAAGTTGGCCGTGTGCTCTAGCGTTTGGTTCTCGTGGCAATGCGATGTGCTGAGGAGTACGACTTCCATCCTGCTTTGGACCATCTATTGTTCTTTATTTTGTTTTGTTTTTCTGTTGATTATTTGTAATTAGGGGTAGGGTTCGATCCCAACCGACGGCTTCCGGGTTCACTCAGCCTTAAATGGGTACCGGATTTTTTATGGGAAGTAAAGCAGCACGGCGTAATACTGACCACATTACCCCAAGTATCATGTGCCGAAGGTCTGTAAATGTATGGTCACTAACACCATATTTCCCTATACGCCACTTGGCGTGACGGGGGTACTTTACTTTTTACTTTTTTTATTTGTAATGGTTTTTTCTGAGCACCGTAAAGATTTCTCTTTCCCTGAAGTGATTCACTAATCTATCGCCTCGGAAGTTTCTCTCCATTTTAATATTCATAATATATTAATTTAATTCATTATTAATTAAATAATATTCATTTATTTATTATCTGTCTCCACTACAACTAGGAGTCCGCAGTGAAGTGCCTCCAGGTACCACAGACTGAGAACCGCTGGCCCAACATGGCGACTGGACGGTAATGCTATAATCGTGTCGTGTCCGCGCTCAGTCACACGGGGGTGCATAGGCGCTGAATCAAACAGGCGTTACGGGGGCTCAACGTCACCAGATTTCGTTTGTACAGAACACAATTCCTCCTCAGGTCTGTGCAGTACAAATCCTTTCAGCAACTGTTATTATTTCTTACGTAACTGCTTTTCAACTCGAGTAAAATCAATTTTGATCGTTCAAATATTGTTAACTTCATAAGGTTAATTACAATAATGTTAACTTTCACAATTTTAACTTCAATAATGATAATTACAAGAATATAACTACAAGAATGATAACTAAATAAATGATAGCTAAAAGAATGATAACTAAATAAATGATACTACAAGATGATTACTAATAAATGATAACTACAAGAATAACTAAATAAATGTTAACTATAAGAATGATAACTAAATAAATGATAACTAAAAGAATGATAACTATAAGAATGATAACTAAATAAATGATAACTAAAAGAATGATAACTATAAGAATGATAACTAAATAAATGATAACTAAAAGAATGATAACTATAAGAATGATAACTAAAGAATGATAACTATAAGAATGATAACTAAAAGAATGATAACTATAAGAATGATAACTAAAAGAAATGATAACTAAATAAATGATAACTACAAGAATGATAACTAAAAGAATGATAACTATAATAATGATATTAAAAGAATGATAACTAAATAAATGATAACTAAAAGAATGATAACTATAAGAATGATAACTAAATAAATGATAACTAAAAGAATGATAACTATAATAATGATATTAAAAGAATGATAACTAAATAAATGATAACTACAAGAATGATAACTAAATAAATGATAACTACATAAGAGAAAGGACGGAGAGAGAGAGAGCGCGAGTGAGACTAAAGAGAAGAACAGAGAGAGACAGGGAGAATAAGACAGACTGATGAGATGGTCAGCATTACACCAAGCTGACCTTCGATTGCAAACACACACTATTGTAACCACTTCCACACAGCGGTACAACTGCACCGCGTAAGCGAAAGCACTGATGATAGTTTCAGTTTCTTCTTCTTCCTCTTTCCTTCCTCATTTGCCTTTCAGCGTCGAGGGGAGATATAATTTGCGGTCTTTTGCTCTTCTGTTCGCCTCTGCTGCTGTTATGTTTCCTAGTGCTTCTAATATTCCATCGATCCATCTTTTTCGTGGTCGACCCTTGGTCTGGTATTCTCACAACGTTTGTTGAAGGCTCGTTGTGTTGTGTTTTGTTCTTTCTGCCTTGTCACGTGGCCAACCATTGTATCTGTTGTTTCCTTATTATTCTATGGCGGGGGCTATTCCTAGCTTTTTTCTCAGTTCTTCATTTCTGATCTTATCTCTCAGACTGTTTCCTGTCATTCGTCTAACACATTTCATCTCTGTAGAGGTTATTTTTCTTATTGTTCTTGCATCTAGGGTCCAGGTCTGGCATTGGTAGCACAACGTTGAGATGAAGATTGTATTGTAGAGTGCTCGTTTTGCCTCCAGAGTTATTTCCTTGTTGGACAATAGTGGTGATAACTGTCCAATGATTTGACAAGCTCTGTTGCATCTTGATTCTATCTCTGCTGTTTGTGAATTGTTATTTGTCATTAGACTTCCTAAGTATTTGAATTCCTCTACTTGTTGTAGCTGTCTGCCTTCTATAGTTATGTTGATGTTCTGTTTCTTTTTTGCGATATTCTTGACTTCTGTTATGTTGATGTTGATTTCCAAGTTCAGTTTCAGCTTCGGTGCACGAATTCCGTAGCACGAAAGAATACCTTAAATATCCATGAAAGCAAGGCTCAAGTTATAAAACGTGTTTGTTATCAGCGTTGATATCACACGGCATTCCAATTTATTGATACCCATAGCAGTTGTGATAATGATAGCTGTCGGGTGTGATAACTCTCTATCAATGAACCAAATATGTGAAACATTAGTCGCTACACATTAACATCTCCCGCTGCTGTACACCAGGAAACACATGGGAAACCAAAGTTATCAGGTTAAATTAGATTTAACAATAACAACTTTCAACTCCAATGTTAAGTCAGTCCTATTATATGGCTGGGAAACATGGAGAATAACAAACATGAAAATCATGAAGAGACATACCTTTATTAATGGATGCTTACGCAGAATAAAAGGATGGAAATGGCAGACAAAATCACTAACATAGAATTATGGAAATGTACCAGTCAAATACCAGTGGATAAAGAGATACAGCGAAGACGATGGCGCTCGATAGAGCACACATTTGGGAAGCCAACAGAGAGTATTACACAACAGGCCCTTTTTTGGAATCCCCAAGGGAAAAGACAAAGAGGAAGACCAAAATATTCTTGGAGAAGACAGATGTAAGCAGTGATGAAAATGATGGGGAAGACATGGAATGATCTGAAAAGAATGGCAAGAAACAGAACGGCTACCTTCATGATTATGTAAGGGGGTCACATAGTACTTCGTTATTATAAATGGGGGTCACATAGTACTTCGTTATTATAAATGGGGGTCACATAGTACTTCGTTATTATAAATGGGGGTCACATAGTACTTCGTTATTATAAATGGGGGTCACATAGTACTTCGTTATTATGTAAGGGGTCACATAGTACTTCGTTATTATAAATGGGGGTCACATAGTACTTCATTATTATGTAAGGGGGTCACATAGTACTTCGTTATTATAAATGGGGGTCACATAGTACTTCATTATTATGTAAGGGGGTCACATAGTACTTCGTTATTATAAATGGGGGTCACATAGTACTTCGTTATTATAAATGGGGGTCACATAGTACTTCGTTATTATGTAAGGGGTCACATAGTACTTCATTATTATGTAAGGGGGTCACATAGTACTTCGTTATTATAAATGGGGGTCACATAGTACTTCATTATTATGTAAGGGGGTCACATAGTACTTCGTTATTATAATGGGGTCACATAGTACTTCATTATTATGTAAGGGGGTCACATAGTATTTCGTTATTATAAATGGGGGTCACATAGTACTTCGCTATTATAAATGGGGGTCATATAGTACTTCATTATTATAAATCGGGGTTATATAGTAAGTAAAGTAAAGTACCCCCCGTCACGCCAAGTGGCGTATAGGGAAATATGGTGTTAGTGACCCTATATTTTACAGACCTTCAGCACATGATTTTTGGGGTAATGTGGTCGGTATTACGCCCGTGCTGCTTTTACTTTCCCAGAAAAATCCGGTACCCATTTAAGGCTGGGTGAACCCGGAGCCGTCGGTTGGGATCGAACCCTACCCCTTGTCCGTGGTAGTCCAGTTCACTAACCACTGAGCTATCGCGGCTCCTACTAATTTTTAGGGAATTAGTAAAACCCAGGTGTCCTCGCCAGGATGGGGTTATATAGTACTTCGTTATAATAAATGGGGGTGTAAGCGGATTACTTCATTATTATAAATGGGGGTTCCTGTTTACTTCATTATTATAAATTGGGGTGTCCGCGGATTACTCCATTATTATAATGGGGGTCCCGGGTTACTTCATTATTATAAATGGGGGTCCCAGGTGGGGGTCCCGGGTTACTTCATTATTATAAAAGAGGGTCCCGGGTTACTTCGTTATCATAAAAGGGGGTCCCGTGTTACTTCATTATTATAAATGGGGGTCCCAGGTGGGGGTCCCGGGTTACTTCATTATTATAAAAGGGGGTCCCGGGTTACTTCGTTATCATAAAAGGGGTCCCGTGTTACTTCATTATTATAATGGGGGTCCAGTGTTACTTCATTATTATAAATGGGGGTCCCTTGTTACTTCATTATTATAAATGGGGGTGCCGGGTTACTTCATTATTTTAAATGGGGGTCCCGGTTTACTTCATTATTATAATGAGGGGTCACGGGTTACTTCATTATTATAAATGAGGGGTCCCGGGTTACTTCGTTATTATAAATGGGGGTCCCGGGTTACTTCGTTATTATAAATGAGGGGTCCCGGGTTACTTCGTTATTATAAATGAGGGTGTTACTTCGTTATTATAATGGGTCCCGGGTTACTTCGTTATTATAAATGAGGGGTCCCGGGTTACTTCGTTATTATAAAACTGGATGGCGAGTTACTAGGTTTCTATCAAGAGGTTCTCAAACATTCAAACTGCAGGGGTCACCACTCTTGGCTTCCAGTGGTTCTTGAAATTTAATTTAATTTTTTTTTTTTTTTTTTTTTCTTCAGCATTCACCTCTAGCAAAGTCCCTAGAGACTAGGACCTGAATGTTGCATGTCAATCCGTTATTCCCTGGCAGCCGCATGCACAGGGTTCCTCACCGCACAGGCAGATAACTCCAACATCAGACATACTCATATTTTTTCCGTCGATGAGTAAATGACGTTTCAAGCCGGGCCCCGCTGCTGAGACCAGGGCTGGTTGCCGCAAAGAGAAATCAGAAATAAAAATCCCAGCTGGTGCAGCCGGGTTTTGAACTCGCAACCTCTCAGTCTGTCTTGCCTCAAGCCCAACCAGTCCCCACTATTTTAAGGACAATTTCCCCCCCCCCCCCTTATCTTTTAAAATCTGTCTTAGACTTGTCTTATTTTTATATCATCACCAACAAGCCTGCTGGCCTAGGTGATCATGTCGCTGCACAACTTTCTATCTCTAAAATTGCTAACATTCGATCAAACCTTCCACTAGAATTGTCGGACATCCTTCCTTTGTATCCCACCACCACTTTCACCCTCACAGTTTCCTGTTGTCACAATGTTCACGCCGTATATATACTCATAAAAATGTCACGTGACTAGTACCAAGTCGAAGGGGACGACATACGACATGTCACTCTAGCATTCCAGCACCTGGAGGCGAGGAGCCCAGTACTCCTCTCTCTCTCTCTCTTTCTCTCTCCTGCCGTTGGACCGACCACTACTAAATGCTTCTAGCCATCATCCGATCTTTAAGGGATGTTTAGTGGCCATAATGCGTTTTTAAATAATATTTTCGCATTTCGACCAAACACATCCGACAACATGACATTCATGAGTACGGGATTGCCTTCCCTCTTCGATCCTTTCTCGCTTTGACCAGACTTTAGAATTTGAGTCCAAGAGGACCTCTTTTGTTTCCCAATCCTGGCGCCTACAGTCAGCTATGGGTCGCTGACTACACTCAGCTCAGTTGCAGGATGGACATCTTGCGTTCCCTTCCCCTCCACCCCAGCGCTGTCTCTCTCTTTCCCCAACTGTGATTCCGGAGCCCACTCCTTAAAAAGCTGGGTCGACAGGTGAGCGGCGATCCTCGTTTGAACCCTCATTCACCAGTCAGCTCTTATCGCAAACCTTGGCCGTATGACTACACTACTGACACTCAAAACATCTTGTGACCACAAACATCTTGATTGTTCCTTCCTGTTACTTACAGTACATTGTGCCAGTACATTGTGACAGTACATTGTGACAGTACATGACGTTACATGGGGATGTATAGCGTGGTTTCCCCAACATTCCCGTCATTGCGACACCAGAAATAATCCAGGGACTTTACTTATCTTCAACTGTTTGTCATTTGCATCCAAAGAGTTGGTCTTGTCGTATCTTACATTGTTGACACACATTAATGAATCATCAAAGCTTGGGCATTTTATATTAGGACTGTGGGGGTGTAGAGATAAGACGGTAGCCTCTAGACAGGAAGATCAGTGGTTCATATCCTGCAACAAACGGTGGGACATTTTTTTATTTTAATTAGGGGTTTCCTCGTGGCTTTACTCTTCCCTGGTCACTGGGTAGTGAGGTCTGATGTCTAGTCCTCTCTGGATAGTGAGATCTGATGTCTAGCCCTCTCTTTGGTAGTGAGATTTGATGTCTAGCCCTCTCTGGGTAGTGAGATCTGATGTCTAGCCCTCTCTGGGTAGTTAGATCTGATGTCTAGCCCTCTCTGGGTAATGAGATCCTATGTCTAGCCCTCTCTCGGTAGTGAGATCCGATGTATAGCCCTCTATGGGCAGTGAGATCTGATGTCTAGCCATCTCTGGGTAGTTAGATCTGATGTCTAGCCCTCTCTGGGTAGTGATATCCTATGTCTAGCCCTCTCTGGGTAGTGAGATCCGATGTCTAGTCCTTTCTGAGTAGTGAGATCCGATGTCTAGCCATCTCATGATAGTGAGATCTGATGTCTAACCCTCTCTGGGTAGTGAGATCTGATGTCTAGCCCTCTCTGGGTAGTGAGATCCTATGTCTAACCCTCTCTGGGTAGTGAGATCCTATGTCTAACCCTCTCTGGGTAGTGAGATCCGATGTCTAGCACTCTCTGGGTAGTGAGATCCGATGTCTAGCACTCTCATGATAGTGAGATCCGATGTCTAACCCTCTCGGATAACGGCACAATAAAAAAAAACCCTGGCAGTTAAAAGTCAAAAAGAGTAGGCCAGAATGGTCGCTGCTCGGACATGGATGGTAAGGAAATCAACCCATGCCTAAGACGGATGTGTCGGGTCTAAAGCCGCAGGTATCGTGGCCTTGACCCAATCTAGCGACATAACACATCCACACCAAATTAACTGGAGAATGCTAGAAGGAGACGATATGAGGACTGTAGCAGCATCGAGTGTCGGTCGTAGGTTATCCCTGCAACACTGTCATTCTCTTACATTTTTGGTAATTTGTGTTCGCCTGTTGCTGTCCAATTCTTCATGTTTCTATCCCATCTTTAACCCCCCCCCCCCGCTCTTTGTTATGCCTTTCTAGGAATCTCTCCTCCCCCACCCCACCCGTGCCTTGTATGACAAAACATGTGACTTGCCTACCCTTCCCCTAGGGAGCCGCGATAGCTCAGTGGTTTAGTGAACTGGACTACCACGGACAAGGGTAGGGTTCGATCCCAACCGACGGCTTCCGGAACACCCAGCATTAAATGGGTACCGGATTTTTTTTCTGGAAAGTAAAGCAGCACGGGCGTAATACTGACCACATTACCCCAAAAATCATGTGCTGAAGGTCTGTAAAATATAGGGTCACTAACACCATATTTCCCTATACGCCACTTGGCGTGACGGGTCACTAACACCATATTTCCTATACTTGGCGTGACGGGTCACTAACACCATATTTCCTATACGCCACTTGGCGTGACGGGTCACTAACACCATATTTCCTATACGCCACTTGGCGTGACGGGTCACTAACACCATATTCCCTATACGCCACTTGGCGTGACGGGGGTACTTTACTTATTTTTTACTTACCCTTCCCCTCTTTCCTCCTCTTCTTCTTCTTTTGGTTAATAACAGACTGCGTTGCACTGTGATACACCTTGCGATCCAACGTCTTCAGTGTAAAATTTAAAAAAAAACATAAAAGGGCGACCTTCTCGCTTTAGGTGTAAACTGCATATGGATGGAGCGCCCCACATTTCCAACACCCAAACTCATATTTGATGGGTGGCTGGTCGGTACTACACCAGGCCGCTGTCCTTTCACAAAATAAAAAATCTGGTACACATTTTCAGATGATGGGGGCACTACAAAAAAGTATCGTTAAAAAAAAAAATGTACTATATCCTAGAATTTAAGACGGACCCGTGTGATGTGTAACCAGCGAGCTAACGACTCAAACACCTAGGTCTCGTCCCTCCGAGATAATGGGAGGAAATGTGCAAGCATCTGACACTGACACGAGCAAAGGGGGTGGAAGAAAGATAGTATCTGGTCGTGTCTGCTCCTGGCACGGTTTCAAAGAGTGACCAGGCAATACTGACACTTTGTTAACGACAGTTTGTTAGCATTGAGATGGCGAATCGACATTTATAATGTAACAAATGTGTTAAAATGAAGAATCGACATTTATAACGTAACAACTGTGTTAAAAGTAAGAATCGACATTTATAACGTAACAACTGTGTTAATGGAAGAATCGACATTTATAATGTAATAACTGTGTTAAAATGAAGAATTAACATTTATAACTTAACAACTGTGTTAATGGAAGAATCGACATTTATAATGTAACAACTGTGTTAATGGAAGAATCGACATTTATAACGTAACAACTGTGTTAATGGAAGAATCGACATTTATAATGTAACAACTGTGTTAAAATGAAGAATCGACATTTATAACGTAACAACTGTGTTAATGGAAGAATCGACATTTATAATGTAACAAATGTGTTAAAATGAAGAATCGACATTTATAATGTAACAAATGTGTTAAAATGAAGAATCGACATTTATAATGTAACAAATGTGTTAAAATGAAGAATCGACATTTATAATGTAACAAATGTGTTAAAATGAAGAATTGACATTTATAATGTAACAAATGTGTTAAAAGGAAGAATCGACATTTATAATGTAACAAATGTGTTAAAAGTAAGAATCGACATTTGTAACGTAATAGTTATAGTAGTTGTAGTTAGTGGAAGGCCCCGGCATCACTGCAAACGAATTAAAATCCATAATTGCTCAACCGCTCGTGACAGTGGAGGCATCCGATTTAACATCTCATAGCACTCACTGAAGGATCAAAACAAAGAAAGGCAGTTTTAGTCCCCATCACAGCAGCAACAGCACACGCCAAAAGACATAAGCCGTAGCTGCACCGGAAGTAAGCGCAGCCAAACTGTCCTTCGTCCTACGATATCATCATCCATCGTAAAAAATCGGAATATCGAAACACAATCCGGATGAAATACACAGCTCACGGTGTGCACAGAGCACTAAACTCAGTAGCTCCAGCAACAAGCCGGACTTGGAAAATGAGGAAACTGCAACAAAGGAACACTTTTCAAACAGAGCCTCAACGGTTCCTGTCGCCTATCCGCCATATTGACCGGAAGTCCAACAAACGTAATAATTGTGTTAAAATGAAGAATCAACGACAAAGATAGTACAGTACTTGTATCAATTTAATTGTCACAGCTTAATCTCTTAATCGTCTGTCTGGATCCGTTAATCTGTTTTTGATAACAACCACAGGGTTACCTGTGACTACGACAAGACTGTAGATTCATGGAACGTTCAATCTCACTAGAAATGTGGGGATCTGCCTGAACAATGCTGTTGGTGTTGGGAAGGGTTGAAGAAACCGTCACTGTTCCCTGTATTACCAGCTCTGTTGATTATTACTTAATTGCTCCTTGCTACCAGTTATACCGCAGCAGTGGGATTAATTTGCCTGTTCCCTATTACTTGATACTCTTGCAGTAATGATGACACTGTGGCAGTAATGATGATACTCTCGCAGTAATGATGGCACATTTGCAGTAATGATGAACAGTCGCAGTAATGATGATACACTTGCAGTAATGATGACACTGTGGCAGTAATGCTGATACTGTCGCAGTAATGATGATACCGTCTCAGTAATGATGATACCGTCGCAGTAATGATGATACACTTGCAGTAATGATGATACACGTGCAGTAATGATGATACACTTGCAGTAATGATACCGTCGCAGTAATGATGATACACTTGCAGTAATGATGATACCGTCGCAGTAATGATGATACACTTGCAGTATGAAGATACACTTGCAGTAATGATGATACAGTCGCAGTAATGTAAATGTCTTGCCGATGTGACATTTTAATTTATTGCCGGGTTACATAATATCTACCTGTCAGTCAGTCACTGATACAGGGTGTGTGTGTGTGTGTGTGCGGCGCGCCTGTCGTGTCGTGGCTATATGTATTGCCAATTCGACCTTGTCTTGTCCTAGCGGTATCGCCTACAAAGACGATAACTGTACGATAACATTAGTCCCTCGCTTTATCTTTCGGTGGATCCGTTATCATTTCATGTCAGTTCTTCTTATCTGTTTATTATCTTCTTCTCGTTTATATGTTCGGTCCTCCATATATATATATATATATCATATTTGTTTGTTGGTCTGTGGCCGAATAGATAACTTGTCGGGGACCAAACCAGGAGAACTATCTTTACGACACATAGTACCATTGCTGGTGTATGTCGGGGGCAACGATAGAACCAGAGGGATAAAGGCCGCTTAGTCAAGCAGTCGCCACGACGTGTCAGACTCAGGACTTTTATCTCACCCCCGATAGAAAAAATCCTTTCTGTCTACCGCGGGCTTCGAACACCGTACGTCAGGTTATCAGCCAGCGGAACAGTGGTTTTAGCCACACGGCCACGCCAGAGTCGAATCCCGGCAGAGTCACAGTTTTAAAAAAAAATTTTCAATCGGTGGTGAAATTAAAAACTCAGACCGAAACACCTCACGCCGACTGCACCGGACAAGCGGCCTTTATTCTCTGGTTCTTTTAAGTCTCCCAGGCAGACACTTGTAATGGGAAAATGTCGTATAGATAATTTGTTTGTTGGTCCTATATCTATTCTCACATTGCATTCAGTAGAGGAATTTAAATACCTAGGAAGTCTAGTGACAAACGACAATTAACAAACAGCAGAGATAGACTCAAGATGCAACAAAGCTTGTCAAATCAATGGTCAGTTATCCCCACTATTGTCCAACAAGGAAATAACTCTGGAGGCAAAACGAGCACTATACAATACAATCTTCATCCCAACGTTGTGCTACCAATGCCAGTCCTGGACCCTAGATGCAAGAACAATAAGAAAAATAACCTCTACAGAGATGAAATGTGTTAGACGAATGACAGGAAACAGTCTGAGAGATAAGATCAGAAATGAAGAACTGAGAAAAAAGCTAGGAATAACACGGAATATATTAAGAAACAACAGATAAAATAGTTTGGCCACGTGACAAGGCAGAGTGATGTATTAGTTTTTTGTATCACTAACCCACACAGACACCCACATACGTTAGTTGTATCACTGACCCACACAGACACCCACATACGTTAGTTGTATCACTGACCCCCACAGACACAAACATTCGTTAGTTTGTTGTATCACTGACCCACACAGGCACCTACATTCATTAGTTGTATCACTGACCCACACAACACAACGAGCCTTCAAAAAACGTTGCGAGAATACCAGACCCAAGGGTCGACTACGAAAAAGATGGATGGATGGAATATTAGAAGCACTAGGAAACATAACAGCAGCAGAGGAGCAAAGAACCGCAAATCATATCTCCACTCGACGCTAAAAGGCATATGAGGAAAGAAAGAAAGAAAGAAGAAGATGTGCATTCATTATTCAATGTTTTCTCTGTGTATGCGTTTTTTCCTTATCTATTTCTTGTCCTTATCTGTCAGTTTTCTATATTTCTAGTCTACCTATGTGAATATTTATCCATTTCTGTAAAATAATAATTCCCATGTTGATGTATGTTTTGCCTTTGTGCGAGAGTGTCCTGATAATATCAGTCCAAACCGCTACCCACAGTGAGTGTCCCCCCTTTGATTGCTACTTCGTCCTCAGTAACTTGCACAAAGTTGGACATCAGAACTATACACATGCTTGCAACTAAACGAGGGTATGGTCCACATGAGCGTTGGCGTTACCTGGTCTACAGGTGCCAATTATCCAGGCTGTTCTAGGGAAGAAGGTACGTTGATAGCGTGCCTTCCGCTTTGTTTACGACAGTCGGTGCTAATCTTGGAGTAGAGAGAGCCTCACCAGAAGTAATTGGGACATGTTAGTTAGCGAAGTCACGAAAAGTACTAACGACGAGATTGGGTCAGTGATACAACAAACTAACGAATGTTGGTGTCTGTGTGGGTCAGTGATACAACAAACGAATGTTGGTGTCGGTGTGGGTCAGTGATACATCAAACTAATGTTGGTATGTGTGTGGGTTAGTAATACAATAAACTAACGAATGTTGGTAACTGAGTGGGTCAGTAATACAACAAACTAACAATGTTGGTAACTGTGTGGGTCAGTAATACAACAAACTAACAATGTTGGTAACTGTGTGGGTCAGTATTACAACAAACTAACAATGTTGGTGACTGTGTGGGTCAGTAATACAACAAACTAACAATGTTGGTGACTGTGTTCAACATCCAGCATCATGTGTAGCTGTGATCAGGCTTCACTTCAAAGAGTGAGTCTTCTCCATCTTAGCCTTGACCTCTGAAGAGGGCGTGGGGACGTCGTGTCGTTAGTTAACGACAAATCCGTAAAATATCTACACTTTCGACCCGAGAAATCCGAGTTCGATATGGGAAGATTTTGTTAACAATTTAGCCCGTTCTGCGATTATTCTAGCCAACTTGTTTCGATTTTTAACTGTCTTGGGTTCTTTAACGTGTGAGAGTGAACACGGGACCTCCTGTTTATTCCTTTATATCAGGGACATCGAATCTCACTACCCAGAAACATTGAATCTCACTACCCAGAAACATTGAATCTCACGACCAAGAAACATTGAATCTCACGACCAAGAAACATTGAATCTCACTACCCAGAAACATCGAATCTCACTACCCAGAAACATCGAATCTTCACTACCCAGAAATATCGAATCTCCCTACCCAGAAACATCGAATCTCACTACCCAGAAGCATCGAATCTTCACTACCCAGAAACATCGAATCTTCACTACCCAGAAGCATCGAATCTTCACTACCCAGAAGCATCGAATCTTCACTACCCAGAAGCATCGAATCTTCACTACCCAGAAGCATCGAATCTTCACTACCCAGAAACATCGAATCTTCACTACCCAGAAACATCGAATCTTCACTACCCAGAAACATCGAATCTTCACTACCCAGAAACATCGAATCTTCACTACCCAGAAACATCGAATCTTCACTACCCAGAAGCATCGAATCTTCACTACCCAGAAGCATCGAATCTTCACTACCCAGAAACATCGAATCTTCACTACCCAGAAACATCGAATCTTCACTACCCAGAAACATCGAATCTTCACTACCCAGAAACATCGAATCTTCACTACCCAGAAACATCGAATCTTCCAGACCCAGAAACATCGAATCTTCACTACCCAGAAACATCGAATCTTCACTACACAGAGACCGACGTCATACCTCTAGACCAGCCAGGTCCCACTCCATCCTCCCCCCCCCCTTTCTCCCAAAACCGAGGTGTGACGCAAGTCCTCTGAGACAAATGAAGTCACATAGCAAATTCATCAGTTTAACGTAGAGCCAGTCTTGACCACAGCTGTTAGGTGACACCTCAAAGTAGCAATTTAGTTCAGCTTCAAGCAAATTTGTTTTCATTTAGGGACGTTGTGACCTAGAGTTGACAACATTGCTCTCTTTGTTAAAAGGGATATATTAGGGAGGTGGTTCCAGTTTCCAAATACTACACACACATACGCCACAAACACACACACACATACACCATACACACACACCACACACACACCACACTACACACATCACACACTCAACACAACAAACACACACACACGCTCCACCACACACACAATACACACACAAACCACACACATCACACACCACCCACACAGAGACATGTAAATTGTCCAGCTGAGCTCACTTCTACCAAAAGAAATGTTTACAAGCTCAAACAAATCTCTCACTTTTTCATTTCAAGAATGACCATTTTTTATCTTTAAAAATTGTGTTTCTTCCATTTTGATAACCAGCCTGTTCCTATTTTAGAACTACCTTGTTTCAAATATGAAACCACACCATTTCAAACATGAAAACCACCCTTTTTCAAATATGAAAACCATCCTGTTTCAAATATGAAAACCACCCTTTTTCCAATATGAAAACCACCCTGTTTCCAATACGAAACCACCCTGTTTCAAATATGAAAACCACCCTTTTTTCCAATATGATAACCACCCTTTTTCCAATATGAAAACCACCCTTTTTCCAATACGAAACCACCCTGTTTCAAATATGAAAACCACCCTTTCACCAAGATGAAAATCACCCTGTTTCCAATACGAAACCATACTGTTTCCAATATAAAAACCACACTGTTTCTAAAATGAAAACCACCATGTTTCCAAAATGAAAACCATCCTTTTTCCAATATGAAAACCACCCTGTTTCCATTACGAAACCATACTGTTTCAAATATGAAAACCACTCTGTTTCAAACATAAAAACCACCCTGTTTCAAACATGAAAACCACCCTTTTTCCAATATAAAAACCGCCCTGTTTCCAAAACGAAAACCAACATGTTTCCAATATGAAAACCACCCTGTTATAATGTAAACGAAAACATCTTCTAATCAACTTGAGTCAACATTGACATCAAGTTGTGGAGAGACATGACCACCTACGCCAGAATTCACTTTATCTTAATGATGATATAAGAAACCCACACTTAACAATGAACATGTAATGAGCAAGCAAGACCACGTATTGTTATACTACTTACTTGTAATGGAGTGAAGAACGCTATACGTGAGAGTGTAATCTGATCGTCTGACGTGGACTTGTCCTTCTCTATAATGAAGGTTTGCAGCATACAGAATTTAACCTACAAACTTTGGTTAATTGGTTAACTTGACCTGTGGTCTCTGCGAGGCTAAGTTAGGTCTATTGGCAATGGCCTTGACCGAAAACTATCAATATTGGATTCAGAATGAAGTCTAGTGCAGATGTTCGGTAACATTAGCTCGCTGTTTAATCACAATAAATAAATTAAAGAACAATAAGAGAAAAATGGCGATTCCAGAAAAAAAAGAGAACTCAACAATCAAATACTGGTCATCAGATGAGAAAATAAGGACGATTATGTTAAGTAAAGATTACGTCATCTTGTGTTAGAATCGTCATCACTACCTGTGTACTCGGGCAGGGAGCTTCACTAACATGACGTCATTGGACGTATTCGGCACAGCTCTTGAGGTAAATATACTACCGTAACATTTGTGATACAATATAAGTACGAGATGTCCGAAATCTAACGATAACATTTGTGATATGATCTAAGTAAGAGATGTCCAAAACCTAACGATAAAATTTGTGATATGATCTAAGTAAGAGATGTCCAAAACCTAACGATAACATTTGTGATACGATCTAAGTAAGAGATGTCCAAAACCTAACGATAACATTTGTGATACGATCTAAGTAAGAGATGTCCAGAACCGTAAGAAACACTTCATCTCCACAACTTGTATTTTCTTCTGTAGCTCTGCTTTCAATATCCTTGTTTCGTGAGCGTACAAAACTGATATAACAAGGGAGAGCATCATCCTGATTATAGAGCCAAGAGTAATGTTCATATCTTTCCAAATAGGTTTGATTTTTCCAATGGCTGTTGTATTGTACCTCCTTCTAGCCAATATTTCAGGTTTTGATCTTCATTGCTGACGTTTGATCCCAGGTATTTCATTTTGTCGATTTTGTATTATTCTTGTCTATTTATTTTGGTTTTTACAAACATCCCACTGAGGTTATTATGTTGTTTTGTGGACATTAATCTCAGCGCCCTCTACAGCTGTTGTTTTATTTAATTGCTGTATCAGGTCGTTGTCGTTTTCTAACCCAACCACCAACATCATCAACAAACCGTAGGATCTGTCACCGACATCATCAACAAACCGTAGGATCTGTCACCGACATCATCAACAAACCGTAGGATCTGTCACCCACATCATCAACAAACCGTAGGATCTGTCACCGACATTATCAACAAACCGTAGGATCTGTCACCGACATTATCAACAAACCGTAGGATCTGTCACCGACATTATCAACAAACCGTAGGATCTGTCACCGACATCATCAACAAACCGTAGGATCTGTCATCGACATCATCAACAAACCGTAGGATCTGTCACCGACATTATCAACAAACTGTAGGATGTACCATCGACATCATCAACAAACCGTAGGATCTGTCACCGACATCATCAACAAACCGTAGGATCTGTCACCGACATTATCAACAAACCGTAGGATCTGTCATCGACATCATCAACAAACCGTAGGATCTGTCACCGACATCATCAACAAACCGTAGGATCTGTCACCGACATTATCAACAAACCGTAGGATGTACCATCGACATCATCAACAAACCGTAGGATCTGTCATCGACATCATCAACAAACCGTAGGATGTACCATCGACATCATCAACAAACCGCAGGGTCTGCCATCAACACTAACAGTGATTTCTGTGAGCGAAAGACAGAATGTCGGGAGCCGCGCTAGCTCGCTGGTTAGTGAACTGGACTACAAACGACAAGATGTCGGGTTCAATCCTGACCGACGGCTTCCAGGTTCACCCAGCCTTTAAATGGGTACCGGATTTTTGTCTGCGAAAGTAAAGCGGCACGGGCGTAATACCGACCACATTACCCCAAAAATCATGTGCCGAAGGTCTATAAAAGTTATGGTCACTAACACCATATCTCGTATACGCTACTTGACGTGACGGGGCTCTTGACTTTCTACTTTGACGTATAGAATGTTGGCACATCCATAAGCTGGTGTCTATCGGCTGTTCTCCGTGTTTCCTTCATACCTTATGGCATATGGGGAACATGATAATAGTGCCGATGTTGTTGATGATCAATGACGGCACGTTTTAAGGTGATGTCGGCATCACGCTAGGCCGATCCTAGTTAGTTCCTATCAGACAAAATAAGGACATAGGGCAGGAATTACAACTCTCATTGTTGACGATATAGTGTCCGGCCTTGTTCAGATCTTAAGTTGTGTTTTCTCTAGAAGTAGTTGTTTGTAGATTTTCTTTTGCTCTTCATTGGCTAGTCCATTCTTGTTTCTTTGTTTGTTTGTTTGTTTGTTTGTTGTTTGTTTGTTGTTTGTATTTTGTTTCTTTGTTTGTTTGATGTTTCTTTGTTTATTGTTTGTTTGTTTGTTTGATGTTTGTTGTTGTTTTTTGTTTGTTTGTTGTTTGTTTTTGCCAACTTTATATCTCCAGTGAAGTCTGGAGGGACTGAATTTTGCGTAAATATAATTATTCCCATTTTTTATCCCCACACTGGCAATTGTGTACACAGGTGTCCCCCGCCATACAGGCAAATATCTCATATTTTTAAAGATTTTCCCTGTTAATGCTGCCCTGCTAGCGACCGTTATTTCTAACTGTCAAGAGTTCTTTAACGTGCGCAGAATGCACACTGGACCTCCTGTTTCTTCGCCGCTCTCAGCGAGGGCCAGACATCAGATCTCACCGCCTGTTACTTCGCCGCTCTCAGCGAGGGCCAGACATCAGATCTCACCGCCTGTTACTTCGCCGCTCTCAGCGAGGGCCAGACATCAGATCTCACCGCCTGTTACTTCGCCGCTCTCAGCGAGGGCCAGACATCAGATCTCACCGCCAGTTACTTCGCCGCTCTCAGCGAGGGCCAGACATCAGATCTCACTTTCAGCGAGGGCCAGACATCAGATCTCACTTTCAGCGAGGGCCAGACATCAGATCTCACTTTCAGCGAGGGCCAGACATCAGATCTCACTTTCAGCGAGGGCCAGACATCAGATCTCACCGCCTGTTTCTTCGCCGCTCTCAGCGAGGGCCAGACGTCAGATCTCACCGCCTGTTACTTCGCCGCTCTCAGCGAGGGCCAGACATCAGATCTCACCGCCTGTTACTTCGCCGCTCTCAGCGAGGGCCAGACATCAGATCTCACCGCCTGTTACTTCGCCGCTCTCAGCGAGGGCCAGACATCAGATCTCACCGCCTGTTACTTCGCCGCTCTCAGCGAGGGCCAGACATCAGATCTCACTGCCTGTTACTTCGCCGCTCTCAGCGAGGGCCAGACGTCAGATCTCACCGCCTGTTACTTCGCCGCTCTCAGCGAGGGCCAGACGTCAGATCTCACCGCCTGTTACTTCGCCGCTCTCAGCGAGGGCCAGACGTCAGATCTCACCGCCTGTTACTTCGCCGCTCTCAGCGAGGGCCAGACATCAGATCTCACCGCCTGTTACTTCGCCGCTCTCAGCGAGGGCCAGACATCAGATCTCACCGCCTGTTACTTCGCCGCTCTCAGCGAGGGCCAGACATCAGATCTCACTTCCTAGAGACCAGGGGAGGGTAAAGCCACGGATTCGAATTATTTATGTTTTATTATCCACCGCTTGTGGTGGGATTCGAACCAGGGACCTTCTTGTCTAGAGGCAGGCGTCTTACCTCTTTACCACCCAGCCCCTCTCCCCCTCCTACCAGTTCATTCTTGATAAATGAGGTCTAGAAATAGCAGGTGGTTGTAGAGGGGAATGACTGATGGGACAAGAACACACAGAATGACGTCATCATCATCAAGTACCATGCCTGCTGGCGTAGGTGATCATGTCTCTCCACAACTTTCGATCTCGACAGTTATTTATCATTTTTGTTGTTGACCTTCTGCCAAGCCATTCTCTTAAGCTGTCTGGTATCTTTTCTCTTTGCTTCCCTCTATCTCTTCGTCCCTCAATTCCCCCAGTTATTACAATATATTCAAACTGTTCCCATCTCGTTACGGGGCCAAAAAGCGATTTTTGTTTCTTCCTAATATTGGAAATTAGCTCTCTTTTTGCTTTGGCCTATTTCAGAACATTTTCATTACTCTTCTTAGCTGCTTATGGTATTCTCAACATTCTTCTGTAAAACCACATTTCTACAGACTCCAGTGATTTCCTTGTCTGATGTCCACAGAATGACAGATCGAATATAAAAACGCATTTATAGATATGGACTGCGTCATCGTAGACAGCTGGAAACAGGCAGACGCTGGCCTCAAAAGTAACTGACGCTTTATTTCAAGTAGCTTCTCTCGTGACTCATCTTTATGATTTTGGAATGGCAGTCCGTCAGTATACAGACCCAATATCGCCAGCTGTTGAGTTTCATGGCTTATCTCTTTACTCGTGCCACGCCACCGCTACTCAATGTTTGTATATCCACCTCTGTCCTGACGCTAGAACATCAGCTTTTCTGTGTATTTTTAGTTAATTTTCATATTTGTGTTGTGTTATTCCAGCTGAAAACCTACTGAGCCGAAACGTTGTTTTGATTTTGTAGTTGTCTCTCACCTACGTAAAGCTGTAACAATACTTTTTTTATTATCCATTTTTTTCTGGTCAGCTTTACAACAGCTGCCCATATTTACCGCTTTACGATTTTATGTCGAGGAGCCTTGCCACTTTACTCGTGCGTCATATCTCCTCTAGCGTTGACGTCACTTTATTGTCATGTGTTATCACACCGCTGTTATCGTCTACATGTGATACGATCATCTACAAGCTTTCCCAGGTTTTGTCACTAATGGAATATCAGCCTTGGTTTAACTGTCAGACTGCCGTCTATGAGCTTCCCATTATTTAATAGCAACAATTCACTGTCCTCAACGCGTGCCGTCTCCGCATCGAAGGTTGGCTACCATGGAGCGCCATTCCGCTCTGTCTCTTGCTTTGATGGTACAGGTTGTCATTGGCTGTCTTGTCCATCTTTTGAAGTTACTCCTCCATGTTAGTCTTGGTCTGCCTCTTCCTCTATTACCTTGTATTTTCCCTTCCAATATTACTTTTAGTAGGCTGTTGTGTCTTTTAACATGCCCCAAAAATCGCATTTATCTTGTTTGAATTGTGCTAAGTAGTTCTCTTTTCATTTTATTGTTTTAAAACTGCATCGTTTGTTTTCTTTTCCTTCCATCCAATTCTACCTATTCTTCTGTATATCCACATTTCAAAGGCTTCAATTTTATGTTCTGTTTTCTTGTCCAATGTCCGTGTTTCTACGCCGTACACGAATATTGAGAAGATGTAACATTTTGCTATTCTTAGTTTTAGCCTTGGTGTTATTTGTTTTGATGTTAGTATGTTCTTCATGACATTAAAATTACTTTTTGCCATACCTATTCTTTTGTTTATTTCAGTTGTACATTTTCCATCACTGGTTATAATATAATAATGATTACAATAAACATGAATTTGTTATTGAAAGAAAAAGACATGAAAAAGACATAAAAACCAAGAAGACACAAAGTGATAATAAATATACAGAAGGATTACGTGACTAGAAAATGTAGACACTAAATGACAGATGCTGTTTAAAGAAGAATACTGGAGCAGACAAGAAAAGACGTAGAGCAATAAGAAAATAGATGTGTAGGAAAAAAAATGTTTGGAATAAGAAAAACAGGAGGAAGATGGTCTTTAGAACGAATTGATTTGCCAGAACTACAAGATGTGACACATGATGATAGTTGATTGTGTCCATAAATGGTGGGGATTTGTAATTCTCATGACACCAGAAATAAACTGTTCGGTAATTTACGAGTTTAGTGTCTCAAATTAGTTCTGCTAATCGAGTGATCTCCCCTTGAATTATCAACTGTTTCTAATTTTTGTAGATTTTATTTTATTTTGTCAGCAATGTTTAGGTTTAGGTTTAGGTCCAGGGGTAGGTTCAGAGTTAGTTGCAGACTATTGCAAACCCTACACCCAGCTCCCAAGGGTCTTCTCCTGGCAGACTCAAGAACAATCAAATAAAGTGAAAGGGGACGTTACTCCGAACATAAATAATTTGGGACACTAAACTCGTTATTTACCATCTGTTCTTACAGATGGAGAATCCACGTACAGACAGTCCGTTTAAACTAAAATAGAAATATTTAACTCAACAAATCACAGTATAAGTATTATCAGCCTAAACTACACGTAAAGCTGTGTATAGAATATAACTGTGTTTATCACAAAAATTAAACTTTCTATAGAATATAACCGTGTTTATCACACAAACTAAACTTTCTATAGAATATAACCGTGTTTATCACAAAA
Source organism: Megaustenia siamemsis (assembly GCA_032433765.1). Taxonomy (NCBI): domain Eukaryota; kingdom Metazoa; phylum Mollusca; class Gastropoda; order Stylommatophora; family Ariophantidae; genus Megaustenia; species Megaustenia siamemsis. The sequence continues at coordinate 2,499,823 of JAVIAB010000024.1, forward strand.
ACTAAACTTTCTATAGAATATAACTGTGTTTATCACAAAAACTAAACTTTCTATAGAATATAACCGTGTTTATCACAAAAACTAAACTTTCTATAGAATATAACCGTGTTTATCACACAAACTAAACTTTGCATAGAATATAACCGTGTTTATCACAAAAATACAACTTTCTATAGAATATAACCGTTTTTATTACAATAACTAAACTTTATATAGAATATAACCGTTTTTATTACAAAAACTAAAGTTTATATAGAATATAACCGTTTTTATTACAAAAACTAAAGTTTATATAGAATATAACCGTTTTTATTACAAAAACTAAACTTTGTATGGAATATAACCGTTTCTATTACAAAAACTAAACTTGTTATATCCTTGAATGTATCAAAACACAGGCAGATGTTATCAAACACAGGCAGATGTTATCAAACACAGCACACAATGAACCGATTTATACAGCTCTGGTCTACACAACAGCTAGTGACAGATAACCTGCCCCAAGTCCTACAAGAAACGACCACGTCAATCTACACGATCTCAGCTCCCAGGTCTGTCTATCAAGTTTATTGTCTGCTTTCTGTCTTCACTACACGCCCGAAGCCACTCGTATGACACGTGACTACAAAACCCCTCTTTGATAACTTTGGATACCTGGGTCAAAGGTGTTTTTTTATAACATTCATTAAAGGGACGTAACAAGGTGTTGTGAAAGATCGTCAGTTTAAGGTTTGTCAGCGTTTACTTGTAATGTGGATTTGTAAGCTTTCCGGAGATAGGAACATATTTAGTTCATTACATTAATAGTTGGTGAAATAGAGCTGACGCAACAACGGCAGGCGTAACTGACGCCCAGTTTACATTTTCTAATCGGACAATGCAGTCACCAACATGCGCCAACAGACTCAGCACAGTCGTATGTTAAGCCATGTCGTTATTCTGACAGAAGCTGAGATGAAGATGATGGGAAGACATGGAATAGTCTTAAAAGAATGGCAAGAAATAGAACGGCTTGGAAAGTGTTTGTTGAAGACCTATGCTCCACAGGGAGCTGAAAGCGTTTCCTGAAGACCTATGCTCCACAGGGAGCTGAAAGCGTTTGCAGAAGACCTATGCTCCACAGGGAGCTGAAAGCGTTTGTTGAAGACCTATGCTCCACAGGGAGCTGAAGGCGTTTGTTGAAGACCTATGCTCCACAGGGAGCTGAAAGCGTTTGTTGAAGACCTATGCTCCACAGGGAGCTGAAAGCGTTTGTTGAAGACCTATGCTCCACAGGGAGCTGAAAGCGTTTGTTGAAGACCTATGCTCCACAGGGAGCTGAAAGCGTTTGTTGAAGACCTATGCTCCACAGGAAGTTGAAAGTGTTTGTTGAAGACCTATGCTCCACAGGGAGCTGAAAGGTAGAAGTAGAAGATGTCGTTGCTCTACGCTGTTAACGACCCTACGGCAGATTTCTCTTGTTTTTCACCATTCCTTTCATTCACGGAATGACATCAGACACAGACCTTCACCTTCTCCGTTCACCTTTAACGGGCGTTATGTCAATCAAAAGCGTTCCTCTTTTCTGCTTAACGCTCATCCGTTTAATTGACGCTCATCCGTTTAATTGACGCCGATGCGTTGTGTCGCCACTTTACGACAAGCCACAATATCTATGATTTTCAACCCGACAAATCCGTCTTCGGACAGGTACTTTCCAATTAAACAATTTGTGGTAAAGGTGCCAAAATGTTTGCTCTTTCAAAATTTTAACTACCACGGACGCCTTAACGTGCGCAACGTGTACCTCTTTTCGCTGGTATCCCAGGTTGTGCTCTATCGCCGGATTTGTTTTCACTTTACAGCGAAAATATTATGAGATCAATAGTAGACAAAAAAGGAATTGAAGTCAACGGTCACAACATAAATAATTTGCGATATGCGGATGACACAGTCTTAATAGCAGAGACAGAGAATGAACTACAAGAAATGATAGATATAATAGTAAAAGAAAGCAACAAGAAAGGTCTCAGTCTGAATAGTAAGAAAACAGAAGTAATGGTTATATCGAAGAAACAATCATCAACATCATGCAGCATAAAAATAAACAGGACAAATCTGAAACAAGTGCAACGTTTGAAATACTTGGGCACAATAATAACATCAGATGGGAGATGCACCACGGAAATAAAAAGCAGAATAGCTCAGGCCAAAATAGCATTTCAGAAAATGAAAAATATCTTATGTAACAAATCTATGTCAATAGAAATGAGAAAGAGAGTTCATCGGTGCTATATAGAACCAATTCTGACCTATGGAAGCGAATCATGGACAGTAGACAAACAAATGAAAAGACGATTAGAGGCCACAGAGATGAGATTTCTCATAAGAATGTTGAAAGTTTCCTGGACAGCTAAAAAGACCAACGAGGAAATTCACAGAGGCCAACACAAAAAGGGAGCTCATAAGAAACATCAGAAAGAAACAATCAAGATTTTTCTGGCATATCATGAGAAGAAGAAAGTTGAAATACTTAGCTTACAACTGACGATATATGGGGAAAGAGAGATCACGGACGACAAAGAGAGAAAATACTGGATAGCTTGGTGTCATGGCATGGAAAACAGTCAACAACAGAACTGATACGATGTATGGTTGATAGAAAATTGTAGAAGGACATGATCGACCACGCCAACCGGTACGGCACATGCTGATGATGATCCCAGAGGGCTAGAGTTCGGATCTTGCTGCAGTGAGAGACCAAAGAAGCGTGACGTCACAAAGAAACAACAGAGAAAATAATTCCCACAACTTGTAGCAGGGTTTCAACCCAAGGGCTTCCTATCCAGAAGTAGAGAGCTTCCCTCTACACCAGCCCAGTCCCCCGTGGAAAGCGTTGCCATGTTCGAGCTTCCCTCTACACCAGCCCAGTCCCCCGTGGAAAGCGCTACCATGTTCGAGCTTCCCTCTACACCAGCCCAGTCCCCCGTGGAAAGCGCTGCCATGTTCGAGCTTCTACAAGCTGTGATATAAACCACCTTCAGCCCGAAATATTCGACTTCAACACGGCGTTTCTGGACAACGGGTTGCTTCTCTCCTCTATCTGCTTTGGCCAGGCTAGTTAATCTCTTCTTGGAGCACAGCAAGGAGGTGGAGTACGGTCAGGAGAGACCTGATGTTGTCTGTCCCTAAATGTCTGTCTATAAAGCGGTGTGTAGTGTGTATGTGTGTATATGTGTGTATATGTGTGTATATGTGTGTATGTGTGTATGTGTGTATGTGTGTGTATGTGTGTATGTGTGTATGTGTGTATGTGTGTGTATATGTGTGTATGTGTGTGTATATGTGTGTATATGTGTGTATGTGTGTGTATATGTATGTATGTGTGTGTATGTGTGTATATGTGTGTATATGTGTGTATATGTGTGTATGTGTGTATATGTGTGTATGTGTGTGTGTATGTGTGTATGTGTGTATATATGTATGTGTATGGGTGTGTGTGTATAAGTTTTATCGCCGTTTTCCCGCGACAGTTCACAAACAGCAGAAATAGACTTAAGATAAAAACAAAGCTTGTCAAAACATTGGACAGCTATCAAGGAAATAACTCTGGAGACAAAACGAGCACTATACAATACAATCTTCATCCCAACGTTGTGCTACCAATGCCAGACCTGGACCCTAGATGCAAGAACAATAAGAAAAATAACCTCTACAGAGATGAAATGTGTTAGACGAATGACAGGAAACAGTCTGAGAGATAAGGTCAGAAATGAAGAACTGAGAAAAAGGCTAGGAATAGCTCCCGCCATAGAATACATAAAGAAACAATAGATAAAATTATTTGGTCACGTGATACGGCGGTAACATCAAAACAGATGGAGCTTTTCAATAAACGTCGTGAGAACACCAGGCCCATGGGGCCGACCATGAGAAAGATGGATTGATGGAATATTAGAAACACTAGGAAACATAACAGCAGGAGAGGCCAACAGAAGAGCAAAAGATGGATTGATGGAATATTAGAAACACTAGGAAACATAACAACAGGAGAGGCCAACAGAAGAACAAAAGATGGATTGATGGAATATTAGAAACACTAGGAAACATTACTGCAGGAGAGGACAACAGAAGAGCAAAAGATGGATTGATGGAATATTAGAAACACTAGGAAACATAACAGCAGGAGAGGCCAACAGAAGAGCAAAAGATGGATTGATGGAATATTAGAAACACTAGGAAACATAACAGCAGGAGAGGCCAACAGAAGAGCAAAAGATGGATTGATGGAATATTAGAAACACTGGGAAACATAACAGCAGGAGAGGCCAACAGAAGAACAAAAGATGGATTGATGGAATATTAGAAACACTAGGAAACATAACAGCAGGAGAGGCCAACAGAAGATCAAAAGATGGATTGATGGAATATTAGAAACATTAGGAAACATAACAGCAGGAGAGGCCAACATAAGAGCAAAAGATGGATTGATGGAATATTAGAAACACTAGGAAACATAACAGCAGGAGAGGCCAACAGAAGATCAAAAGATGGATTGATGGAATATTAGAAACATTAGGAAACATAACAGCAGGAGAGGCCAACATAAGAGCAAAAGATGGATTGATGGAATATTAGAAACACTAGGAAACATAACAGCAGGAGAGGCAACAGAAGAGCAAAAGATGGATTGATGGAATATTAGAAACACTGAGAAACATAACAGCAGGAGAGGCCAACAGAAGAGCAAAAGATGGATTGATGGAATATTAGAAACACTAGGAAACATAACAGCAGGAGAGGCCAAAGAAGAGCAAAAGATGGATTGATGGAATATTAGAAACACTGGGAAACATAACAGCAGGAGAGGCCAACAGAAAATAAAAGATGGATTGATGGAATATTAGAAACACTAGGAAACATAACAGCAGGAGAGGCCAACAGAAGATCAAAAGATGGATTGATGGAATATTAGAAACATTAGGAAACATAACAGCAGGAGAGGCCAACATAAGAGCAAAAGATGGATTGATGGAATATTAGAAACACTAGGAAACATAACAGCAGGAGAGGCCAACAGAAGATCAAAAGATGGATTGATGGAATATTAGAAACATTAGGAAACATAACAGCAGGAGAGGCCAACATAAGAGCAAAAGATGGATTGATGGAATATTAGAAACAGTAGGAAACATAACAGCAGGAGAGGCCAACAGAAGAGCAAAAGATGGATTGATGGAATATTAGAAACACTAGGAAACATAACAGCAGGAGAGGCCAACAGAAGAGCAAAAGATGGATTGATGGAATATTAGAAACACTAGGAAACATAACAGCAGGAGAGGTCAACAGAAGAGCAAAAGATGGATTGATGGAATATTAGAAACACTAGGAAACATAACAGCAGGAGAGGTCAACAGAAGAGCAAAGCCTGAAAATTATATCTCCTCTCGACACTGAAAGGCAAATAAGGAAGGAAAGAAATAGATCACCCGGACAACGTTCATAAGCTAATATCTTCTCTCTTTGTTGTCCGTAATTTCTCTTTTTCTGTGTTTTCCCAGTTGTAACCAAGTATTCCAACTTTCCTCTTCTCATGTGTTCGAAAAAATGTTGATTGCTTCTTTCTGATATATTTTATGAGCTCCCTATTTGTGTTGGCCTCTTTGAGAATTTCCTCATTGGTCTTTTTATCTGTCCAGGGAACTTTCAACATTCTTCTGAGAAATCTCATCTCTGTGGCCTCTAATCGTCTTTTCATTTGTTTGTCTACTGTCCATGATTCGCTTCCATAGGTCAGAATTGGTTCTATATAGCACCGATGAACTCTCTCATTTTTATTGACATAGATTTGTTGCATAAGATATTTTTCATTTTCTTAAATGCTATTTTGGCCTAAGCTATTCTCCTTTTTATTTCTGTGGTACATCTTCCATCTGATGTTATTATTGTGCCCAAGTATTTGACGCTCTCCACTTGTTTCAGATTTGTCTTGTTTATTTGTATGCTGCATGATGGTGGTGATTGTTTCTTCGATATAACCATTACTTCTGTTATCTTACTATTACTTATTTCGGTTAAAAAGATTTCAGGATCTGGGAGTGGGGTGTGGGGTGGGGGTGGGGGGGGGAGGAGAACGACGGTCCAGAATGTGGCTGAAGCATGATGGTACTTCGAGTAGCGATAGACCACCATATCTCAACATTCCAGCGACCCTCAGGTCTATGAAGTTGTCTCCCCTCGCTCTGCCCTCGTCTCTAACAAAATGTCGTTTACAAGTTACGCTATTTCGCGTCTTATCTGTCCACGTTGTGACCCCTTTCCATTGAGCCGTGGGATGGCACTTGAAACACACGAACTGAATGGACCCGCCCTACTTGGGGGTATCAAGACATAACGCTTGAAAATTAAAACAACCTGGTTACAGACAGAAAAAAAATCGCTTGTAACAATACAATGAGGTGTGTTTAAATAAGTTTGTATGTGGGTTGACTGTTTGCCATGCCATAACACCAAACTATCCAGTTTTTCTCTCTTTGTCGCCCGCGATCTCTCTTTCCTTTTATTTTCCCAGTTGTAACCAAGTATTCCAACTTTCCTCCTCTCATGATGTGCCCGAAAAATGTCGATTGTTTTCTTCTGATGTTTTTTATGAGCTCCTTTTTTGTGTTGGCCTCTTTGAGAATTCCTCGTTGGTCTTTTTAGCTGTCTAGGGAACTTTCAACATTCTTCTGAGAAATCCCATCTCTGTGGCCTCTAATCGTCTTTTCATTTGTTTGTCTACTGTCCATGATTCGCTCCCATAGGTCAGAATTGGTTCTATATAGCACCGATGAACTCTCTTACGATATAGAAGATTGTGGAAGGACATGATCGCCTACGCCAACCGGTATGACACATGATGATGATGATGACGTGGGTTATGTGTATACCGCTAGACATCGAATAACATAATGGACAACATATAGGGTCGAGAATGCAAGACAGAGAGAATGAGTCAGGGGACAGTCGGAGTGGTTATATGAGAATTGTTGTTAGGATCGTCGTCACAGCACACCGGACGTTCCCATAGGTGCTCCGATATCCCGCTCGAGAACATCTTGGTCCACGAACTCCGTGGCACAGCCTGGGATCCACAGTGTGGGTAAGTTTTTGAAGACAATTTTTCCCGGACAGCTGCATATGATCGAATCTTTTAGATTTATACTGTTAAAGGAATCTTTAACGTGCGCGAGTGCACACGGGGCCCACTGTTTGTTGCCGTTATCCGAGAGGGCTAGACATCGGATCTGACTAGCCAAGAGATCAGGGGAGGTTACGTCATAAAAAAAACACGGATTAATTTGTCTTTTTTTTTTAAACATCACCACACCTTCTGGTAGGCTTTGAACTCGGGTCCTTCCTGTGGTGAGGCCGAGGTCGTACCTCTAGACCAGCTAGTCCCAGTTATGAGAACAATATCTTACTGGTTATATGAGGTCTATCCATCCATCCGTTCGTCTAGTAGTAGTGGTAGTTGTAGTGGTAGTGGTAGTAATAGAAGTGGTGGTAGTAGTGGTGGTAGTAGTGGTGGTAGTAGTAGTAGTAGTGGTGGTAGTAGTAGTGGTAGTGGTAGTAATAGTAGTGGTGGTAGTAGTAGTAGTAGTAGTGGTGGTGGTGGTAGTAGTAGTAGTGTTAGTAGTAGTGGTAGTGGTAGTAATAGTAGTGGTGGTACAGGCAGCAGTAGTAGTAGTAATGGTGGTAGTAGTAGCAGTATTAGTGGTGGTAGTAGTAGCATTAGTAGTAGTAGTAGTAGTAGTAGTGGTGTTAGTAGTAATAGTAGTAACAGTAGTTGTAGTAGTAGTAGTAGCAGTAGTAGTAGTAGTAGCAGTAGTAATGACAGTAGTAGCAGTAGTAGTGGTGGTAGTAGTAGCAGTAGTAGTGGTGGTAGTAGTAGTGGTGGTAGTAGTAGCAGTAGTAGTTGTGGTAGTAGTAGCAGTAGTAGTTGTGGTAGTAGTAGTGGTGGTAGTAGTAGCAGTAGTAGTGGTGGTAGTAGTAGCAGTAGTAGTTGTGGTAGTAGTAGCAGTAGTAGTTGTGGTAGTAGTAGTGGTGGTAGTAGTAGCAGTAGTAGTGGTGGTAGTAGTAGTAGTAGTATTAGTGGTAGTGATAGTTGTAGTGGTGGTAGTAGTAGCAGTAGTAGGGGTGTGATATTAATAGAAGTTGTGGTAGTAGTAGCAGTAATAGTGGTGGTGGTCGTAGTAGTAGTGTTAGTAGTAGTGGTAGTGGTAGTAATAGTAGTGGTGGTAGTAACAGCAGTAGTAGTAGTGGTGGTAGTAGTGGTAGTGGTAGTAATAGTAGTGGTGATAGTGGCAGTAGTAGTGGTAGTGGTAGTAGTAGTAGTGGTGGTAGTAGTAGTAGTGGTAGTGGTACTAATAGTAGTGGTGGTACAGGCAGCAGTAGTTGTAGTAATGGTGGTAGTAGTAGCAGTATTAGTGGTGGTAGTAGTAGCTACTAATATCTACTATATCTACTCTATATATATCCACTAATATCTTCAGTAATAAAGAAAAGACGATGGTCATACGTTGGACATGTGATGAGAAGAGATAATAATCGAATAGCAAAGCAAGCCCTCATATGGGAAACAACAGGTAAAAGAAAAAGAGGAAGACCCAGGGAGACACTGAGAAGAACATTGATGAGAGAGGCAAGAGCAGCAGGAATCGGCTCCCTCAATGAGATAGAACTGCTTGCACAGAACAGAGACAGATGGCGAGATTTGATAAAATATCTTTAAAAGAAAACTGCTAGAACAAAAATTCATATAGGAGAAGGTGTATCTTGGTCTACGCCCTATGGGCCGGTTACGGCTCGAAAGGTCAATAGATAGATAGATAGTAGTAGCAGTAGTAGTAGTAGAAGTAGTGGTAGTAATAGTAGTGGTGGTAGTAGTAGCAGTATTAGTGGTGGTAGTAGTAGCAGTAGTAGTAGTAGTAGTAGTGGTAGTTGTAGTGGTAGTGGTAGTGGTAGTAATAGTAGTGGTGGTAGTAGTGGTGGTAGTAGTGGTGGTAGTAGTAGTAGTAGTAGTAGTGGTGGTAGTAGTAGTGGTAGTGGTAGTAATAGTAGTGGTGGTAGTAGTAGTAGTAGTGGTGGTGGTGGTAGTAGTAGTAGTGTTAGTAGTAGTGGTAGTGGTAGTAATAGTAGTGGTGGTAGTAACAGTAGTAGTAGTAGTGGTGGTAGTAGTGGTAGTGGTAGTAATAGTAGTGGTGATAGTGGCAGTTGTAGTGGTAGTAGTGGTAGTGGTAGTAGTAGTAGTAGTGGTGGTAGTAGTAGTAGTGGTAGTGGTACTAATAGTAGTGGTGGTACAGGCAGCAGTAGTTGTAGTAATGGTGGTAGAAGTAGCAGTATTAGTGGTGGTAGTAGTAGCAGTAGTAGTAGTAGTAGTAGTAGTAGTGTTAGTAGTAGTAGTAGTAGTAGTAGTAACAGTAGTTGTAGTAGTAGTAGTAGCTGTAGTAATGGTGGTAGTAGCAGCAGTAGTAGTGGTGGTAGTAGTAGCAGTAGTAGTGGTGGTAGTAGTAGCAGTAGTAGTTGTGGTAGTAGTAGTGGTGGTAGTAGTAGCAGTAGTAGTGGTGGTAGTAGTAGCAGTAGTAGTTGTGGTGGTAGTAGTAGTGGTGGTAGTAGTAGCAGTAGTAGTGGTGGTAGTAGTAGTAGTAGTAGTAGTATTAGTGGTAGTGATAGTAGTAGTGGTGGTAGTAGTAGCAGTAGTAGTGGTTGTGATAGCAATAATAGTGGTGGTAGTAGTAGCAGTAGTAGTGGTAGTGATAGTAGTAGTGGTGGTAGTAGTAGCAGTAGTAGTGGTTGTGATAGCAATAATAGTGGTGGTAGTAGTAGCAGTAGTAGTGGTAGTGATAGCAGTAGCAGTAGTAGTGGTGGTAGTAGTAGCAGTAGTAGTGGTAGTGGTAGCAGTAGTAGTAGTAGCGGTGGTGGTAGTAGCAGTAGTAGTCGTGGTAGTAGTAGCAGTAGTAGTGGTAGTAGTAGTAGTGGTAGCAGTAGTAGTGGTAGTGGTAGCAGTAGCAGTAGTAGTGGTGGTAGTAGTAGCAGTAGTAGTGGTGGTAGTAGTAGCAGTAGTAGTGGTGGTAGTAGTAGCAGTAGTAGTCGTGGTAGTAGTAGCAGTAGTAGTGGTGTTAGTAGTAGCAGTAGTAGTGGTGGTAGTAGTAGCAGTAGTAGTGGTGGTAGTAGTAGCAGTAGTAGTCGTGGTAGTAGTAGCAGTAGTAGTGGTGGTAGTAGTAGCAGTAGTAGTGGTGGTAGTAGTAGCAGTAGTGGTGGTAATAGTAGCAGTAGTAGTGGTGGTAGTAGTAGTGGTAGTGGTGGTAATAGTAGCAGTAGTAGTGGTGGTAGTAATAGCAGTAGTAGTGGTGGTAGTAGTAGTAGCAGTAGTAGTGGTGGTAGTAGTAGCAGTAGTAGTGGTGGTAGTAGTAGCAGTAGTAGTGGTGGTAATAGTAGCAGTAGTAGTGGTGGTAGTAGTAGCAGTAGTGGTGGTAATAGTAGCAGTAGTAGTGGTGGTAGTAGTAGTGGTAGTGGTGGTAATAGTAGCAGTAGTAGTGGTGGTAGTAGTAGCAGTAGTGGTGGTGGAATTAGTAGCAGTAGTGGTGGTGGTAGTAGTAGCAGTAGTAGTGGTGGTAGTAGTAGCAGTAGTAGTAATTGTAGTAGTAGCTGTATTAGTAGTAGTTTTAGTAGTATGTTGGTAGTAGTAGTCGTCGTGGTGGTAGTAGTAGTGGTAGTGGTAGTGGCAGTAGTGGTAGTAGTAGCAGTAGTGGTAGTAGTAGCAGTAGTGGTAGTGGTAGCAGTAGTGGTAGTGGTAGAGTAGCAGCAGTAGTAGTAGTGGTGGTAGCAGCAGTAGTAGCAGTAGTAGTGGTTGTAGTTGTAGTAGTAGTGTGGTAGCAGCAAGTGTAACAGTAGTAGTGGTATTAGCGGTAACTATAGTAGTTGTATTAATATCAGAATTGTTGGCCTCTACTCGGTGCTACGATATGTGTGCCTTCTACTGTGTGTGTGCAAGTGATGAGAACGAGGACATACATTGTTCTAGTCTAATCTTGATGATTGAGGTACAAACACTTAGAACAGAAAACACTGCATCACCTTCAAAGGGACACGCCCCTGGCTAAACAACGACCCGACTTCACAGTTCTGACCCCAGGTTGCTTCAAGTATTCCTCCGACGGATCAGTGTCTCTTTATCTATTGTGCTATCTCTAATGAGCCATTTTTTAAATCGACTTTTACTGTTTTGCTTACGACCACTAGGACATTACATTCGACGTGTCTGACTGACGCTGTGTGACCTTTCATAACCCCCAGGTCGGTGAGGTGTGACTGACGCACACAATCTGCTAGGCCGGACGGTAATGGAGATGAAAGTGGTGTGTCCTAAAACAGTAAATAATAAATACAAAGATGGAGATGTTAGGACGGAATCACTAACATAGAATTATAGGGAAAGTAATAGTCAAATGCCAGTGAACAAAGAGATACAACGAAAACTATGGCTCTGGATAGGACACACACTACTGAAGCCAACTGAGGGTCACACGACAGGCCTTTTTTTGGAATCCTCAGGGGAAGAGACAAAGAGGACGACCAAAATATTTTTGGAGAAGACAGGTGGAAGCAGAGATGAAGATGATGGGGAAGACATGGAATGATCTTAAAGAAATGGCAAGAAACGGGACGGGTTGGAAAGTGTTTGTTGAAGGCCTATGCTCCACAGGGAGTTGAAAGGTAGAAGAAGATGAAGAAAAGAGCAGTCATGATGAAAGACAAGTAGACATCTGTTAAACAACAAATAGATAAAAGACAAGTAGACATGTGTTAAACAACAAAGAGATAAAAGACATGTAGGCATATGTTAAACGAGAAAGAGATAAAAGACAAGTACACATCTGTTAAACAACAAATAGATGAAAGACAAGTAGACATCTGTTCTACAACAAATAGATGAAAGACAAGTAGATATCTGTTAAACAACAAATAGATGAAAGACAAGTAGATATCTGTTAAACAACAAAGAGATAAAAGACAAGTAGACATCTGTTAAACAACAAATAGATGAAAGACAAGTAGATATCTGTTAAACAACAAAGAGATAAAAGACAAGTAGGCATCTGTTAAACGAGAAAGAGATGAAAGACAAATACACATCTGTTAAACATTAAACAACAAATAGATAAAAGACAAGTAGACATCTGTTAAACAACAAATAGATAAAAGACAAGTACACATCTGTTAAACATTAAACAACAAATAGATGAAAGACAAGTAGACATATGTTAAACGAGAAAGAAATGAAAGACAAATACACATCTGTTAAACAACAAATAGATAAAAGATAAGTAAACATCTGTTAAACAACAAATAAATAAAAGACAAGTAATCATCTGTGAATGTGACTGTGGAGCTGACATAATGACTGCTGGACATCTGCTACAATCATGTCCAACATATGAAGTTGTGGCCATCACTGGTACCAGGACAAGCTGTATGGAGAAGTCACCAACCTTGAGCTGACATAATGACTGCTGGACATCTGCTACAATCATGTCCAACATACGAAGTTGTGGCCATCACTGGTACCAGGACAAGCTGTATGGAGAAGTCACCAACCTTGAGCTGACATAATGACTGCTGGACATCTGCTACAATCATGTCCAACATATGAAGTTGTGGCCATCACTGGTACCAGGACAAGCTGTATGGAGAAGTCACAAACCTTGAGCTGACCAATGCTTTCTTAGAAATTATTGACATCTAGAGATGTGGTCATCACCAGTTACATACCAGGACAAGCTGTATGGTGATGTCACCAACCTTGAGCTGACCATGCTTACTTTGAACTTATAAACATTAATGTCTAGAGGTGTGTGCAGCAGAAGAATAACACTTATTATTTACAAGATATATATATATATATATCTTGTAATATACATATGATGAAACGTGTAAAATTGCTAATGGAACAGTCATTGTTATAACAGTAGGAAAAGTTATCTGTCATTGTAACAACAGTGGGAAAAGTTATCTGTCATTGTAACAACAGTGGGAAAAGTTATCAGTTGTAACAAGATATCATGATTCAACATTGGGAACAATTATCAATTGTAACAAGATATGATACAACGGTGGAAAAGTTATCAGTTGTAACAAGATATCATGATACAATGGTGGGAAAAGTTATCAGTTGTAACAAGATATCATGATACAACAGTGGGAATAGTTATCAGTTGTAACAAGATATCATGATACAACGGTGGGAAAAGTTATCAGTTGTAACAAGATATCATGATACAACGGTGGGAAAAGTTATCAGTTGTAACAAGATATCATGATACAACAGTGGGAAAAGTTATCAGTTGTAACAAGATATCATGATACAACAGTGGGAAAAGTTATCAGTTGTAACAAGATATGATACAACGGTGGGAAAAGTTATCAGTTGTAACAAGATATCATGATACAATGGTGGGAAAAGTTATCAATTGTAACAAGATATGATACAACGGTGGGAAAAGTTATCAGTTGTAACAAGATATGATACAACAGTGGGAAAAGTTATCAGTTGTAACAAGATATCATGATACAACGGTGGGAAAAGTTATCAGTTGTAACAAGATATCATGATTCAACAGTGGGAAAAGTTATCAGTTGTAACAAGATATCATGATACAACAGTGGGAAAAGTTATCAGTTGTAACAAGATATCATGATTCAACAGTGGGAAAAGTTATCAGTTGTAACAAGATATGATACAACAGTGGGAACAATTATCAATTGTAACAAGATATGATACAACAGTGGGAAAAGTTATCAGTTGTAACAAGATATCACGATACAACAGTGGGAAAAGTTATCAATTGTAACAAGATATCATGATACAACACTGGGAACAATTATCAATTGTAACAAGATATGATACAACAGAAAAATACAAGAATATTAATCTTCACTAAGAAAGAATACAAAGTTACATAACAATGACAATGAATTAGTCAAAGCAACAATTATTACACCTGGTGTCTGTATTAGGGGAGGGAGTTACTTAGAGACTGTAAAAAATGACATACGCCAAGTAGAAATGTTATGACATAAGCCAAGTAGAAACATTATGACATAAGCCAAGTAGAAACATGACATACGCCAAGTAGAAACATTATGACATAAGCCAAGTAGAAACATTATGACATAAGCCAAGTAGAAACGTTATGACATAAGCTAAGTAGAAACATTATGACATAAGCCAAATAGAAACATTGACATAAGCTAAGTAGAAACATGACATAAGCCAAGTAGAAACATCATGACATAAGCCAAATAGAAACATTGACATAAGCCAAGTAGAAACATAACATACACCAGGTGGAAACATTATGACATAAGCCAAGTAGAAACATAACATACGCCAGGTAGAAACATTATGACATAAGCCAAGTAGAAACATTGACATAAGCCAAAAATAAACATTGACATAAGCTAAGTAGAAACATGATATACGCCAGGTAGAAACATTATGACATAAGCCAGATAGAAACATTGACATAAGCCAAAAATAAACATTGACATAAGCCAAGTAGAAACGTTATGATATAAGCCAAGTAGAAACATTATGACATATGCCAGGTAGAAACAAAATGACATAAGCCAAATAGAAACATTGACATAAGCCAAATAGAAACATTATGACATAAGCCAAGTAGAAACGTTATCCCTTGCGCTGCCGGGGCCCGAAAGGGAAGTAAAGAATAGCGGCGCTGTACCCTACCAGGCATGTTCGTAAGAGGCGAGAAAGGAGGGTTAGGCATGGGACTGGCTATCCCATACTGTAAAAAAGTAAGCCGAAAAAACTTCACAAACATGAACAAGTCAAAGAAAGATAAAGTTAATCCGTCAACCAGGAAAGAGAAGGGCTCTCTGTCTAAGAGACGTATGACGCAATCCGGAGAAAGCCATAAGGAGTCCGGGTTGCCGACTCACCCTTTGTCTACCAGGAAATCATCCAGAATTGGCACCTGGAATGTTCGTACCCTTAACGAACAGGGAAAAGCGGCACAAGTGGCAGCAGAAATGAACAACTACAAGATAGATATTCTGGGAATGTGTGAAACAAGATGGCTGGGAGCGGAGAGAATAAAATTGAATACAGGGGAGATGATTTTATCATCAGGACACCAGGAACCAGGAGCACAACATAGCGAAGGGGTAGCTATAATGCTATCAAAGAATGCACAGAAGACACTAATAGAATGGGAGGCAGTGGGACCAAGACTGGTGAGAGCAACATTTAGAACAACCAAAAACAAAATAAAATTACACATTATACAATGCTATGCACCAACCAACGATAAAGATGACTCAGTTAAAGATGATTTTTATAAACAGCTACAATGCCAGATGGATGCAAGACGAGCCAAGGATATTATAATCTTGATGGGAGACCTAAATGCTAAGGTAGGATCAGACAACAGAGGCTTTGAAGAGATTATGGGAAAACATGGACTTGGAGATATAAACGAGAATGGAGAGATATTTGTGAATTTCTGCGCCCTTAATCAAATGAGCCTAGGAGGAACAATATTCCAACATAAAAGAATACACAAAGCTACATGGGTGTCACCAGATCATAGAACGGAAAATCAAATTGATCACATATGTATTAATAATAAGTTTAAGTCATCCTTACAGGATGTAAAAGTATATAGAGGGGCAGATATAGCTTCTGATCATCATCTTCTGTTAGCCAAACTTAAAATTAAATTAAAAAGGTATACTACAACGAATAAGGGCAGAACGTATTTCAATGTAGGGTTTCTTAAAGAACAAGGAATTAAAGATAAATTCGCAGTCACAATATCAAACAAATACCAAGTCCTCCAACAACTAGAAAATACAATAAATATAGAAGATCATTGGAAACAGGTAAAAAATATATGGAAAGAGACATGCGAAGAAACACTGGGAAAAGAGAACGCCAGAATAAGGCATGGATGACAGCAGAGACCCTGGATAAAATTAAAGAAAGAAAGAACAAGAAAGCAGACATAAATAAAAGCAAAACAAGAAGTAATAAAGCCAAGACACAGGAAGCTTACACAGAGGTGAACAAAGAAGTGAGAAGATGCATTAAAAGGGATAAGAGGAAATATATAGATGAATTAGCTAAAGAGGCAGAAGAAGCAGCAAATAAAGGGAATATGAAAGAACTGTACAACAGCACAAAGAAATTAGGTGGAAAATACAAACAGATCAACGCCTTTATCAAAGATAAGAAAGGAAATCTGCTTAGTAATATAAAGGAACAAATGGAGAGATGGAAGGAGCACTTTGAAGAACTTTTGAACAGACCTGGCTCAAATAATCCTCCAGATATACTACCAGCAGAAGAAGAATTACACGTTAACTGCGGAAAACCAAGCAAAGAAGAAATAATGAAAGCCATCAAACTGTTAAAAGATGGTAAAGCCACAGGACCAGATGAAATTCCTTCGGAAGCCATCAAAGCAGATATTATCACCTCTACCAAGATGTTACATAATCTATTGGATAAAATTTGGGAGAGGGAAGAAATACCTAAAGACTGGAGAGAAGGTTATATGATCAAACTACCAAAGAAAGGAAGTTTACAGGAGTGCACAAATTATAGGGGAATTATGCTACTATCAGTGC
Source organism: Megaustenia siamemsis (assembly GCA_032433765.1). NCBI lineage: Eukaryota > Metazoa > Mollusca > Gastropoda > Stylommatophora > Ariophantidae > Megaustenia > Megaustenia siamemsis. The sequence continues at coordinate 2,516,497 of JAVIAB010000024.1, forward strand.
CAGGAAAAATATTAGGCAGAATCATTCTGGAGAGACTAAAAGAGGCTATAGAGAAACACTTGAGAGATGAACAAGCAGATTTTAGGAAGAACAGATCATGTGCTGATCAAATAACTACTCTACGTATAATAGTTGAACAAAGTTTAGAACTAAAATCCCCACTTTATATTGGATTCATAGATTACGAAAAGGCATTTGATAGTTTAGACAGAAGAATGCTTTGGAAGTTGCTGAGTCATTATGGAATCCCCATAAAGTTTAATAACCTGATAAAAACAATGTATGAAGGAACAAAATGTAGTGTGGTGCATGAAGGACAGCTTACAGAAGCATTTGAAATAAGAACAGGAGTAAGGCAAGGATGCCTTCTGTCTCCATTTCTCTTTATACTGGCCATAGATTGGATTATGAAAATAACTCAAAACAACAGAAATGGGATCCAGTGGTCACTGACCAAACAACTTGATGATTTAGACTTTGCTGATGACATAGCTCTCCTATCACACAGCCACCAACAGATGCAAGATAAAATGAGTATATTAGATGAGAGATCACAACAGCTAGGACTAAAGATTAATAGAGATAAGACCAACATTATGAGAATTAATGCAGTTGGCAATAACCAAATAAAACTAGGAGAAATACCTCTACTAGACGTACAATCTTATATATATCTGGGCAGTAATATAGATAAAGAGGGAGGAACAGAAAACGATACCAAAATAAGGATATCAAAAGCAAAAGGAGCTTTCATTGCACTGGGAAACATATGGAAATCCAAAGAAATTAGGCTAAATACAAAAATACAAATTTTCAACTCCAATGTTAAGTCGGTTCTATTATATGGCTGTGAAACATGGAGAATAACAAAATTGACAATCACGAAGGTACAGACTTTCATTAATGGATGCTTGCGCAGAATAAAGGGATGGAAATGGCAGGACAAAGTCACAAACGTGGAATTATGGAAATGTACCGGTCAAATACCAGTGGATAAAGAAATACAGCGAAGACGATGGCTATGGATAGGACACACACTACGGAAACCAACTGAGAGTATTACACAACAGGCCCTTTTTTGGAATCCCCAGGGGAAAAGACAAAGAGGAAGACCAAGGAATTCTTGGAGAAGACAGATTGAAGCAGAGATGAAGATGATGGGGAAGACATGGAATGATCTTAAAAGAATTGCAAAAAACAGAACGACTTGGAAAGTGTTTGTTGAAGACCTATGCTCCACTGGGAGCTAAAAGGTAGAAGAAGAATCATCTGTTAAACAACAAAGAGATGAAAGACAAGTAGATATCTGTTAAACAACAAATAGATGGAAGACACAGATGTCATGTTATTTAACAATTTTACAAATTTATCAGGAATTGAAAAATCTAAATTTGTCCGTTTACTGAGAACTTTGGATCTTAATGTTTGTTGAAATCATTTGATGCTAGTGCGATGTGTGTCATGATTTCTTGTATTTTGTCTCCATCTCTGGACGTTTTCCTGCCCAGGTATGTAATATTTCACAGGTAAACAAATATGTTGTAAAACACGATGATCGCCTCATGTTGCAACTCCCTGCACAGTTGTCCATCTCTCTTGTCTTCGGTGACGTCACGCAACTACCACAATCGGAAATTCCCTAATACGTCATCATGTGCCATACCGGTTGGCGTAGGTGATCATGTCCCTCCACAATCTTCTATCTACGGTGCATCCTATCAGTTCTGTTGTTGACTGTTTTCCATGCCATGACACCAAGCTATCAGTATTTTCTCTCTTTGTCGCCCGCGATCTCTCTTTCCTTTATTTTGCCAGTTGTAACAAGTATTCCAACTTTCCTCTTCTCATGATGTGCCCGAAAAATATTTATTGCTTCTTTCTGATGTTTTTTAAGAGGCTGCCTTTTTGTGTTGGCCTCTTTTAGAACTTCCTCTTTGGTCTTTTTAGCTGTCCAGGGAACTTTCAATATTTTTCTTTCAACATCCCTATTACAAGAGAAACGTTTTGAGGGAGTTCCCAGAACTTTCCAAACCTCAATTTCCTATCTAATTTCAAGAGTTCGTCTGTTGTTTGACATCGTCAGGTTTGTTCTTCACTTCTTGCGAGAAAAGGAGGAGGAGGGGTCAGGCAATGATGTATACACTGAGAGACAGAGGAGTCTAAAGATGGACGAGGGATCTGGTCGATCCGGTGAGCTTAGTGGGGAAAAGTTGATGTATTTATAGTCATCACCTTACAGGAACACTTCCATCAAGATAAATGAGATTAATGGGGCATGTTAAACGACACAACAGCTGCTACTAAAAGTAATCTTGGAAAGGGAAATTACAAGGTAAAAGAGGCAGAGGCAGACTAAGATTAACATGGACAAGTCAGCCTATGACATCCTGCACCATCAAAGCAAGGGACAGATCGGAATGGTGCTTCATGGTAGCCAACCTTCGATGCGGAGACGGCACTCAATGAATGGATAAAACAGGAACCGTCGGTCTGCTTACGCTTCAAGATTTGCTGGGACGGACAGTGGAGCGGATATGGGGATGTCTCGACTGCAGTGAAACTGATTCCATGAACAGAATAGTAAGATGGCTGTGTTCACTTTCTGTGCGGTTTCGCCTTATGTCTTTTGGCGTGTGCTGAGACTGCTATGATGGGGACTATCTTTCTCTCTCTCTCTCTCTCTCTGCGATCAAGACTCAATCAGAGTAGGATTCCAGACTCTCTCATGAAGTCAGCTGTCTGTTTAAGCGAATCGATTGCCCCATATAGTTTCTCTTCCAGGGAGGTGGGTGTTGACCACATTGCTCTTCTCAGGTCTGTGTACTGGGGGCAAACTTGTAGAACATTCCAATTGAATACTTGTTAAAAACGTTGCGCTGTGTTCTGCGTCAGTGGCCCAGTGCATCCGATTTCAGCCAGCATTTTATTCAGGTTTCCTTCCTTAGCCTTTGATTGTCCCCAATCTTCCTGCAAGGCAGCAGATTGTCTTTTCTGTAGGGGGATTCTCCCCTTAGATGGTCGGCCCTCCCAGGTTTACAAGCACCATCTGCCCAAGCTTGATGTAGTTATTAGTTGGTGATTAGACCATCACCATCACACATCAAACAACAGACTATGAGTCCCTCATAACTAAGACGAACCTCCGGGAGTCTCACCGATGTGTTTGGGAGATGAGTTAGTAATTCGGATGATTCCACTGTCACGGGCGGTTGAGCAATTATGGATTTTAATTCGTTTGTAGTGATACCGGGGTCTTCCATAACCAAAAAAAAAAACAAACAAAGAATAGTTAGTAGTTTTGAGAACTTGCGACCATTGTTAAAACTAAACGCACAAAAAGAGAACAGTCGAAATCGCCGGAACAAACAGATAGGACGTAACGTCATTCCCTGGATTAATATGGCATCAAACGATCGATCAGTGGCCCGCTGTTTGGTAAACATGCCCCACGCGGCAACAATACAATCTTTCATGACCCGGTGTATTTGGCTTAAACAAAAGACTGGGCACGTTTTACCGAGAAGAAAACAAGCCTTAGAGCTGGCACACAAAGGGATGACAGCCAGACCTGGGAAAGGGCATGGTAGAGGCACAGCTGTTTGCTGAAGTATATAAGCTGTACTTTAGTTACTGCTCAAGGAATTAGACCTTTTGTATGTGATCAAGTAAACATGTCTGGGATTAAATGTATTTTCTATAACTTTATAGTTCTTTTAAAGTTTCTATGATTTCTTTCTATTTTCTATATTTTGTTTATAATCGTTTTCTGATTTCCACCAAACATAAACCCTGCAGCCTAGGAAGACATAGCTGCAGACCGCAATCTTTGGAAACACACTCTAAAGCTGCAACTCAAACAAGAAGCTGGCAGATTCATAGAAAGAGGGAATACACGGGGAAAGTAAAGAAAATATAACATTTATAGGGGCACTGGAAAATTCATAGTCAACTATGACTGACGGAGGCTGCTATAGTCAACTATGACTGACGGGGGCTACTATAGTCAACTATGACTGACGGGGGCTACTATAGTCAACTATGACTGACGGGGGCTACTATAGTCAACTATGACTGACGGTGGCTACTATAGTCAACTATGACTGACGGAGGTTACTACAGTCAACTATGACTGACAGAGGCTACTACAGTCAACTATGACTGACGGAAGCTACTATAGACAACTATGACTGACGGAAGCTACTATAGTCATCTATGACTGACGGAGGCTACTACAGTCAACTATGACTGACGGAAGCTACTATAGTCATATATGACTGACGGAGGCTACTACAGTCAACTAAGACTGACGGAAGCTACTATAGACAACTATGACTGACGGAAGCTACTATAGACAACTATGACTGACGGAGGCTACTATAGTCAACTATGACTGACGGAGGTTACTACAGTCAACTATGACAGACAGAGGCTACTACAGTCAACTATGACTGACGGAAGCTACTATAGTCATCTATGACTGACGGAGGCTACTATAGTCAACTATGACTGACGGAAGCTTCTATAGTCAACTATGACTGACGGAGGCTACTATAGTCAACTATGACTGACGGAGGCTACTATAGTCAATTATAACTTACGGAAGCTACTATAGTCAACTATGACTGACGGAAGTTACTATAGTCAATTATGACTGACGGAAGCTACTACAGTCAATTATGACTGACGGAAGCTACTATAGTCAACTATGACTGACGGAAGTTACTATAGTCAATTATGACAGACGGAAGCTACTATAGTCAACTATGACTGACGGAGGCTACTATAGTCAACTATGACTGACGGAGGCTACTATAATCAACTATTACTGACGGAGGCTATTATAGTCAACTATGACTGACGGAGGCTACTATAGTTAACTATGACTGACGGAGGCTACTATAGTCAACTATGACTGACGGAGGCTATTATAGTCAACTATGACTGATGGAGGCTACTATAGTCAACTATGACTGACGGAGGTTACTATAGTCAACTATGACTGACGGAGACTACTATAGTCAACTATGACTGACGGGAACTACTATAGTCAACTATGACTGACGGAGGCTACTACAGTCAACTATGATTGACGGAGGCTACTATAGTCAACTATGACTGATGGAGGCTATTACAGTCAACTATGACTGACGGAGGCTACTATAGTCAACTATGACTGACGGAGGCTACTATAGTCAACTATGACTGACGGAGGTTACTATAGTCAACTATGACTGACGGAGGCTACTATAGTCAACTATGACTGACGGGAACTACTATAGTCAACTATGACTGACGGAGGCTATTATAGTCAACTATGACTGATGGAGGCTACTACAGTCAACTATGATGACGGAGGCTACTATAGTCAACTATGACTGATGGAGGCTATTACAGTCAACTATGACTGACGGACGCTACTATAGTCACCTATGACTGACGGAGGCTACTACAGTCAACTATGACTGACAGAGGCTACTATAGTCAACTATGACAGACGGAAGCTTCTATAGTCAACTATGACTGACGGAGGCTACTATAGTCAACTATGACTGACGGAGGCTACTATAGCCAACTATGACTGACGGAGGCTACTACAGTCAACTATGACTGACAGAGGCTACTATAGTCAACTATGACAGACGGAAGCTTCTATAGTCAACTATGACTGACGGAGGCTACTATAGTCAACTATGACTGACGGAGGCTACTATAGCCAACTATGACTGACGGAAGTTACTATAGTCAATTATGACTGACGGAAGCTACTATAGTCAACTATGACTGACGGAGGCTACTATAGCCAACTATGACTGACGGAAGTTACTATAGTCACCTATGACTGACGGAAGCTACTATAGTCAACTATGACTGACGGAAGGTACTATAGTCAACTATGACTGACGGAAGTTACTATAGTCAACTATGACTGACGGAGGCTGCTATAGTCAACTATGACTGACGGAAGCTACTATAGTTAACTATGACTGACGTAGGCTACTATAGTCAACTATAACTGACGGAGGCTACTATAGTCAACTATGGCTGACGAAGGCTATTATAGTCAACTATGACTGACGGAGGCTACTATAGTCAACTATGACTGACGGAAGCTACTATAGTCATCTATGACTGACGTAGGCTACTATAGTCAACTATAACTGACGGAGGCTATTATAGTCAACTATGACTGACGGAGGCTACTATAGTCAACTATGACTGACGGAAGCTACTATAGTCATCTATGACTGACGGAGGCTACTATAGTCAACTATGAATGACGGAGGCTACTATAGTCAACTATGACTGACGGAGGCTACTATAGTCAACTATGACTGACGGAAGCTACTATAATCAACTATGACTGACGGAGGCTATTATAGTCAACTATGACTGACGGAGGCTACTATAGTTAACTATGACTGACGGAGGTTACTATAGTCAACTATCACTGACGGAGGTTACTATAGTCAACTATGACTGACGGAGGCTACTATAGTCAACTATGACTGACGGGAACTACTATAGTCAACTATGACTGACGGAGGCTATTATAGTCAACTATGACTGATGGAGGCTACTATAATCAACTATAACTGACTGAGGTTACTATAGTCAACTATGACTGACCAAGGCTACTATAGTCAACTATGACTGACGGAGGCTACTATAGTCAACTATGACTGACGGAGGCTATTATAGTCAACTATGACTGATGGAGGCTACTACAGTCAACTATGATTGACGGAGGCTACTATAGTCAACTATGACTGACCAAGGCTACTATAGTCAACTATGACTGACGGAGGCTACTATAGTCAACTATGACTGACGGAGGCTATTATAGTCAACTATGACTGATGGAGGCTACTACAGTCAACTATGACTGACGGGGGCTATTATAGTCAACTATGACTGACGGAGGTTACTACAGTCAACTATGACTGACGGAGGCTACTATAGTCAACTATGACTGACGGGGGCTATTATATTGACCGGAAGCTATATTTTATATTATTTTATATCTTGTGAGCAAAATGTAAATGCCGACTTTAAACAACCAGCTAGGATGTGTTACAGAAGAGTTGAGTTTAGATACTTCAATAACATAGGCAAGATAGTAGAACAACAGCTTGGGTAGGCAGGAGAGAAAGAACTGTGGGGTCGTTTTCGTTTATTAGTTCTTGGCTGATAGTTTAGATGTAGTGGTAGCAGTAGTAGTAGCAGTACAGCAGTGGTAGTAGTAGTAGTAGTAGTAGCAGTAGTAGCTACAGCAGTGGTAGTAGTAGTAGTAGCAGTAGTAGTGGTAGTAGCAGTAGTAGCTACAGCAGTGGTAGTAGTAGTAGTAGTAGTAGTAGTAGCAGTAGTAGCTACAGCAGTGGTAGTAGTAGTAGTAGCAGTAGTAGTGGTAGTAGCAGTAGTAGCTACAGCAGTGGTAGCAGTAGTAGTAGTAATAGCAGTAGTAGTAGTAGCTACAGTAGTGTTAGCAGTAGCATAGTAATAGTAGTAGCAGTAGTAGCTACAGCATTGGTAGTAGCAGTAGTAGTAGTAGTAGTAGCAGTTGTAGTAGTAGTAGCAGTAGTGGTAGCAGTAGTAGTAGCAGTAGCTACGGCAGTAGTAGTAGTAGTAGTAGTAGTAGTAGTAGTAGTAGTAGTAGCAGTAGTAGCAGTAGTAGCTACAGTAGTGGTAGCAGTAGTTGTAGTAGCTACAGTAGTGGTAGCAGTAGCAGTAGTATTAGCAGTAGTAGCTACAGTAAGAGTAGCAGTAGTAGTAGTAGTAGTAGTAGCAGTAGTAGCTAAAGTAGCAATAGTAGTAGCAGTAGTAGTTACGGTAGTGGTAGCAATAGTAGTAGCAGTAGTGGTAGCAGTAGTTGTAGTAGTAGCTACAGTAGTGGTAGTAGTAGTAATGGCAGTAGTAGCTACAGTAGTGGTAACAGTAGTAGTGGCAGTAGTAGCTACAGTAGTGGTAGCAGTAGTAGTAGCAGTAGTAGTAGCAGTAGTAGCTACAGTAGTAGAAGCAGCAGTAGTAGTAGTAGTAGCAGCAGTAGTAGCAGTAGTAGCTACAGTAGTGGTAGCAGTAGTAGTAGCAGTAGCAGTAGTAGTAGCAGTAGTAGCTACAGTAGTGGTAGCAGTAGTAGCTACAGTAGTGGTAGCAGTAGTAGTAGCAGTATTAGCTACAGTAGTGGTAGAAGTAGTAGTTACAGTAGTGGTAGTAAAGCTGTAGTAGTAGCAGTAGCAGTAGTAGGAGCAGTAGTAGCTACAGTAGTGGTAGCAGTAGTAGCTACAGTAGTGGTAGCAGTAGTAGTAGTAGCAGTAGTAGCTGCAGTAGTAGCTACAGTAGTGGTAGCAGTAGTAGTTACAGTAGTGGTAGTAAAAGCTGTAGTAGTAGCAGTAGTAGCTACATTAGTGGTAGTAGTTGCTACAGTAGTGGATGTAAGAGATGTGGTAATTGTAGGGAGCTGTGATAGAGATAAGGAAAGACAGTAAACAGAGGAGGTGGGAAAGAATCTACAGGTATTGTTTTCGCAGACTCTCAGTGAGAGACAGAAAGATGGAGAAATGCAGACATTGCATGGCACTGCTGCAGCAACCCCGACAGTTCAGTGAAACGTAGAAAACTGTGACTACAACCAACAAGGATATGGCAATTCACAATCGTTTGTAAATGTTGGAAGATACTGTGCAATCCATTTTTGACAATAGAAACAAGAAAAAGAATGATTAAATGCTATGTAGAACCAGTCTTAACATATGGATGTGAATCGTGGACAATAGGGCAATAGACAAGATAATCACTGAGAGCTGTAGACATGTGGTTTTACAGAAGAATGTTGAGAATGCCATGGACAGCTAAGAAGAGTAATGAAAACGATCTGAAGGAGGCCAAAACAAAAAGAGAGCTAATTTCCAATATTAGGAAGAAACAATCATAATTTTTTTTTCCATGTAATGAGAAGAGAAGAACTTGAATATATTGTAACAGCTGGGAAAATTGAAGGACGAAGAGATAGAGGGAAGCAAAGAGAAAAGATACCAGACAGCTTATTAAGAGAATGGCTTGGCAGAAGGTCTACAACAGAAATGATAAATAACTGTCGAGATCGAAAGTTGTGGAGAGACATGATCACCTACGCCAGCAGGCACGGTACTTGATGACGATGCAAATGTTTCTTTTTGTGTTATTTTCTATTTTGTTGTTGTTTTACATTGCAACATCAAGCTGGTACTTCCATGGAAATTACCATCGAGAAGTGTAGACGGCATCAACTTCAAGCAACCACAAGGTGTCTCAAACAACGTAATTGATGGACCAGAACTAAACACAATCTCTCTTGTTTCGCTTCACTGCGCACATGAATTCCGCGCTCAAAACAGCGGAGTCTAATCCGCTGTGCAATAACATTAGATCAGTATTAAGTTGGCCCAAGTTTGCAATCTAAGGACTGATCTGAGACCCAAAGCTTGACTTGACCTAATAGAAAATCGTGATATCTTTCAGATTCAGTGGAATCCAAGATTCGGTCATGATAAAAGATGGTTTGATGGAATATTAGAAACAATAGGAAGCATAACAGCAGTAGAGGTCAACGTAACAGCAGGAGAGGTCAACATAACAGCAGGAGAGGTCAACATAACAGCAGGAGAGGTCAACATAACAGCAGGAGAGGCCAACAGAAGAGCAAAAGATGGATTGATGGAATATTAGAAACACTAGGAAACATAACAGCAGGAGAGGCCAACAGAAGAGCAAAAGATGGATTGATGGAATATTAGAAACACTAGGAAACATAACAGCAGGAGAGGCCAACAGAAGAGCAAAAGATGGATTGATGGAATATTAGAAACACTAGGAAACATAACAGCAGGAGAGGTCAACAGAAGAGCAAAAGATGGATTGATGGAATATTAGAAACACTAGGAAACATAACAGCAGGAGAGGTCAACAGAAGAGCAAAAGATGGATTGATGGAATATTAGAAACACTAGGAAACATAACAGCAGGAGAGGCCAACAGAAGAGCAAAAGATGGATTGATGGAATATTAGAAACACTAGGAAACATAACAGCAGGAGAGGCCAACAGAAGAGCAAATGATGGATTGATGGAATATTAGAAACACTAGGAAACATAACAGCAGGAGAGGCCAACAGAAGAGCAAAAGATGGATTGATGGAATATTAGAAACACTAGGAAACATAACAGCAGGAGAGGCCAACAGAAGAGCAAAAGATGGATTGATGGAATATTAGAAACACTAGGAAACATAACAGCAGGAGAGGCCAACAGAAGAGCAAAAGATGGATTGATGGAATATTAGAAACACTAGGAAACATAACAGCAGGAGAGGTCAACAGAAGAGCAAAAGATGGATTGATGGAATATTAGAAACACTAGGAAACATAACAGCAGGAGAGGTCAACAGAAGAGCAAAAGATGGATTGATGGAATATTAGAAACACTAGGAAACATAACAGCAGGAGAGGCCAACAGAAGAGCAAAAGATGGATTGATGGAATATTAGAAACACTAGGAAACATAACAGCAGGAGAGGTCAACAGAAGAGCAAAAGATGGATTGATGGAATATTAGAAACACTAGGAAACATAACAGCAGGAGAGGTCAACAGAAGAGCAAAAGATGGATTGATGGAATATTAGAAACACTAGGAAACATAACAGCAGGAGAGGCCAACAGAAGAGCAAAAGATGGATTGATGGAATATTAGAAACACTAGGAAACATAACAGCAGGAGAGGTCAACAGAAGAGCAAAAGATGGATTGATGGAATATTAGAAACACTAGGAAACATAACAGCAGGAGAGGCCAACAGAAGAGCAAAAGATGGATTGATGGAATATTAGAAACACTAGGAAACATAACAGTAGGAGAGGCCAACAGAAGAGCAAAAGATGGATTGATGGAATATTAGAAACACTAGGAAACATAACAGCAGGAGAGGTCAACAGAAGAGGAAAAGATGGATTGATGGAATATTAGAAACACTAGGAAACATAACAGCAGGAGAGGCCAACAGAAGAGCAAAAGATGGATTGATGGAATATTAGAAACACTAGGAAACATAACAGCAGGAGAGGTCAACAGAAGAGCAAAAGATGGATTGATGGAATATTAGAAACACAAGGAAACATAACAGTAGGTGAGGTCAACAGAAGAACAAAAGATGGATTGATGGAATATTAGAAGCACTAGGAAACATAACAGTAGGTGAGGTCAACAGAAGAGCAAAAGATGGATTGATGGAATATTAGAAGCACTAGGAAACATAACAGCAGGAGAGGTCAACAGAAGAGTAAAAGATGGATTGATGGAATATTAGAAGCACTAGGAAACATAACAGCAGGAGAGGTCAACAGAAGAGTAAAAGATGGATTGATGGAATATTAGAAACACTAGGAAACATAACAGCAGGAGAGGCCAACAGAAGAGCAAAAGATGGATTGATGGAATATTAGAAACACTAGGAAACATAACAGCAGGAGAGGCCAACAGAAGAGTAAAAGATGGATTGATGGAATATTAGAAACACTAGGAAACATAACAGCAGGAGAGGCCAACAGAAGAGTAAAAGATGGATTGATGGAATATTAGAAACACTAGGAAACATAACAGCAGGAGAGGTCAACAGAAGAGCAAAAGATGGATTGATGGAATATTAGAAACACTAGGAAACATAACAGCAGGAGAGGTCAACAGAAGAGCAAAAGATGGATTGATGGAATATTAGAAACACTAGGAAACATAACAACAGGAGAGGCCAACAGAAGAGTAAAAGATGGATTGATGGAATATTAGAAACACTAGGAAACATAACAGCAGGAGAGGCCAACAGAAGAGTAAAAGATGGATTGATGGAATATTAGAAACACTAGGAAACATAACAGCAGGAGAGGTCAACAGAAGAGCAAAAGATGGATTGATGGAATATTAGAAACACTAGGAAACATAACAGCAGGAGAGGTCAACAGAAGAGCAAAAGATGGATTGATGGAATATTAGAAACACTAGGAAACATAACAGCAGGTGAGGTCAACAGAAGAGTAAAAGATGGATTGTTGGAATATTAGAAACACTAGGAAACATAACAGCAGGAGAGGTCAACAGAAGAGCAAAAGATGGATTGATGGAATATTAGAAACACTAGGAAACATAACAGCAGGAGAGGCCAACAGAAGAGTAAAAGATGGATTGATGGAATATTAGAAACACTAGGAAACATAACAGCAGGAGAGGCCAACAGAAGAGTAAAAGATGGATTGATGGAATATTAGAAACACTAGGAAACATAACAGCAGGAGAGGTCAACAGAAGAGCAAAAGATGGATTGATGGAATATTAGAAACACTAGGAAACATAACAGCAGGAGAGGCCAACAGAAGAGTAAAAGATGGATTGATGGAATATTAGAAACACTAGGAAACATAACAGCAGGAGAGGCCAACAGAAGAGTAAAAGATGGATTGATGGAATATTAGAAACACTAGGAAACATAACAGCAGGAGAGGTCAACAGAAGAGTAAAAGATGGATTGATGGAATATTAGAAACACTAGGAAACATAACAGCAGGAGAGGTCAACAGAAGAGGAAAAGATGGATTGATGGAATATTAGAAACACTAGGAAACATAACAGCAGGAGAGGTCAACAGAAGAGGAAAAGATGGATTGATGGAATATTAGAAACACTAGGAAACATAACAGCAGGAGAGGTCAACAGAAGAGGAAAAGATGGATTGATGGAATATTAGAAACACTAGGAAACATAACAGCAGGTGAGGTCAACAGAAGAGCAAAAGATGGATTGATGGAATATTAGAAACACTAGGAAACATAACAGCAGGAGAGGCCAACAGAAGAGCAAATGATGGATTGATGGAATATTAGAAACACTAGGAAACATAACAGCAGGAGAGGTCAACAGAAGAGCAAAAGATGGATTGATGGAATATTAGAAACACTAGGAAACATAACAGTAGGAGAGGCCAACAGAAGAACAAAAGATGGATTGATGGAATATTAGAAACACTAGGAAACATAACAACAGGAGAGGTCAACAGAAGAGCAAAAGATGGATTGATGGAATATTAGAAACACTAGGAAACATAACAGCAGGAGAGGTCAACAGAAGAGTAAAAGATGGAATGATGGAATATTAGAAACACTAGGAAACATAACAGCAGGAGAGGCCAACAGAAGAGCAAAAGATGGAATGATGGAATATTAGAAACACTAGGAAACATAACAGCAGGAGAGGTCAACAGAAGAGTAAAAGATGGAATGATGGAATATTAGAAACACTAGGAAACATAACAGCAGGAGAGGCCAACAGAAGAACAAAAGATGGATTGATGGAATATTAGAAACACTAGGAAACATAACAGTAGGAGAGGTCAACAGAAGAGCAAAAGATGGATTGATGGAATATTAGAAACACTAGGAAACATAACAGCAGGAGAGGTCAACAGAAGAGCAAAAGTTGGATTGATGGAATATTAGAAACACTAGGAAACATAACAGCAGGAGAGGTCAACAGAAGAGCAAAAGATGGATTGATGGAATATTAGAAACACTAGGAAACATAACAGCAGGAGAGGTCAACAGAAGAACAAAAGATGGATTGATGGAATATTAGAAACACTAGGAAACATAACAGTAGGAGAGGTCAACAGAAGAGCAAAAGATGGATTGATGGAATATTAGAAACACTAGGAAACATAACAGCAGGAGAGGTCAACAGAAGAGCAAAAGATGGATTGATGGAATATTAGAAACACTAGGAAACATAACAGTAGGAGAGGCCAACAGAAGAACAAAAGATGGATTGATGGAATATTAGAAACACTAGGAAACATAACAACAGGAGAGGTCAACAGAAGAGCAAAAGATGGATTGATGGAATATTAGAAACACTAGGAAACATAACAGCAGGAGAGGTCAACAGAAGAGTAAAAGATGGATTGATGGAATATTAGAAACACTAGGAAACATAACAGCAGGAGAGGCCAACAGAAGAGCAAAAGATGGATTGATGGAATATTAGAAACACTAGGAAACATAACAGCAGGAGAGGTCAACAGAAGAGCAAAAGATGGATGATGGAATATTAGAAACACTAGGAAACATAACAGCAGGAGAGGCCAACAGAAGAGCAAAAGATGGATTGATGGAATATTAGAAACACTAGGAAACATAACAGCAGGAGAGGTCAACAGAAGAGCAAAAGATGGATTGATGGAATATTAGAAACACTAGGAAACATAACAGTAGGAGAGGTCAACAGAAGAGCAAAAGATGGATTGATGGAATATTAGAAACACTAGGAAACATAACAGCAGGAGAGGTCAACAGAAGAGCAAAAGATGGATTGATGGAATATTAGAAACACTAGGAAACATAACAGCAGGAGAGGCCAACAGAAGAGCAAAAGATGGATTGATGGAATATTAGAAACACTAGGAAACATAACAGCAGGAGAGGTCAACAGAAGAGCAAAAGATGGATTGATGGAATATTAGAAACACTAGGAAACATAACAGCAGGAGAGGTCAACAGAAGAGCAAAAGATGGATTGATGGAATATTAGAAACACAAGGAAACATAACAGCAGGAGAGGTCAACAGAAGAGCAAAAGATGGATTGATGGAATATTAGAAACACTAGGAAACATAACAGCAGGAGAGGTCAACAGAAGAGCAAAAGATGGATTGATGGAATATTAGAAACACTAGGAAACATAACAGCAGGAGAGGTCAACAGAAGAGCAAAAGATGGATTGATGGAATATTAGAAACACAAGGAAACATAACAGCAGGAGAGGTCAACAGAAGAGCAAAAGATGGATTGATGGAATATTAGAAACACTAGGAAACATAACAGCAGGAGAGGTCAACAGAAGAGCAAAAGATGGATTGATGGAATATTAGAAACACTAGGAAACATAACAGCAGGAGAGGTCAACAGAAGAGCAAAAGATGGATTGATGGAATATTAGAAACACTAGGAAACATAACAGCAGGAGAGGCCAACAGAAGAGCAAAAGATGGATTGATGGAATATTAGAAACACTAGGAAACATAACAGCAGGAGAGGTCAACAGAAGAGCAAAAGATGGATTGATGGAATATTAGAAACACTAGGAAACATAACAGCAGGAGAGGTCAACAGAAGAGTAAAAGATGGATTGATGGAATATTAGAAACACTAGGAAACATAACAGCAGGAGAGGTCAACAGAAGAGCAAAAGATGGATTGATGGAATATTAGAAACACTAGGAAACATAACAGCAGGAGAGGCCAACAGAAGAGCAAAAGATGGATTGATGGAATATTAGAAACACTAGGAAACATAACAGCAGGAGAGGCCAACAGAAGAGCAAAAGATGGATTGATGGAATATTAGAAACACTAGGAAACATAACAGCAGGAGAGGTCAACAGAAGAGCAATTGATGGATTGATGGAATATTAGAAACACTAGGAAACATAACAGCAGGAGAGGCCAACAGAAGAGCAAAAGATGGATTGATGGAATATTAGAAACACTAGGAAACATAACAGCAGGAGAGGCCAACAGAAGAGCAAAAGATGGATTGATGGAATATTAGAAACACTAGGAAACATAACAGCAGGAGAGGCCAACAGAAGAGCAAAAGATGGATTGATGGAATATTAGAAACACTAGGAAACATAACAGCAGGAGAGGTCAACAGAAGAGCAAAAGATGGATTGATGGAATATTAGAAACACTAGGAAACATAACAGCAGGAGAGGTCAACAGAAGAGCAAAAGATGGATTGATGGAATATTAGAAACACTAGGAAACATAACAGCAGGAGAGTCAACAGAAGAGCAAAAGATGGATTGATGGAATATTAGAAACACTAGGAAACATAACAGCAGGAGAGGTCAACAGAAGAGCAAAAGATGGATTGATGGAATATTAGAAACACTAGGAAACATAACAGCAGGAGAGGTCAACAGAAGAGCAAAAGATGGATTGATGGAATATTAGAAACACTAGGAAACATAACAGCAGGAGAGGTCAACAGAAGAGCAAAAGATGGATTGATGGAATATTAGAAACACTAGGAAACATAACAGCAGGAGAGGTCAACAGAAGAGCAAAAGATGGATTGATGGAATATTAGAAACACTAGGAAACATAACAGCAGGAGAGGTCAACAGAAGAGCAAAAGATGGATTGATGGAATATTAGAAACACTAGGAAACATAACAGCAGGAGAGGCCAACAGAAGAGCAAAAGATGGATTGATGGAATATTAGAAACACTAGGAAACATAACAGCAGGAGAGGCCAACAGAAGAGCAAAAGATGGATTGATGGAATATTAGAAACACTAGGAAACATAACAGCAGGAGAGGTCAACAGAAGAGGAAAAGATGGATTGATGGAATATTAGAAACACTAGGAAACATAACAGCAGGAGAGGTCAACAGAAGAGCAAAAGATGGATTGATGGAATATTAGAAACACTAGGAAACATAACAGCAGGAGAGGCCAACAGAAGAGTAAAAGATGGATTGATGGAATATTAGAAACACTAGGAAACATAACAGCAGGAGAGGTCAACAGAAGAGCAAAAGATGGATTGATGGAATATTAGAAACACTAGGAAACATAACAGCAGGAGAGGTCAACAGAAGAGCAAAAGATGGATTGATGGAATATTAGAAACACTAGGAAACATAACAGCAGGAGAGGCCAACAGAAGAGCAAAAGATGGATTGATGGAATATTAGAAACACTAGGAAACATAACAGCAGGAGAGGCCAACAGAAGAGCAAAAGATGGATTGATGGAATATTAGAAACACTGGGAAACATAACAGCAGGAGAGGCCAACAGAAGAGTAAAAGATGGATTGATGGAATATTAGAAACACTAGGAAACATAACAGCAGGAGAGGTCAACAGAAGAGTAAAAGATGGATTGATGGAATATTAGAAACACTAGGAAACATAACAGCAGGAGAGGCCAACAGAAGAGTAAAAGATGGATTGATGGAATATTAGAAACACTAGGAAACATAACAGCAGGAGAGGTCAACAGAAGAGCAAAAGATGGATTGATGGAATATTAGAAACACTAGGAAACATAACAGCAGGAGAGGCCAACAGAAGAGCAAAAGATGGATTGATGGAATATTAGAAACACTAGGAAACATAACAGCAGGAGAGGCCAACAGAAGAGCAAAAGATGGATTGATGGAATATTAGAAACACTAGGAAACATAACAGCAGGAGAGGCCAACAGAAGAGCAAAAGATGGATTGATGGAATATTAGAAACACTAGGAAACATAACAGCAGGAGAGGCCAACAGAAGAGCAAAAGATGGATTGATGGAATATTAGAAACACTAGGAAACATAACAGCAGGAGAGGCCAACAGAAGAGCAAAAGATGGATTGATGGAATATTAGAAACACAAGGAAACATAACAGCAGGAGAGGTCAACAGAAGAGTAAAAGATGGATTGATGGAATATTAGAAACACTAGGAAACATAACAGCAGGAGAGGTCAACAGAAGAGCAAAAGATGGATTGATGGAATATTAGAAACACAAGGAAACATAACAGCAGGAGAGGCCAACAGAAGAGCAAAAGATGGATTGATGGAATATTAGAAACACTAGGAAACATAACAGCAGGAGAGGTCAACAATATCTCACTCGACGCTGAAAGGCAACTTAGTAAGAAAAGATAAAGAAGAGAACGGAAGGAAGAAAAAAGGTGAAAATCGCAAGGAAGAGATGGCGCAGATGAAATGGCGTTCATTAAAATAGCCAGAAACAAAAGAGACAACAAAACCATGCTGTACTGTGGGACGCTTCTGGCGATCAGATTTCTTCCTTGTACAATCTTATCCGTGTTAAGTTGAACAATAAACAATGAGAACGTGCCAGATATATGTCAATCATGAATGAGGAACAATCAAAGAGCACGTGCCAGGAATATTTCAATCATAAATAAGGAACAATCAATGAGCACGTGCCAGGAATATGTCAAACAAAACTTATACATAGCCTTCATTGACCAGGAAAAAGCATTCGACAGAGTAAACAGAGAACAACTGGGGGAGATACTAACAACATACAGAGTAAGCCAAAATCTAACCAACCTTATTAAAAGTCTCTACGTCAACAGCAGCTGCAGGGTCGGAACAGCAACAGGCTACACAGACCACTTCGAAGTTAGATCAGGTGTAAGACAGGGGTGCGTACTATCCCCCCTACTGTTTATTACATACATGGACCATATATGCAAGTTAGCCAACCCATCAGAGACAGAGGAGATCAACGAGTTTTTATTTGCAGACGATCAGGCACTAATACATGAAACAATAGAAGACCTACAAGAACACTTAAACAAACTCAACATCTCAGGCACAAAATACAACATGAAAATCAACATCAACAAAACAGAAGTCATGAATGTCGCCAAAAATAAACAGAACATCAACATAACTATAGAAGGCAAGCAAGTAAAACAAGTAGAGGAATTCAAATACCTATTGGTCGTTTCAAATCTAAATGTTCACGATTAACATGAAATATCTCCTCTTTCCCTGCACTTACAAACTTGATTTTTTGCATCTGGCCTTGTTTTACCAAGGTCCCACCGATTTCACAAAATTTAATGATGTAGGAAGTATGCTTCATCACGAAGCAGCACTTTCCTTTGATCTCAGTGAATTTACGGATCTTTTTGCTCCTGGAGAAAATAATTTACCGTACATTAATGGAAATCAGCTTCTCGACATAGGCGTCTCTACACAACTTGAAAGTTGGAGGCGTTTATCAACTGTTTACTTTCTATTGTTTACTTTCTTTAAAATACTATGAGAATGTCAATGTTATAGCCTTTACAGACGGTCTAAAACAAATCAGCGTATAAACAGTTCCATTAATGAAAACTATTTAAACAATATACAACAAAGAATACATTTAAAAAAATTAATTATCCGTTGCGAGCGATAACGAGCATGACATATCAAGCAAAGTTATTGTTTATGGGTACGCATGTGACTAAAGAGTCCGATGTAAGCACGGGATCCTCTTCACTGTAAAGAGCTACATTGTTCGTTTTATGTCTTTCCATGTGACTTTCATTATTTTACGTAAACAAGACATATGAATGTGATTTAGTTTCTTTGCATGCCTGCAGTACACATATCAAGAATCTTTACATTTTCAAAACGTTATCAACTTTAGCTAAAGATTGATCATGCGGACATATAAAAACGTCCATTATTATTTCATTTATTCTGAATCAGAGGAGTCTAACATATTGATTACTAATCTGGGCTGAACGAACGATAGTCCATCTTTTTTCCAATAGTCATTTTCTTCTTTTAAGACATGATCTTCACATTTGCACCAAAAATCTTTGTCAATCTGTGATAGAGCAGCATATGTCAGTCCTTTTATATCGCATAGTTTAAAACTTGTATTCTCAGCTGCCACCTGCCCTTTAATTTTTGCCCAAACGAGTTCAATGGGGTTTAATTGTGGATGATAAGGGGGCAGTCTCAAGCACGTATGACCATGCTGTTGAATGATTTTGTCTATTTGGAATACTTTGGTCTTTTGCGATTTCTTAACAAGTGACAGTAATTCAGGTTTCAAAAATCCCTCGTTAAATGGAATTCCTTCCTTTCTTAGCCAAATCTTTATAACATCTTTTGTACTGGTAGATGTAGGAATTTTGTCTTCTTCTGCCACAGCGTTGTGGTACGACGCGTTGTCCATTACCAGACAGGGTGGTCTGTCTAGAATTGGAAGAAGAGTATTTTCAATCCACTCTCTAAATATATGGCCATTCATCTCGGTGTGATAGTCCCTGTTGTCAGTATAATTAGAGGTGAATATAAGTTCTGCATTTTTCACCAACCCTTCTTTTCGGCTGCCTGCATGTGCCATTATAATACGCTGTCCTTTTCCAGTGGGTACACATCTTTTAATACTTCCATCTGATAATTGCCATTCCTTTGCACTTGTGTGGTGAGAATTTATCCAAGATTCATCTAGAAATACAATATCATAACCTTGGTTACGCATTTCCCGTACTTCACGTAAATATTTACTCCTCATAGAAACTAAGTGCGGCTTCTCGCAGATGACATTTCTACCACTATCGTACTTTCTAAACGTAAAACCGATGCTTCTAACAGTTCTCCATAATGTTGTTTTCGACACAACAATGTCATTTTCTGCTCTCAGTCGAATTTTCAGTTTTCTTAAAGTCACAGTTTCTTTGGAATCGAACATTTTACAAATTGCTCTTCTAATCACTTCCTTGTCAAAACTATCTACTACTTTCTTTCTTCCTAGCGTCCTAGTCTTGATTGAACTGGACACTCCGTTAGCTTTAAGCACTTGTTTGAAAAAGCATTTGCTTATACCCAATGCGTGAATAGTTCTCTTTTCTGGCTTTGAGATGCTTCGATACAGTTTTCCACGCTTAGCTTCTATGCAAAAATATTTATACACCTTTATTGCCACTGATTGCAATGTAAGGAACTTTACTTTTATACCCATTGACTAACAGATCACAAATTTAACGAAATTACCCAATAATTAGGATACGCCGCTGCACATAAATCACAACAAAACGACAGGAAATGGGATGCACCGGATATAAAATTATAACTATGACGCGTTTTATGTGTTTTTTAGTGCTTAAAACAGGGAAATTGGCGCGCATTACGTTCAAGATGACAAGTCCGTGGGTGCTCACTCATATGAAGCGGTAATTCCTCCAAATATATGGTTTGACCAAAATGCCTTAAATTTGTATACTTCAAATAAAGAATATTTAAAACTATACGTTTGTTGGTGAGGAAATGAATGTACTTCTTGGGACCAAAAAATCACAAGACCATATGCAAAATTTCAGCATTATCAATCAATTGGTTGCAGAGATATGGAATTTTAAACACCTTCAAAATATTTTGAAACGACCTAGGAAGTCTAATCTCAAACGATAATTCTCAAACGGCAGAGATAGAATCAAGATGCAACAAAGCTTGTCAAATCATCGGACAGTTATCACCACTATTATCCAACAAGGAAATAACTCTGGAGGCAAAACGAGCACTATACAATACAATCTTCATCCCAACGTTGTGCTACCAATGCCAGACCTGGACCCTAGATGCAAGAACAATAAGTAAAATAACCTCTACAGAGATGAAATGTGTTAGACGAATGACAGGAAACAGTCTGAGAGATAAGATCAGAAATGAAGAACTGAGAAAAAAGCTAGGAATAGCCCCAGCCATAGAATATATAAGGAAACAACAGATAAAATGGTTTGGCCACGTGACAAGGCAGAACGAACAAAACACGACACAACGAGCCTTTAACAAACGTTGTGAGAATACCAGACCCAAGGGTCGACCACGAAAAAGATGGGCCGATGGAATATTAGAAGCACTAGGAAACATAACAGCAGCAGAGGCAAACAGAAGAGCAAAAGACCACAAATTATATCTCCCCTCAACGCTGAAAAGCAGATGAGGAAGGAAAGAAGAAGTAGAAGAAAGAGGAACGATTGCGATTGGGGGCTACATGAGAAAGATTTCTTGATAAAAATACACTTGAATTGTTCAATAATTTAACAACATGACAGACTAAAGACATAATACATCAATAACAAGACAGACTAATGACATAATAAATCAGTAACAAAACAGACTAATGACAGAATAAATCAGCAACAAAAGAGACTAATGACAGAATAAATCAGTAACAAAAAAGACTAATGACAGAATAAATCAGCAACAAAACAGACTAAACACAGAATAAATCAATAACAAAACAGACTAATGACAGAATAAATCAGTAACAAAACAGACTAATGACAGAATAAATCAGCAACAAAAGAGACTAATGACAGAATAAATCAGTAACAAAACAGACTAATGACAGAATAAATCAGCAACAAAAGAGACTAATGACAGAATAAATCAGTAACAAAACAGACTAATGACAGAATAAATCAGCAACAAAAGAGACTAATGACAGAATAGATCAGTAACAAAACAGACTAATGACAGAATAAATCAATAACAAAACAGTTTAATGACTGAGTGAATCAATAACAAGACAGACTAATGACAGAATAAATCAATAACAAAACAGTTTAATGACTGAGTGAATCAATAACAAAACAGTTTAATGACTGAGTGAATCAATAACAAGACAGACTAATGACAGAATAAATCAATAACAAAACAGTTTAATGACTGAGTGAATCAATAACAAAACAGTTTAATGACTGAGTGAATCAATAACAAAACAGTTTAATGACTGAGTGAATCAATAACAAAACAGTTTAATGACTGAGTGAATCAATAACAAAACAGTTTAATGACTGAGTGAATCAATAACAAAACAGCTTAATGACTGAGTAAATCAATAACAAAACAGTTTAATGACTGAGTGAATCAATAACAAAACAGTTTAATGACTGAGTGAATCAATAACAAAACAGTTTAATGACTGAGTGAATCAATAACAAAACAGTTTAATGACAGAGTGAATCAATAACAAAACAGTTTAATGACTGAGTGAATCAATAACAAAACAGTTTAATGACTGAGTGAATCAATAACAAAACAGTTTAATGACAGAGTGAATCAATAACAAAACAAACTAATGGTAGGATGCCTGGTCAGTTGAGAGGACTAGACCTGCGGTAGTTGTAGCTGAAGGTAAGTGATCTCGTCATTCATGTTTTTGTTGGTTTCACATCTTTGACGACAATTATAGTAGTATCTTCTTTCTTTCTTTCTTTCTTTCTTTCTTTCTTTCTTTCTTTCTTTCTTTCTCTCTTTCTCTCTTTCTTTCTTTCTTTCTCTCTTTCTCTCTCTCTTTCTTTCTTTCTTTCTTTCTTTCTTTCTTTCTTTCTTTCTTTCTTTCTTTCTTTCTTTCTTTCTTTCTCTCTTTCTCTCTTTCTCTCTTTCTTTCTTTCTTTCTCTCGTTCTCTCTTTCTCTCTTTCTTTCTTTCTTTCTTTTTCTTTCTTTCTTTCTTTCTTTCTTTCTTTCTTTCTTTCTTTTTCTTTCTTTCTTTCTTTCTTTCTTTCTTTCTTTCTCTCTTTCTCTCTTTCTCTCTTTCTTTCTCTCTTTCTCTCTTTCTCTCTTTCTCTCTTTCTCTCTTTCTTCTCTCTCTTTCTTTCTTTCTTTCTTTGTCTCTTTCTCTCTTTCTTTCTTTCTTTCTCTCTTTCTCTCTTTCTCTCTTTCTCTCTTTCTTTCTCTCTTTCTCTCTTTCTCTCTTTCTCTCTTTCTCTCTCTCTTCTCTCTTTCTCTCTTCCTTTCTTTCTTTCTCTCTTTCTCTCTTTCTCTCTTTCTTTCTCTCTTTCTCTCTTTCTCTCTTTCTCTCTCTCTTTCTCTCTTTCTCTCTTTCTCTCTTTCTTTCTCTCTTTCTCTCTTTCTCTCTTTCTCTCTTTCTTTCTCTCTTTCTCTCTCTTTCTCTCTCTCTTCTCTCTCTTTCTCTCTTTCTCTCTGCGAACCATTCTTCGTGGCTCGGGTATCAAAGTGACGCGAACCTTGACGCCGTCTCCTGTGACAGGTAAACATCATCTTGAGCACTGTGAGACCTGCCACTTAAATCACACACACACACGCACACACACACACACACACACTACCCAGCAGAGTGTCAAGAAACTAAAGGACCGAACCACTTACTCCAAATCCTCTGATGACCAGATTCTCTCCAAAGCTGTACAGTTTATGATTCATTATCATTATCATCATCATCAATTGAAGGCTATGTCTGAAAAGTGTTCCTTGTTGCAGTTTCCTCATATTCCAAGTCCGGTTTGTTGCAGCAGCTACTGAGTTAGGTGCTCTGTGCACACCGTGAGCTGTGTGTCTCATCCTTTTTGATCCTGCTTCGATATCTGCTTGTTTACGATGAATGATGATATCGTATGACGGGGAACAGTTGGCTGTGTTCACTTTCTGCGCGGTTTCGCCTTATGTCTTTTGGCGTGTGCTGAGACTGCTACGATGGGGACTACAGTTACCTTTCTTTGTTTGGGAGATGAATTAGTAATTCGGATGATTCCACTGGCACGGGCGGTTGAGCAATTATGGATTTTAATTCGTTTGCTGTGATACCGAGGCCTTCCATAACCAATAACCAATAATAACCAATATCATCATCATCACTGAGTACCGTCTCCACATCGAAGGTTGGCTACCATGGGGCGCCATTCCGCTCTGTCTCTTGCTTTGATGGTGCAGGTTGTCATAGGCTGATTTGTCCATCTTTTGATGCTACTCGTCCATGTTTGTCTTGGTCTGCCTCTGCCTCTTTTACCTTGTATTTTCCCCTCCAAGGTTGTTTTTAGTAGGCTGTTGTGTCTTTTAACATGCTCCTAAACATCTCATTTGTCTTGTTTGAATTATGTTGAGTAGTTCTCTTTTTTATTTTTAGCTGTTTTAAAACTTCATTTTTTTTCTTTTTCTTTCTATCCAATTCTACCTATTCTTCTATATCGGAATTGGAGTCATCAACGATGGCCTAACATCATCTAGTGCTACGACGATCATCATTTTCAAGAGGACGTGACTTACCGGTATATGGGGATAGGCGGCAGGAACAATTGAAGACTATGCATGAAAAGCGTTCCTTGTTGTAGTTTCCTCATATTACAAGTCGCATGTCTGTGTTAGTCACCTCTAGTGACTCGGGCAGATGGTGCTCGTAAACCTGGGAAGGCAGACCGTCTAAGGGCAGAATCCCCCTACAGAAAAGATCATCTGCTGCCTTGCAGGAAGATTGGGGACAATCAAAGGCTAAGGAAAGCAAACCTGAATAAAATGCTGGCTGAAATCGGATGCACTGGACCACTGGCGCAGAACACAGTGCAACGTTTTAACGGGTGTTCAGTCGGAGTGGATATGGCAGACTCTAATTGTGATGTTTTGTCTGTGGGGGCGATCAACACACTTAACCTGACAGCTGACTTCATGTGAGAGTCTGGGATCCTACTCTGACTGAGTCCTGATCGCAGATATATATATATATCCACATTTCAAAAGCTTCAATTTTCTCTTCGGTTTTCTTGTCTAATGTCCATGTTTCTGCACCATACATGAATGTTGAGGATATATAACATTTTAGCTATTCTTAGTTTTAGCTCTGGTGTTTATGATCACTTTTAATAATAACTATTATTATTGCTGTTATTATTGGTATTACTGTTGTTATTATTATTGTATTTTAATTACTGGTATTCAGAATATTATTTTGAATAATGTCCTCATACAAAGACACTAAAGGTAATGGGGAGAAATAAACAGCTTACATGAAACAACATGAATAATGTAGGCAGCAGAAGTGAGAAGCTTACCCGTCTGATATTGCCAAATAAAACAATAAATCACTTGTTTACAACTCCAGCCCTCGATCGACTGTCGGTAAGTGGGTGTAGAGTCACCTTCAAATGTGACCCAGTTCGGCTACTGTACGTGTCCCCAGTGGCGTAGCTAGGGGTTGGGGATGAGAGGGGCGGGGTAGGGGGGTCATCTGTCCCCGGGCGCAGCATCTGGGGGCGCCACATTGACCATTGTTGCCTTAATTATTTTACATTTTTTTCACCCTGTTTCATCATCATCATCATCATCATCATTATTTAGTGCCGTCTCCGCATCGAAGGTTAGCCACCATGCAGCGCCATACCACACTGTCTCTTGCTTTGATGGTGCTGGTTGTCATAGGCTGACTTGTCCATCTTTTGATGGTACTCGTCCATGTTAGTCTTGGTCTACCTCTGTCTCTTGCTTTGATGGTGCTGGTTGTCATAGGCTGACTTGTCCATCTTTTGATGTTACTCGTCCATGTTTGTCTTGGATCTATCTTGGTCTGTCAGCACGTTCGTTAGTGCCCTGGTACGAAAATGAAGTAGGAACTTTTAAACTGGACCTCCCCAGAGACTCCAACCACTAATCTTCTTTATCCTAAAATCCTCTTTATATCCTAAAAATAAGCCACGAAATGCAGGTCTCCATCTTCTTAAACTCAACAATTTTCGGGAAAGCATGACGTACCCACCACCCCTCCTTTTTTTTTCTCCTTATAGCTTGCACCTTGTCACGGAAAGGGGGGGGGGGCAAGGAGGGGCCGCGAAAACTGAATTTGTCACCGGGCGCTGAAATCCCTAGCTACACCTCTACGTGTCCCTACCCTTGGTGTTTAGCCGAACCAACATTGAAGCGGTTCTGATCTGATCTTGGTACTCCTGGACCTTACAGCGTTGAGTGAAATGGAATGTTGCGACAATTATTTATGATTTCATTCATACATTGGCATTTTTATGTTGCGTTGTAAACCGATAATGTATCTTTGTTGAGGCATTCCCGTTTAACATTTTCCTACACGACAGTTTTTTTAAAAAAAAAACCTGTTATTGGGTTTGTTGGAGCAAGTTACAAGAAATGTTTAATGTTGGAGCAAGGGGCGACCCAAGAGAAAAATAATTTTGTGGGTCAAAGGCTGGAGAAAGAGAGCACTGGAACAAACTCAGATTCTGATACAGACAACAGGGAAGTGTGGAGGCAATCATGTGTAGTTTAGTTTACTTTTCTCTAGTTTAGTTTACTTTAGTTTAGTCTAATTTACTTTACTTTACTTTACTTTAGTTTACTTTACTTTAATTTAGTTTACATTAGTTTAGTTTACCTTTAGTTTAGTTTAATTAGTTTAGTTTAGTTTACTTTAGTTTAGTTTACTTGCTTCAGTTTAGTTTGGTTTACTTTATTTTGGTTAAGTTTAGTTTAGTTTAGTTTAGTTTAGTTTACTTGCTTCAGTTTAGTTTGGTTTACTTTAGTTTAGTTTAGTTTAGTTTAGTTTAGTTTAGTTTAGTTTAGTTTAGTCGTAATGTATTGCAAAGTGGAAAAAGTCCATAAGTGCTCAGATTTCTTCCGAAGAATATCCCCCAACGTGTAGAGACTAACGTCACTGGTGTTGTGTTGGTTGACAAGTCTTCTTTAGATTCCCACGAAGCGCTCTCGTCCGGCGTCTCCCACCTTGACATGATATTTCTGAAGTCTGTTATTGGCTACGGATTCTGGGTCATTGTTTTGTCGGTTTTTCGTCCAGCCTCCATGAGGGCATTCAAAACATCAATGCAGTCCATTGCCCTTCCACGCTCAAACATCATTCAAACTGGCAAGTCTGTCAGCACGTTCGTTAGTGCCCTGGCACGAAAATGAAGTAGGAACTTTTTAAACTGGACCTCCCCAGAGACTCGAGCCACTGCCGTCGAGCACAGTCATTGGCGATCTTTCTGTACGTGAGTAACTCACAGTAGATCAAGGACTCCCAGGAAACTAATGGATCAAACAGACGCGGGAAGAGAGAATGGACAGAGCAAATAGTAGTTAGCCAACAAGAAATTCCCACGTTTTGCTTTCATTTTCTCACAACAATTTCGAGTATCAAATAAGAGAAAGTCTTCTTCTTCTTCTACCTTTCAGCTCCCTGTGGAGCATAGGTCGTCAACAAATACTTTCCAAGTCGTTCTGTTTCTTGCCATTCTTTTAAGATCATTCCATGTCTTCCCCATCATCTTCATCTCTGCTTCTATCTGTCTTCTCCAAGAATTCATTGGTCATTGGTCTTCATCTTTGTCTTTTCCCCTGCGGATTCCAAAAAGTAGTTATATAGTAATTATCGTTTGGTAATGAATTGTTAGTGACGTCATTGTACTAAGTCTCGGCTTCATGAGTTGATGCCGCCACTGATTATACTTGCTGCTCTTACTTCACAGAAATAATCTCTGGTACTCATTTACAATATCTCTGATCATCATTTACAATATCTCTGGTAATCATTTAGAATATCTCTGGTCATCATTTACAATATCTCTGGTAATCATTTAGAATATCTCTGGTAATCATTTACAATATCTCTGATCATCATTTACAATATCTCTGGTCATCATTTACAATATCTCTGGTAATCATTTAGAATATCTCTGGTAATCATTTAGAATATCTCTGGTAATCATTTACAATATCTCTGGTAATCATTTAGAATATCTCTGGTAATCATTTATAATATCTCTGGTAATCATTTAGAATATCTCTGGTACTCATTTAGAATATCTCTGGTAATCATTTACAATATCTCTGGTACTCATTTACAATATCTCTGGTAATCATTTAGAATATCTCTGTGGTAATCATTTAGAATATCTCTGGTAATCATTTAGAATATCTCTGGTAATCATTTAGAATATCTCTGGTAATCATTTAGAATATCTCTGGTAATCATTTAGAATATCTCTGGTAATCATTTAGAATATCTCTGTGGTAATAATTTACAATATCTCTGGTAATCATTTAGAATATCTCTGGTAATCATTTAGAATATCTCTGGTAATCATTTAGAATATCTCTGGTAATCATTTAGAATATCTCTGGTAATCATTTAGAATATCTTTGGAACCTTCTTATATTAAACAAATTCCACAGGCGAGTGCACTAACTACATCACCACCGGGTTCTCACAGGCGAGTGTACTAACCACATCACCACCGGGTTCTCACAGGCGAGTGTACTAACCACATCACCACCGGGTTCTCACAGGCGTGTGCACTAACCACATTACCACTGGGTTCTTACATGCGTGTGCACTAACCACATCACCACTGGGTTCTCACAGGCGAGTGCACTAACCACATCACCACTGGGTTCTCACAGGCGAGTGCACTAACCACATCACCACTGGGTTCTCACAGGCCATCAAGGGAAACACTCGTGTCAAGTTCTTGCTCTCCTGACAGCCTCATCTGATGTGTCTTGTTGTTGTATAGTTTCATTGGTGCTGTTGCAATATCCCTGATGTTGTTGTTGAGTTTCATTGGTGCTGTTGCAATATCCTTGATGTTGTTGTAGAGTTTCATTGGTGCTGTTGCAATATCCCTGATGTTGTTGAGTTTCATTGGTGCTGTTGCAATATCCTTGATGTTGTTGTAGAGTTTCATTGGTGCTGTTGCAATATCCCTGATGTTGTTGTTGAGTTTCATTGGTGCTGTTGCAATATCCTTGATGTTGTTGTAGAGTTTCATTGGTGCTGTTGCAATATCTTTGATGTTGTTGTAGAGTTTCATTGGTGCAGTTGCAATATCTTTGATGTTGTTGTAGAGTTTCATTGGTGCTGTTGCAAAATCCCTGATGTTGTTGTAGAGTTTCATTGGTGCTGTTGCAAAATCCCTGATGTTGTTGTAGAGTTTCATTGGTGCTGTTGCAAAATCCCTGATGTTGTTGTAGAGTTTCATTGGTGCTGTTGCAAAATCCCTGATGTTGTTGTAGAGTTTCATTGGTGCTGTTGCAAAATCCCTGATGTTGTTGTAGAGTTTCATTGGTGCTGTTGCAAAATCCCTGATGTTGTTGTAGAGTTTCATTGGTGCTGTTGCAATATCCCTGATGTTGTTGTAGAGTTTCATTGGTGCTGTTGCAATATCCCTGATGTTGTAGAATTTCATTGGTGCTGTTGCAATATCCCTGATGTTGTTGTTGAGTTTCATTGGTGCTGTTGCAATATCCTTGATGTTGTTGTAGAGTTTCATTGGTGCTGTTGCAATATCCCTGATGTTGTTGTTGAGTTTCATTGGTGCTGTTGCAATATCCTTGATGTTGTTGTAGAGTTTCATTGGTGCTGTTGCAATATCTCTGATGTCGTTGTAGAGTTTTATTGGTGCTGTTGCAATATCCCTGATGTTGTTGTAGAGTTTCATTGGTGCTGTTGCAATATCCCTGATGTTGTTGTAGAGTTTCATTGGTGCTGTTGCAATATCCCTGATGTTGTTGTAGAGTTTCATTGGTGCTGTTGCAATATCCTTGATGTTGTTGTAGAGTTTCATTGGTGCTGTTGCAATATCCTTGATGTTGTAGAGTTTCATTGGTTGATGTTGTAGAGCATCCATGGTGTTGTATAATTTTCTTGATGTTGTACTCTGCATGTTACTCTGGGTCCTTCTGTTTCCTCTTTGTGTGTGTGTGTGTGTGTGTGTATGTGTGTGCTATAGACAGCATGGGAGCTGTGGTAGAGCGGGAGTTCGTGAACTCTTTTACTGAGCTCAAGAGGTCGGGTTTGATAACAACCCTAAACTTTTAGGTTCACCCAGCCATTAATGGGTACCACACTTTTTAAAGGAAAAAACACATTTGTGGCGTAATGATGACCAAGTTACCTACAAATGTGCCGATTATAAAAAAAAACTTTGGGCCCAAACACCATATTCCATACACCCTCGTGATATGATGGGACCCTTTTTGCTCCTATTTCTATATGGCACGGGATTACACAACCAGCACTGGGTATCTCAACGTGACATATGTCTATGTTGGTGGTCTATCATATGTGGGACATATGCTGAGAAGAGACAACAAGAGAATTCAAAAACAGGCTTTTATATGGGAAACATCTGGATACAGAGAAAGAGGAAGACCTAGAGAGACACTGAAAAGAACACTTATAAGAGAAGCAAAGTTGGCAGGCATAGACTCATTAGATAAGATAGAACATCTCGCCAAGAAGAGAGAAGGATGGCGAAAAACACCAGCCCTCATGTGACGTCACACGACGCTGGAAGGGTCAAGATCAGTGCGGGCGCTTGCTTGCGACCATTTCTCTTCTCTTCTGAGCTTTCAGCGATTGCTTGCGACCATTTCTCTTCTCTTCTGAGCTTTCAGCGATTGCTTGCGACCATTTCTCTTCTCTTCTGAGCTTTCAGCGCTTGCTTGCGACCATTTCTATTCTCCTCTGAGCTTTCAGCGCTTGCTTGCGACCATTTCTCTTCTTCTCTGAGCTTTCAGCGCTTGCTTGCGACCATTTCTCTTCTTCTCTGAGCTTTCAGCGCTTGCTTGCGACCATTTCTCTTCTTCTCTGAGCTTTCAACTATTAAACGGGCATGGTCGCTAATCTGCGACAGATCCGCGATATCTGCGCCTATATGCCCGAAGCATCTGTCCTTGGCGTCAATGATTTTACTAAAAACGTGTACCTCTCACTTGTCGCGATAACACTCTTGTATTGACAAATAAATCACTTTTACCAATTTTACATTTGACTCTTGTAAAATGTAACAAAAATAACTATATTTTGCTGTCATAAAGTTGACAACGAGTTCAGGAGAAACGTAGAAAGGTGCATCTTTCTCCCTGTAAAAAAAAACAATCTTTACGTCACATAGTACCATTGCTGGTGTATGTCGGGGGGCAACGATAGAACCAGAGGGATAAAGGCCGCTTGGTCAAGCAGTCGCCACGACGTGTGAGACTCAGGATTTTTATTTCACCCCCGATAGAAAAAATCCTTTCTGTCTACCGCGGGCTTCGAACACCGTACGTCAGCTTTTCAGCCAGCGGAACAGTGGTTTTAGCCGCACGGCCACGCGCACCTCAAATGTTAAGATATCCGCGTGTTGTCTTGGCTGATTCGGGCAGCATGTGCTGAAGTGATGACCAAAGTGTGTCAAGATCTACGATATTTGTCTATGTCGTGTCTAGGAACTAACGAGACAGATCTTGTCGTATCTGAGACAAATGTCGCGGGATAGACAGGGTCGGGTATGACATGGTTACCTCGACATGGCGGACCAAGGTACACACGAATAATATGCACATTAATTCTGACTTTGTTGTTCATACTTCTATTCTTGGGGTGGTTTTTATGGTTGGGGGGGGGGGCACATAAGAGTTGAAATAGGCCAACGGTACAAAGCTGGTCACGATCATACCCCATTTTCCCGTGTTATGTCAAATTAGGATCATCATCACAACATTCCGGACACACCCATAGGTGCTCCGATCTTCTCCTCAAAATGTTCATCAGCACACAGCGACTAATTGTGCTGGTTCGGTGTTGGTTGACAAATCCTCTCATTCCTCCAGAATATCGCTCTGTTCTGGCAACACCGGTCTTCAGCCCCAGCTCACACAGTCTAGATAGCTATGTATTTGTACTTCTGTCAAAGACCTTTGTTCTACACATCTCTCGTAGATTGTTAATGATATCTCTCTTCACTCCCAGCTCACACAGTCTAGATAGCCATGTATTTGTACTTCTGACAAAGACCTATGTTCGACCCATCTCTCGTAGATTGTTCATGATATCTTCCCTATACACTGGTTGTCCAGCAGCAAATATTGCCGAACTGGTCAGTCTATCCGCTCTGTTGTTGCCCTAACACCAAAATGGCTCTGGACATACATGAAGGTGATCTCGCAAATCTTGGACCTCTGTGTTGGTCACAGCCACTGACGACGAATTGGGACTAACTCCACTTTACGGATCAAGTTCATTGAGTCACACTGCACGCGCGCGCGCACACACACACGAGTACACTCTTGAGTCTCCAACCAATCAAAACACTTCGCCACTCCCATTACCGCATCGCCAAACTACAGGTCATCATTCTCCCTGTGACGCAACTGCTAGCATGCTACCCAATCTGAATCTGTCAGCCAGCATGTTTTGTTGTAGGCTCAATACTAGGTCTTCTGTATCAGTAAGAGCCACCACTACAGGGAACACGGCAATCCTAGCTTCTGTTAGCCAGCATGTTTTGTTGTAGACTCAATACTAGGTCTTCTATATCAGTAAGAGCCACCACTACAGGGAACACGGCGATCCTAGCTTCTGTTAGCCAGCATGTTTTGTTGTAGACTCAATACTAGGTCTTCTATATCAGTAAGAGCCACCACTACAGGGAACACGGCGATCCTAGCTTCTGTTAGCCAGTCTGTTTTGTTGTAGGCTCAATACTAGGTCTTCTATATCAGTAAGAACCACCACTACAGGGAACACGGCGATCCTAGCTTCTGTTAGTCAGCCTGTTTTGTTGTAGACTCAATACTAGGTCTTCTATATCAGTAAGAGCCACCACTACAGGGAACACGGCAATCCTAGCTTCTGTTAGCCAGTCTGTTTTGTTGTAGACTCAATACTAGGTCTTCTATATCAGTAAGAGCCACCACTACAGGGAACACGGCGATCCTAGCTTCTGTTAGCCAGCATGTTTTGTTGTAGACTCAATACTAGGTCTTCTATATCAGTAAGAGCCACCACTACAGGGAACACGGCGATCCTAGCTTCTGTTAGTCAGCATGTTTTGTTGTAGACTCAATACTAGGTCTTCTATATCAGTAAGAGCCACCACTACAGGGAACACGGCGATCCTAGCTTCTGTTAGCCAGCATGTTTTGTTGTAGGCTCAATACTAGGTCTTCTATATCAGTAAGAGCCACCACTACAGGGAACACGGCGATCCTAGCTTCTGTTAGTCAGCATGTTTTGAGGCAGGCTTTTACAATGTGGGACCGACTAGTAAACCGTGGCTAGATCTTACCCAGCTGACTGGCCACCGACCCGACCGCAGATCGCGGGCACTTGCGCTCTCCAATCGCAGCGTGTGAAAGCTGGAGCTAGCCATTATGCGGAACTCACATTGTGTGAACTGCGACTGCGAACATGAATAATAAGTAAAGTGCTCCCGTCACGCCAAGTGGCTTATAGGGAATATGGTGTTAGTGACCCTAATTTGTACAAACCTTCAGCGCATGATTTTTGTGATAATGTGGTCGGTATTACGCCCGTGCCGCTATACTTTCCCACAAAAAAACCCAGTACCCATTAAAGGCTGGGTGAACCAGGAAACGTCGAGCCCTACCTGTCGCTGAGATCGAACCCTACCTCTTGTCCTTTAAACATGAATAATAGGACCACCAAAATGACGACACTGGTTTAAGTTCACAGTGACAGAAGGCTTATATATTTCAGGAGGGAGTGTGTACACTACGATATGTTGTACCTACACCAGTTGCACAATGAATATTCCAATTTTATTTTTCATGAAACGACGCAAGAGTCGGTGTCAGGTCTAGTAGGGCAGCGATACAGACAGGAGAATCCAGGGGCAGAGGTGATACTAGACATGACTGCTCGATTACGATTATTTATGAAAGATGATTATATGATAGAGAGTGGGAAGTGTGGGGGTTTGTGGGGGGGAGGGGAAGGACGTTGTGGGGATTTGTGGGGGATTGAGTGTTTCTACAGGAGGTTACTTAACGGTTATAGGAGCTGTGATTGTGATGAGAGATGGAAAATTGTTAAGATGGGAGATGGGGGGTGGTTAAGATGGGAGGTGATTAAGATGGAGGGGGGGTGGTTGAGATGGGGGATGGGAGGTGTGGCAGATGGGAGGTGATTAAGATGGGAGGTGGTTGAGATGGGAGATTGGAGGTGGGGGAGATGGGAGGTGGGGGAGATGGAGGAGATGGAAGGTGGTTGAGATGGGAGGTGATTGAGATGGGGGATGGGAGGTGGTTGAGATGGGAGATGGTTGAGATGGGGGATGGGAGGTGGTTGAGATGGGAGGTGGTTGAGGTGGGAGATGTGACAGATGAGAGGTGGTTGAGATGGGAGATGGGAGGTGAGAGAGATGGTAGGTGGTTGAGATGGGAGGTAGGGGAGATGGGAGGTGGTTGAGATGGGAGGTAGGGGAGATGGGAAGTGGTTGAGATGGGAGGTGATTAAGATGGGCGGTGGTTGAGATGGGAGATAGTTGAGATGGGAGATGGTAGGTGGTTGAGATGGGAGGTGCTTGAGATGGGAGATGTGAGGTGGGAGATGGGAGGTGGTTGAGATGGGTACTGGTTGACATTGGAGATGGAAGGTGGATGAGATGGGAAGTGGTTGAGATGGGAGGTGATTGGGATGGGAGGTGATAGAGATGGGAGGTGGTTAAGATGGGAGGTGGTTGAGATGGGAGGTGGTTGAGATGGGAGGTGATTGAGATGGGAGGTGGTTGAGATGGGAGGTGATTGAGATGGGAGGTGATTGAGATGGGAGGTGATTGAGATGGGAGGTGGTTGAGGTTGGAGATGGGGGTGGTTGAGATGGGAGGTGATTGAGATGGGAGGTGGTTGAGATGGGAGGTGGTTGAGATGGGAGATGGTTGAGTTGGGAGGTGGTTAAAATGGGAGATGGGAGGTGATTGAGATGGGAGGTGGCTGATATGGGAGGTGATTGAGATGGGAGGTGGTTAAGATGGGAGATGGGAGGTGATTGAGATGGGAGATGGTTGAGATGGGAGGTGGTTAAGATGGGAGATGGGAGGTGATTGAGATGGGAGGTGGTTAAGGAAATGGGAGGTGATAGAGATGGGAGGTGGTCAAGATGGGAGATGGGAGGTGGTAAAGATGGGAGATGGGAGGTGATTGAGATGGGAGATGGTTGAGATAGGAGGTGTTTAAGATGGGAGATATGAGGTGATTGAGATAGGAGGTGATTGAAATGGGAGGTGATCGAGATGGGAGGTGGTTGAGATGTGAGGTGGTTGTGGTGGGATATGATTGAGATGGGAGGTGGTTTAGATGGGAGATTGTTGAGGTTGGAGATGGGAGGTTATTGAGATGGAAGGTGATTGAGATGGGAGATGGTTGAGATGGGAGGTGGTTGAGATGAGAGATGGTTGAGATGGGATATGGTAGGTGGTTGAGATGGGAGGTGGTTGAGATGAGAGGTGGTTGAGATGGAAGGTGGTTGAGATGAGAGGTAGTTGAGATGGGTGGTGGTTGAGATGGTAGATGGTTGAAATGAGAGGTAGTTGAGATGGGTGGTGGTTGAGATGGTAGGTGGTTGAAATGGGAGGTGGTTGAAATGGGAGGTGGTTGTGATGGGAGATGATTGAGATGGGAGGTGGTTTAGATGGGAGATTGTTGAAGTTGGAGATGGGAGGTTATTGAGATGGAAGGTGATTGAGATGGAAGGTGATTGAGATTGGAGATGGTTGAGATGGGAGGTGGTTGAGATGGGAGATGGTTGAGATGGGATATGGTAGGTGGTTGAGATGGGTGGTGGTTGAGATGAGAGGTGGTTGAGATGGTAGGTGATTGAGATGAGAGGTAGTTGAGATGGGTGGTGGTTGAGATGGTAGGTGGTTGAGATGGGAGGTGGGTAACAATTTTGAAATGTGGGTCAGTGTTCGTGTAGCTACGCCTGAAGTGAAAGTGCCCTGAAGAGATCCTCCAGGAATACATCAGTGAGAAACTCTCGTTTATGATCGGGCACACATAAATAACAGCCCCTCAGTGCAGAATACAAAGTGCCCTAGACAAGCTAAGTTGAGGGCAGTACGGGGCAATGCAGCGAGTAATGTCATGACGACCTGTACAAGTCCCCCACAAAATGGGAAGCTACCCCAGGTAATTGTGTGTTAGGATCAGCCAGGTGATTGCTGACAGACCAGGTGTAAATGTGTGTCACCTTTAAAGGTACGTCCCTTGCCTGAGTCAGGTAATTTAGGTTTTGAAAGTGTCTGCTGTCAGACAAATTGTCTGTACAACTTTCACTCTCTCCTTCTTCTTCACGTACTCTATTTCTTATTCTTCTAATTCTACGTTCATTATCTTTTTCTTCCTTTTATTCTTCATATTATAGCTCGTTGTTAATTAATTATGTCTTTCTCTTCATCCTCTTTTAGTTCTTCACTCACTACTTTCTTCTTTTAGTTCTTCACTCACTACTTTCTTCTTTTAGTTCTTCACTCACTATTTTCTTCTATTCTTCTTCTTTCAGTACTTCGCTCACTATTCGATTCTATTTTTTTCCTCTTTTTTTATTCGTTCATTATTTCCTTATCTTTTTTCCTCTTTTTGTTCTTCGTTCATTATTTCCTTATGTTCTTTCACTTTTAGTTCTTCACTCACTATTCCATTCTCTTATTCCTCTTTTAGTTCTTCACTCACTATTCCATTCTCTTAGTCCTCTTTTAGTTCTTCTCTCACTATTCCATTCTCTTATTCCTCTTTTAGATCTTCACTCACTATTCCATTCTCTTATTCCTCTTTTAGTTCTTCACTCACTATTCCATTCTCTTAGTCCTCTTTTAGTTCTTCTCTCACTATTCCATTCTCTTATTCCTCATTTAGTTCTTCTCTCACTATTCCATTCTCTTGTACCTCTTTTAGTTTTTCACTCACTATTCCATTCTCTTAGTCCTTCACTCACTATTCCATTCTCTTATTCCTCTTTTAGTTCTTCACTCACTATCCCATTCTCTTATTCCTCTTTTAGTTCTTCACTCACTATCCCATTCTCTTATTCCTCTTTTAGTTCGTCACTCACTATTCCATTCTCTTATTCCTCTTTTAGTTCTTCACTCACTATTCCATTCTCTTATTCCTCTTTTAGTTCTTCACTCACTATTCCATTCTCTTATTCCTCTTTTAGTTCTTTACTCACTATTCCATTCTCTTATTCCTCTTTTAGTTCTTTACTCACTATTCCATTCTCTTATTCCTCTTTTAGTTCTTTACTCACTATTCCATTCTCTTATTCCTCTTTTAGTTCTTCACTCACTATTCCATTCTCTTATTCCTCTTTTAGTTCTTCACTCACTATTCCATTCTCTTAGTCCTCTTTTAGTTCTTCACTCACTATTCCATTCTCTTATTCCTCTTTTAGTTCTTCACTCACTATTCCATTCTCTTATTCCTCTTTTAGTTCTTCACTCACTATTCCATTCTCTTAGTCCTCCTTTAATTCTTCATTCTCTATTCCCTTCTCTTCATCCTCTAACTCCTTCAGTTTGTTCTTCTCCACCGTGTTCTCGAACTCCTCTTCATCTGAAACATTTTCTTCGCAGGTAGAAGGCTGACTTGTCTAGAGGTACGACCTCGGCCTCACAACAGAAAGAACTCGGGTTCAAAACCGAATAGAAGCGGGGATAATGTTTCAAAAATTTGAAGAAAAAAAAATTAATCCGTGGTTTCTTTATGACGTCACCCTCCTCTGACCTCTCTGGTAGTGCGATCCGATGTCTAGCCCTCTCGGACAACGGCAATAAACAGGGGTTCCCGTGTGCACTCGCGCACGTTAAGATCGCTTGACAGTTAAAATCGATAGTTATGTAGGCCATAGATATGGCCGCTGTTCGGGAACCAAATTACAGCAAAAACCTACCCCCATGCATGTATCCCCATGCCGTGCCACGGAGTTCGTGCACGCGGGCCAGGATTCTCCTCGAGATTCTCTGGGAGAATATCGGGACTCCTATGGGTGCGTACGATGTGTAATTTTTGTGCGTTCGCCAGCTTTTACCTCTGACGAAGTCCCTAGAGACTAGGAACTGAATTTTGCGTGTGAATCCGTTTTTCCCTGGGAGCCGTGTACACAGGGGTACCTCGCCGCACAGGCAGATAACTACGTCTTCGGAGATCATCATCATGTACCATACCGGTTGGCGTAGGTGGTCATGTCCCTCCATAATCTTCTATCTACAGTGCATCGTATCAGTTCTGTTGTTGACTGTTTTCCATGCCATGACACCAAGCTATCCAGTATTTTCTCTCTTTGTCGCCCGCGATCTCTCTTTCCTTTTATTTTGCCAGTTTCAAATCACACTTTTCTTTAACAACAAACACTCCCCAAACCGTTCTGTTTCCTGCCATTCTCACAGTTTCAAATCACACTTTTCTTTAACAACAAACACTCCCCAAACCGTTCTGTTTCCTGCCATACTCACAGTTTCAAATCACACTTTTCTTGTGCAGCAAACATACCCTCTTCTCCTCTTTTCTTCCTCGTGCTCATTCTCTTCCACTTCTTCTTTTTCCTCTTCTTTTTTTTCTGTTCCTCTTAAGATCGCTCAACACCTTCCTCATCGGAATACTCCCATATATTTTACCATTCTCTTTCATCTCCAAGCTACTCAGATCCCCTTCTGAGAATGTCCCTAGAGCACGTCCGCCACACGCTAGCGAAAGCACTGATGATGGCTTCAGCTCAGACGTACGAACTCCGTAACACCGGTAAAGTCCGTGTCCTCAAAACTCCTTATTTGCCTCTTACGACATGCGTGGGCGGTGACAGTGGCTGTATGAGAATAGAGATGAGAATCTTCTCTCACTGTAGCCAGTGTCACGGTAGCCACATGGACGTGGCCGGTGACAGTATGAGAATAGAGATGAGAATATTATCTCACTGTAGCCAGTGCCACGGTAGCTACACGGACGTGACAGGTGACAGTGACTGTATGAGAATAGAGATGAGAATCTTCTGTCACTGTAGCCAGTGTCACGGTAGCCACGCGGACCTGGCAGGTGACAGTTAATATATTATCATCTCCTCTCACTGTAGCCACTGTCACGGTAGCCACACGGACGTGGCAGGTGACAGTTAACCTATTCTCATCTTCTCTCACTGTTGCCAGTGTCACGTTAGACACAATGACGTGGCTGGTAACAGTAGCTTTATTCTTATCTCCCCTCACGTAACCACTGTCACGGTAGCCACACGGAGGAAAAGTTCTGATTGCTGAGAACCAACCCGTTGTTTTCTTCTTCCTTCCTTTCTTTCATTCGTCGAGAACCGTCTGCCAAGACGTCAAATAACCAGACTTTGGAGAAGAGGAAAGGGACATAGCATGGGAGGTAGTTGTGAAGTAAGACGAAGGTACAACACCAAGGAGACTACAACATCATCACAACATAGCATGGGAGGTAGTTGTGAAGTAAGACGAAGGTACAACACCAAGGAGACTACAACATCATCACAATGGTTTAGAACACAACAACAACGACATATATCAGTTTGCATTTCCCTTGACGCTCAGTGGCGTATCGGAACACGAAATATAACTCGCAGAAATTACGACTTGTTTGCGTTAACTGCTTGAAGCCTGCATTCTCCATGCAACCCTTATTCTCCACCCCTCAAGTAACCTTCCCCCCCCCCTTCTCTGACAGATCCTATAAAATAAGATACAATCACGTATATTTTAAAATAATGTTTAAAACGTTCGTTTTCAATATTGTAAGGGCACATTTATCCCCCTTGAGACCAGCGTAATCTGCCCCTAGGCAGGATCCATAACTGACTGTCAACAACTTTCACAAGACTTGTCTCCCCTTTATAATTTACAGATGTTGTAATTATTAAGTGAAGAGCTAAATCACGTAATTGCAGGATATGGTACAGAGATCTCACCAGTGTGTATTTAACGAGAATAATGACAATTACAATGACAGCTCTTGTTGTTTCTAAATTTAGTTATTAAACTTCTGAAGGAATGGGAAGAAGGGGGAAAAAATAGAAAGAAGAAGATACATTAGTTAAATAGAGGACATCGCGATGTGCACGTGTATATGACCTATGACATCTTGACAGGTGGTTGGTAGCAAGCAATCATGATAAGTCAGTAGTTTGGTACAAATATTAGTGTCTTATGTTGGATGTTGTTTTTGCTGAACAGCTTCTCTCGTGGCTGAATCTGCAAATATTGGATAAACAGATCCGACCGTAGAACAAACAAGATGTAGTCGTGGTGCCTGGCCTTGTCTCTTTTCTCCTTTGCCGTGTGTCTTCTCAATGTGATATCAACACTGCCTCCAAAGTTGACGTGCCATTTTTATTTGTGTTCTCCATGTGCTACGATCTGATGCCAGACTTTTCCCAGTTTCGTTCACCGATAGGGAATTCACTTAAAGAAGCAAACACCCTCATGTCTCAGCACTGCTCTTTGATGTACACACGCCATGTAGGAAGTACCATATTTACCTGAATCAACCCCCCCCCCCCCCATCCAGAGAGGCAAAGGAGAAAGGGGGTAACATTTGAACAAATATAATTCTCTTGACATCAAGCAATATGAGAGGGTGTGGTACACTAAATGTAGACACAAAGTCCATTCAGTAAAGAAACATCTACCTAGCTACTGTCCTTCAAGGAGAAGACAGCATATGGGGGCAGAAATGCTAGCTTCTCCAAAGTGTCAGACTTGTCACAGTATTCGCAGTGTGTATCACCACACGTCCACGTTCAAGATGAGCCTCTTTTTCTCGACACGGGACTTGGTACCTGCTGTTATTGCTTCTCAACTGTGTTAACTGTAGTGTTTCTCTAGGTCTGACTGTTTTTCTGGTTCCAATCTGAGGCCTTACTTTGAGATTGTCTAGTAAACCAGGAAGCGGTTTCCTACAATTGAAAGTACCCAGCCTCCAACACTAGGCTGGTAACTGTTGACATGTGTACACTCGAGCCATGGATGGTTCCCACCTGGGAAATAGCTAGACAAGATGATGGCTCCCTTCTAACAGGTCATCAAACAAGAGAAGGCCAGTTTTGTTTTACAAATTTATTTACCGAGGCGTGTCTGCAAAGATACATTTTTGGATGTCTTTCCATTTTTTGTTTGGAGGATTGTCATTTCTTTGCTAAGAAATGTGTAATTGTAGTCTTTGTTAGGAAGTCTCTCCTTTCTTTCTTAGGAAGTCTTGTCTTTTCTTTGCTAAGAAATCTGTCTCTCCTTTCTTTCTTAGGAAATCTTGTCTTTTCTTTGCTAAGAAATCTGTCTCTCCTTTCTTTCTTAGGAAGTCTTGTCTTTTCTTTGCTAAGAAATCTGTCTCTCCTTTCTTTCTTAGGAAATCTTGTCTTTTCTTTGCTAAGAAATCTGTCTCTCCTTTCTTTCTTAGGAAGTCTTGTCTTTTCTTTGCTAAGAAATCTGTCTCTCCTTTCTTTCTTAGGCAGTCTTGTCTTTTCTTTGCTAAGAAATCTGTCTCTCCTTTCTTTCTTAGGAAATCTGTCTTTTCTTTGCTAAGAAATCTGTCTCTCCTTTCTTTCTTAGGAAGTCTTGTCTTTTCTTTTGTTTGTTATGAAATCTTTTATTTACTCCGATGGTTGATTTCTCAGTTTGTTAAGAAGTCTGTCTGGTAGCTACCTACAGATACAGACCTTACTTCTATCACTACAGTCTTTCTGGCCTGTGATCCACAAGATATCAACAAGAGAACCTTGCCTTAAATAGACACATGTTAATGGTGAGCACAGAGGTTCACAGCCGTTTGTTTTCATCTGAAAGTGGCATTTTTGTTCTAACCATAGAAATGTAGCAGCCTTCATGCTTGAAGATGTTCTTATGTTAGTACATTGCTCTCATTGTTCAAACTGATATTTTCAGGGAGTGATTTCAATTTGTGACACCAGACACAAAACGTACATTTGTTAGTTAAATCAAATATTTATATCTATCAACAATGAAGTTGTGTTTTGGCATGATTATTCTAGGCAATCTTCTAGGCCGAAGACTAGCGGAGGAAAGGAGATGTTTTACTCCTCCTTTGGTAAGGCAGAACTCTACCCCGCAAACCCAAATTCTCAAAGAGGCCAACACAAAAAGGGAACTCCTAAAAAACATAAGAAAGAAACAATCAACATTTTTCGGGCACATTATGTGAAGAGAAAAGTTGGAATACTTGGTTACAACTGGCAAAATAGAAGGAAAGAGAGATTGCAGATGACAAAGAGAGAAAATACTGGATAGCTTGGTGTCACGGCATGGAAAATAGTCAACAACAGAACTGATGCACTGTAGATAGAAGATTGTGGAAGGACATGATCGCCTACGCCAAGTGTATGGCACATGGTGATCAATGATACTTTTGTCGTTAATGCTCATAACTAACATGTTAAAATTTAAATTGTCAAAATGAGAGTTTCAGAGAGAAGCACAATTGAAATGTTAACCACAAATGTTTTTTCATGTAAAAATTCAGCTTCTTCTAAACGCGATGAATGTGTAATGAATGAAGAATACATACTTAGTCTTCATGAAAGACATGAACTAACTAAAGTATCAGTGACACACAAACGTGTGCCACCAAATTAATATTGTTCCTCTAAATGTGTACACAACAGAAAGTAAGGGCTGATGTCCACATAACTGCAATCATCAATACATGTCTGACAAGTTACGAATATTTCAAATGTCATTAATAATTCAGATTGTCATGATTAATGATCTATAGTATTTATTATGTCACAATCACAATTAATTATTCAGAACATTAAAATTGTCATAATTAATGATACAAAGCATTCAGAATATCACCTTTGTGATCCATAAATGTCGCCAGCAATTATTCAAGACACTTTCAATGATATTCATAATGTAAAACATTCAGATGACCATGAATACTTCATCTAGAACATTCTAAATGCCAAGATAATTATCAAGAGCATTCCAAATATCTTAATTAATCATAAAGAACATTACAAATGTCATGCCGATTATCTAATATACTCAAATGTCACATTTAATTTGATAAACATTCAAAATGTCATAGTTGATTATATAGAACATTCAAAACGTCATAATCAATGAAAGAGAGCATTCAAATTGTCAACTACATAGATCATTCAGAATTAATGACTACCAACATTCAAAATGTCATGAAAGAATGTTCACATTATCAGCTACAAGTACACACCTAACAACTGTACAAGCACATAAGATATAAAACAATTGTCCACAAGAAATCCACTTCTGGAGTACCTGACACAAGCTAAGAGATGACCAGATTTTTATCTCAAGGTGAGTACCAAGCACAGTTGTCTGCTTTGATCTCAAAAGTAGTATTTTAGTTACAGTCATAAAAACATTGCTACATGTAGGAGTGAAGGTACTCCTGGGATACTACATCCCACTCATTCTTGAGATGGATGTTTTATTGGAGTGGTTCAAATTTGGAACACTAGACACAAATATGACCTCGGGGGCCTCGGTAGCCTACCTAGGAAAACCACCCAACTGAATTACCGATGTTCGGACAACCCGTGTAGCAGTTCCTGCTGGGAGCAGTGTGAATTGTACTCGTGGTTTGAAAAAAAAATACCCCCACGGTCGACCCAGCCGTTGGCAGAAATGGGTACCAGGGTATTACCCTGGGAAGGTGAGGAATGTCGCCTCGCATTGTGAGTTTCGATGCTTGAGGCGACACTATACAGAAATATCCGAACATTTCTGGATAGGCGGCCGAGCACATATGGGTGGAAACTCGCGTGCTAAGATGCCGGTTCAAGTCTCGTACTTGACCTTGACCTTTTACACAAATATGAATATTCTAGAACATTTCATTGTTCTGTTGTTGATATTTTAGTCCAAAAACGTTTATGAGAATAGAAGTTTCACAATTAAACAAAAATTAACCCCTCGAGGATGTAGAATAACCTAACTACAAATGCTCCAACTGAACCTATAGCCCCTCATATGATCACTGTTAATGTTCTATAACAGAACTATACTTCTAGACATGTTGCAGAGATGAGAAAACATCCCATGACTACTAAAACATCACCAATAAACTGCTATGCCTGGTTAGACAACAACTGACATACAACATCTGGCAAAACTGAACCTGACTTGAACAAAATGTTGAAATAAATCAAATGGAAATATATCAAGAAATGTAAACAACAGTATCAAAGAACAAGTAACTCTGTCACTACAAATCTAGCAGTAAAATAAACAATGTAAATTGGCATCAAAAAGTTAGCGTGATCTCTTAAAATAACGTTATCACGTGTAAGCAAATAAGATTACTATTGGATTGGATACAGAGGCAAGATTTTGATGGCTTGAAAATTTAAATGTGTAGTACGATCTATGTCTAGCTTTGGTTTACTACTCTACACATCTGTAGCTGAGAATTTTCAGTTGTGAGAGTTTTCATGAGGTATAGTGGTAGTTAGGAGAACACGACAGACATTTTATCTCTGGGGTCAGGGCAAGTTAGGAGAACAAGACAGACATTTTATCTCTGGGTCAGGGCAAGTTAGGAGAACAGGACAGACATTTTATCTCTGGGGTCAGGGCAAGTTAAGAGAACAAGACAGACATTTTATCTCTGGGGTCAGGGCAAGTTAGGAGAACAGGAGAGACATTTTATCTCTGGGGTCAGGGCAAGTTAAGAGAACAAGACAGACATTTTATCTCTGGGGTCAGGGCAAGTTAGGAGAACAGGACAGACATTTTATCTCTGGGGTCAGGGCAAGTTAAGAGAACAAGACAGACATTTTATCTCTGGGGTCAGGGCAAGTTAAGAGAACAAGACAGACATTTTATCT
Source organism: Megaustenia siamemsis (assembly GCA_032433765.1). NCBI lineage: Eukaryota > Metazoa > Mollusca > Gastropoda > Stylommatophora > Ariophantidae > Megaustenia > Megaustenia siamemsis. The sequence continues at coordinate 2,561,454 of JAVIAB010000024.1, forward strand.
CTGGGGTCAGGGCAAGTTAGGAGAACAGGACAGACATTTTATCTCTGGGGTCAGGGCAAGTTAGGAGAACAGGACAGACATTTTATCTCTGGGGTCAAGAGAAGTTAGGAGAACAGGACAGACATTTTATCTCTGGGGTCCGGAGAAGTTAGGAGAACAAGACAGACATTTTATCTCTGGGGTCAAGAGAAGTTAGGAGAACAGGACAGACATTTTATCTCTGGGGTCAGGAGAAGTTAGGAGAACAGGACAGACATTTTATCTCTGGGGTCAAGAGAAGTTAGGAGAACAGGACAGACATTTTATCTCTGGGGTCAAGAGAAGTTAGGAGAACAGGACAGACATTTTATCTCTGGGGTCAAGAGAAGTTAGGAGAACAGGACAGACATTTTATCTCTGGGGTCAAGAGAAGTTAGGAGAACAGGACAGACATTTTATCTCTGGGGTCAAGAGAAGTTAGGAGAACAGGACAGACATTTTATCTCTGGGGTCAAGAGAAGTTAGGAGAACAGGACAGACATTTTATCTCTGGGGTCAAGAGAAGTTAGGAGAACAGGACAGACATTTTATCTCTGGGGTCAAGAGAAGTTAGGAGAACAGGACAGACATTTTATCTCTGGGGTCAAGAGAAGTTAGGAGAACAGGACAGACATTTTATCTCTGGGGTCAGGAGAATTTAGGAGAACAAGACAGACGTTTTATCTTTGGGGTCAGGAGAATTTAGGAGAACAAGACAGACATTTTATCTTTGGGGTCAGGAGAATTTAGGAGAACAAGACAGACATTTTATCTCTGGGGTCAGGGCAAGTTAGGAGAACAGGACAGACATTTTATCTTTGGGGTCAAGAGAAGTTAGGAGAACAAGACAGACATTTTATCTCTGGGGTCAGGGCAAGTTAGGAGAACAGGACAGACATTTTATCTTTGGGGTCAGGAGAATTTAGGAGAACAAGACAGACATTTTATCTCTGGGGTCAGGGCAAGTTAGGAGAACAGGACAGGCATTTTATCTCTGGGGTCAGGGCAAGTTAGGAGAACAAGACAGACATTTTATCTCTGGGGTCAGGGCAAGTTAGGAGAACAAGACAGACATTTTATCTCTGGGGTCAGGGCAAGTTAGGAGAACAAGACAGACATTTTATCTCTGGGGTCAGGGCAAGTTAGGAGAACAGGACAGACATTTTATCTCTGGGGTCAGGGCAAGTTAGGAGAACAGGACAGACATTTTATCTCTGGGGTCAGGGCAATTTAGGAGAACAGGACAGGCATTTTATCTCTGGGGTCAGGAGAATTTAGGAGAACAAGACAGACATTTTATCTTTGGGGTCAAGGCAATATAGGAGAACAAGACAGACATTTTATCTCTGGGGTCAGGGCAAGTTAGGAGAACAGGACAGACATTTTATCTTTGGGGTCAGGAGAATTTAGGAGAACAAGACAGACATTTTATCTCTGGGGTCAGGGCAAGTTAGGAGAACAGGACAGACATTTTATCTTTGGGGTCAGGAGAATTTAGGAGAACAAGACAGACATTTTATCTCTGGGGTCAGGGCAAGTTAGGAGAACAGGACAGACATTTTATCTTTGGGGTCAGGAGAATTTAGGAGAACAAGACAGACATTTTATCTCTGGGGTCAGGGCAAGTTAGGAGAACAAGACAGACATTTTATCTCTGGGGTCAGGGCAAGTTAGGAGAACAAGACAGACATTTTATCTCTGGGGTAACGGCAAGTTAGGAGAACAAGACAGACATTTTATCTCTGGGGTCAGGGCAAGTTAGGAGAACAAGACAGACATTTTATCTCTGGGGTCAGGGCAAGTTAAGAGAACAGGACAGACATTTTATCTCTGGGGTCAGGGCAAGTTAAGAGAACAGGACATACATTTTATCTCTGGGGTCAGGGCAAGTTAAGAGAACAGGACAGACATTTTATCTCTGGGGTCAGGGCAAGTTAAGAGAACAGGACATACATTTTATCTCTGGGGTCAGGGCAAGTTAAGAGAACAGGACAGACATTTTATCTCTGGGGTCAGGGCAAGTTAAGAGAACAAGACAGACATTTTATCTCTGGGGTCAGGGCAAGTTAGGAGAACAGGACAGACATTTTATCTCTGGGGTCAGGGCAAGTTAGGAGAACAGGACAGACATTTTATCTCTGGGGTAACGGCAAGTTAGGAGAACAGGACAGACATTTTATCTCTGGGGTCAGGGCAAGTTAAGAGAACAAGACAGACATTTTATCTCTGGGGTCAGGGCAAGTTAGGAGAACAGGACAGACATTTTATCTCTGGGGTAACGGCAAGTTAGGAGAACAGGACAGACATTTTATCTCTGGGGTAACGGCAAGTTAGGAGAACAGGACAGACATTTTATCTCTGGGGTAACGGCAAGTTAGGAGAACAGGACAGACATTTTATCTCTGGGGTAACGGCAAGTTAGGAGAACAGGACAGACATTTTATCTCTGGGGTAACGGCAAGTTAGGAGAACAGGACAGACATTTTATCTCTGGGGTAACGGCAAGTTAGGAGAACAGGACAGACATTTTATCTCTGGGGTAACGGCAAGTTAGGAGAACACGACAGACATTTTATCTCTGGGGTAACGGCAAGTTAGGAGAACAAGACAAACATTTTATCTCTGGGGTCAGGGCAAGTTAGGAGAACAGGACAGACATTTTATCTCTGGGGTCAGGGCAAGTTAGGAGAACAGGACAGACATTTTATCTCTGGGGTCAGGGCAAGTTAGGAGAACAAGACAGACGTTTTATCTCTGGGGTCAGGGCAAGTTAAGAGAACAGGACAGACATTTTATCTCTGGGGTCAGGGCAAGTTAAGAGAACAGGACAGACATTTTATCTCTGGGGTGAGGGCAAGTTAGGAGAACAGGACAGACATTTTATCTCTGGGGTCAGGGCAAGTTAGGAGAACAGGACAGACATTTTATCTCTGGGGTCAGGGCAAGTTAGGAGAACAAGACAGACATTTTATCTCTGGGGTCAGGGCAAGTTAAGAGAACAGGACAGACATTTTATCTCTGGGGTCAGGGCAAGTTAGGAGAACAGGACAGACATTTTATCTCTGGGGTCAGGGCAAGTTAGGAGAACAAGACAGACGTTTTATCTCTGGGGTCAGGGCAAGTTAAGAGAACAGGACAGACATTTTATCTCTGGGGTCAGGGCAAGTTAAAAGAACAGGACAGACATTTTATCTCTGGGGTCAGGGCAAGTTAGGAGAACAAGACAGACGTTTTATCTCTGGGGTCAGGGCAAGTTAAGAGAACAGGACAGACATTTTATCTCTGGGGTCAGGGCAAGTTAGGAGAACAGGACAGACATTTTATCTCTGGGGTAACGGCAAGTTAGGAGAACAGGACAGACATTTTATCTCTGGGGTCAGGGCAAGTTAGGAGAACAAGACAGACATTTTATCTCTGGGGTCAGGGCAAGTTAGGAGAACAGGACAGACATTTTATCTTTAGGGTCAGGAGAATTTAGGAGAACAAGACAGACATTTTATCTCTGGGGTCAGGGCAAGTTAGGAGAACAGGACAGACATTTTATCTTTGGGGTCAGGAGAATTTAGGAGAACAAGACAGACATTTTATCTCTGGGGTCAGGGCAAGTTAGGAGAACAAGACAGACATTTTATCTCTGGGGTCAGGGCAAGTTAGGAGAACAAGACAGACATTTTATCTCTGGGGTAACGGCAAGTTAGGAGAACAAGACAGACATTTTATCTCTGGGGTCAGGGCAAGTTAGGAGAACAAGACAGACATTTTATCTCTGGGGTAACGGCAAGTTAGGAGAACAAGACAGACATTTTATCTCTGGGGTCAGGGCAAGTTAGGAGAACAAGACAGACATTTTATCTCTGGGGTCAGGGCAAGTTAAGAGAACAGGACAGACATTTTATCTCTGGGGTCAGGGCAAGTTAAGAGAACAGGACATACATTTTATCTCTGGGGTCAGGGCAAGTTAAGAGAACAGGACAGACATTTTATCTCTGGGGTCAGGGCAAGTTAAGAGAACAGGACATACATTTTATCTCTGGGGTCAGGGCAAGTTAAGAGAACAGGACAGACATTTTATCTCTGGGGTCAGGGCAAGTTAGGAGAACAGGACAGACATTTTATCTCTGGGGTAACGGCAAGTTAGGAGAACAGGACAGACATTTTATCTCTGGGGTCAGGGCAAGTTAAGAGAACAAGACAGACATTTTATCTCTGGGGTCAGGGCAAGTTAGGAGAACAGGACAGACATTTTATCTCTGGGGTCAGGGCAAGTTAGGAGAACAGGACAGACATTTTATCTCTGGGGTAACGGCAAGTTAGGAGAACAGGACAGACATTTTATCTCTGGGGTCAGGGCAAGTTAAGAGAACAAGACAGACATTTTATCTCTGGGGTCAGGGCAAGTTAGGAGAACAGGACAGACATTTTATCTCTGGGGTAACGGCAAGTTAGGAGAACAGGACAGACATTTTATCTCTGGGGTCAGGGCAAGTTAGGAGAACAGGACAGACATTTTATCTCTGGGGTAACGGCAAGTTAGGAGAACAGGACAGACATTTTATCTCTGGGGTAACGGCAAGTTAGGAGAACAGGACAGACATTTTATCTCTGGGGTAACGGCAAGTTAGGAGAACAGGACAGACATTTTATCTCTGGGGTCAGGGCAAGTTAAGAGAACAGGACAGACATTTTATCTCTGGGGTAACGGCAAGTTAGGAGAACACGACAGACATTTTATCTCTGGGGTAACGGCAAGTTAGGAGAACAAGACAAACATTTTATCTCTGGGGTCAGGGCAAGTTAGGAGAACAGGACAGACATTTTATCTCTGGGGTCAGGGCAAGTTAGGAGAACAGGACAGACATTTTATCTCTGGGGTCAGGGCAAGTTAGGAGAACAAGACAGACGTTTTATCTCTGGGGTCAGGGCAAGTTAGGAGAACAGGACAGACATTTTATCTCTGGGGTCAGGGCAAGTTAAGAGAACAGGACAGACATTTTATCTCTGGGGTCAGGGCAAGTTAGGAGAACAGGACAGACATTTTATCTCTGGGGTCAGGGCAAGTTAGGAGAACAGGACAGACATTTTATCTCTGGGGTCAGGGCAAGTTAAGAGAACAGGACAGACATTTTATCTCTGGGGTCAAGAGAAGTTAGGAGAACAGGACAGACATTTTATCTCTGGGGTCAGGGCAAGTTAGGAGAACAGGACAGACATTTTATCTCTGGGGTCAGGGCAAGTTAGGAGAACAAGACAGACGTTTTATCTCTGGGGTCAGGGCAAGTTAAGAGAACAGGACAGACATTTTATCTCTGGGGTCAGGGCAAGTTAGGAGAACAGGACAGACATTTTATCTCTGGGGTCAGGGCAAGTTAGGAGAACAAGACAGACGTTTTATCTCTGGGTCAGGGCAAGTTAAGAGAACAGGACAGACATTTTATCTCTGGGGTCAGGGCAAGTTAGGAGAACAAGACAGACATTTTATCTCTGGGGTAACGGCAAGTTAGGAGAACAGGACAGACATTTTATCTCTGGGGTCAGGGCAAGTTAGGAGAACAAGACAGACATTTTATCTCTGGGGTCAGGGCAAGTTAGGAGAACAGGACAGACATTTTTTCTCTGGGGTCAGGGCAAGTTAGGAGAACAGGACAGACATTTTATCTCTGGGGTCAGGGCAAGTTAGGAGAACAAGACAGACGTTTTATCTCTGGGGTCAGGGCAAGTTAGGAGAACAAGACAGACGTTTTATCTCTGGGGTCAGGGCAAGTTAGGAGAACAGGACAGACATTTTATCTCTGGGGTCAAGAGAAGTTAGGAGAACAGGACAGACATTTTATCTCTGGGGTCAGGGCAAGTTAGGAGAACAGGACAGACATTTTATCTCTGGGGTCAGGGCAAGTTAGGAGAACAGGACAGACATTTTATCTCTGGGGTCAGGGCAAGTTAGGAGAACAGGACAGACATTTTATCTCTGGGGTCAGGGCAAGTTAGGAGAACAGGACAGACATTTTATCTCTGGGGTCAGGGCAAGTTAGGAGAACAAGACAGACGTTTTATCTCTGGGGTCAGGGCAAGTTAGGAGAACAGGACAGACATTTTATCTCTGGGGTCAAGAGAAGTTAGGAGAACAGGACAGACATTTTATCTCTGGGGTCCGGAGAAGTTAGGAGAACAGGACAGACATTTTATCTCTGGGGTCAGGGCAAGTTAAGAGAACAGGACAGACATTTTATCTCTGGGGTCAAGAGAAGTTAGGAGAACAGGACAGACATTTTATCTCTGGGGTCCGGAGAAGTTAGGAGAACACGATAGACATTTTATCTCTGGGGTCAAGAGAAGTTAGGAGAACAGGACAGACATTTTATCTCTGGGGTCCGGAGAAGTTAGGAGAACACGATAGACATTTTATCTCTGGGGTCAAGAGAAGTTAGGAGAACAGGACAGACATTTTATCTCTGGGGTCCGGAGAAGTTAGGAGAACACGATAGACTTTTTATCTCTGGGGTCAAGAGAAGTTAGGAGAACAGGACAGACATTTTATCTCTGGGGTCAGGGCAAGTTAGGAGAACAAGACAGACGTTTTATCTCTGGGGTCAGGGCAAGTTAGGAGAACAAGACAGACGTTTTATCTCTGGGGTCAGGGCAAGTTAGGAGAACAGGACAGACATTTTATCTCTGGGGTCAAGAGAAGTTAGGAGAACAGGACAGACATTTTATCTCTGGGGTCAGGGCAAGTTAGGAGAACAGGACAGACATTTTATCTCTGGGGTCAGGGCAAGTTAGGAGAACAGGACAGACTTTTTATCTCTGGGGTCAGGGCAAGTTAGGAGAACAGGACAGACATTTTATCTCTGGGGTCAGGGCAAGTTAGGAGAACAGGACAGACATTTTATCTCTGGGGTCAGGGCAAGTTAGGAGAACAAGACAGACGTTTTATCTCTGGGGTCAGGGCAAGTTAGGAGAACAGGACAGACATTTTATCTCTGGGGTCAAGAGAAGTTAGGAGAACAGGACAGACATTTTATCTCTGGGGTCCGGAGAAGTTAGGAGAACAGGACAGACATTTTATCTCTGGGGTCAGGGCAAGTTAAGAGAACAGGACAGACATTTTATCTCTGGGGTCAAGAGAAGTTAGGAGAACAGGACAGACATTTTATCTCTGGGGTCCGGAGAAGTTAGGAGAACACGATAGACATTTTATCTCTGGGGTCAAGAGAAGTTAGGAGAACAGGACAGACATTTTATCTCTGGGGTCCGGAGAAGTTAGGAGAACACGATAGACATTTTATCTCTGGGGTCAAGAGAAGTTAGGAGAACAGGACAGACATTTTATCTCTGGGGTCCGGAGAAGTTAGGAGAACACGATAGACTTTTTATCTCTGGGGTCAAGAGAAGTTAGGAGAACAGGACAGACATTTTATCTCTGGGGTCCGGAGAAGTTAGGAGAACACGATAGACATTTTATCTCTGGGGTCAAGAGAAGTTAGGAGAACAGGACAGACATTTTATCTCTGGGGTCAGGAGAAGTTAGGAGAACAGGACAGACATTTTATCTCTGGGGTCAAGAGAAGTTAGGAGAACAGGATAGACATTTTATCTCTGGGGTCAAGAGAAGTTAGGAGAACAGGACAGACATTTTATCTCTGGGGTCAAGAGAAGTTAGGAGAACAGGACAGACATTTTATCTCTGGGGTCAAGAGAAGTTAGGAGAACAGGACAGACATTTTATCTCTGGGGTCAAGAGAAGTTAGGAGAACAGGACAGACATTTTATCTCTGGGGTCAAGAGAAGTTAGGAGAACAGGACAGACATTTTATCTCTGGGGTCAGGAGAAGTTAGGAGAACAGGACAGACATTTTATCTCTGGGGTCAGGGCAAGTTAAGAGAACAGGACAGACATTTTATCTCTGGGGTCAAGAGAAGTTAGGAGAACAGGACAGACATTTTATCTCTGGGGTCCGGAGAAGTTAGGAGAACACGATAGACATTTTATCTCTGGGGTCAAGAGAAGTTAGGAGAACAGGACAGACATTTTATCTCTGGGGTCCGGAGAAGTTAGGAGAACACGATAGACATTTTATCTCTGGGGTCAAGAGAAGTTAGGAGAACAGGACAGACATTTTATCTCTGGGGTCCGGAGAAGTTAGGAGAACACGATAGACTTTTTATCTCTGGGGTCAAGAGAAGTTAGGAGAACAGGACAGACATTTTATCTCTGGGGTCCGGAGAAGTTAGGAGAACACGATAGACATTTTATCTCTGGGGTCAAGAGAAGTTAGGAGAACAGGACAGACATTTTATCTCTGGGGTCAGGAGAAGTTAGGAGAACAGGACAGACATTTTATCTCTGGGGTCAAGAGAAGTTAGGAGAACAGGATAGACATTTTATCTCTGGGGTCAAGAGAAGTTAGGAGAACAGGACAGACATTTTATCTCTGGGGTCAAGAGAAGTTAGGAGAACAGGACAGACATTTTATCTCTGGGGTCAAGAGAAGTTAGGAGAACAGGACAGACATTTTATCTCTGGGGTCAAGAGAAGTTAGGAGAACAGGACAGACATTTTATCTCTGGGGTCAAGAGAAGTTAGGAGAACAGGACAGACATTTTATCTCTGGGGTCAGGAGAAGTTAGGAGAACAGGACAGACATTTTATCTCTGGGGTCAGGGCAAGTTAAGAGAACAAGACAGACATTTTATCTCTGGGGTCAGGGCAAGTTAGGAGAACAAGACAGACATTTTCTCTCTGGGGTCAGGGCAAGTTAGGAGAACAGGACAGACATTTTATCTCTGGGGTCAGGGCAAGTTAGGAGAACAGGACAGACATTTTATCTCTGGGGTCAGGGCAAGTTAGGAGAACAGGAGAGACATTTTATCTCTGGGGTCAGGGCAAGTTAGGAGAACAGGAGAGACATTTTATCTCTGGGGTCAGGGCAAGTTAGGAGAACAGGAGAGACATTTTATCTCTGGGGTCAGGGCAAGTTAGGAGAACAGGAGAGACATTTTATCTCTGGGGTCAGGGCAAGTTAGGAGAACAGGACAGACATTTTATCTCTGGGGTCAGGGCAAGTTAGGAGAACAGGACAGACATTTTATCTCTGGGGTAACGGCAAGTTAGGAGAACAGGACAGACATTTTATCTCTGGGGTAACGGCAAGTTAGGAGAACAGGACAGACATTTTATCTCTGGGGTAACGGCAAGTTAGGAGAACAGGACAGACATTTTATCTCTGGGGTAACGGCAAGTTAGGAGAACAGGACAGACATTTTATCTCTGGGGTAACGGCAAGTTAGGAGAACAGGACAGACATTTTATCTCTGGGGTAACGGCAAGTTAGGAGAACAGGACAGACATTTTATCTCTGGGGTAACGGCAAGTTAGGAGAACAGGACAGACATTTTATCTCTGGGGTAACGGCAAGTTAGGAGAACAGGACAGACATTTTATCTCTGGGGTAACGGCAAGTTAGGAGAACAGGACAGACATTTTATCTCTGGGGTAACGGCAAGTTAGGAGAACAGGAGAGACATTTTATCTCTGGGGTAACGGCAAGTTAGGAGAACAGGACAGACATTTTATCTCTGGGGTCAGGGCAAGTTAGGAGAACAGGACAGACATTTTATCTCTGGGGTCAGGGCAAGTTAGGAGAACAGGAGAGACATTTTATCTCTGGGGTCAAGAGAAGTTAGGAGAACAGGACAGACATTTTATCTCTGGGGTCAGGGCAAGTTAGGAGAACAGGAGAGACATTTTATCTCTGGGGTAACGGCAAGTTAGGAGAACAGGACAGACATTTTATCTCTGGGGTCAGGGCAAGTTAGGAGAACAGGAGAGACATTTTATCTCTGGGGTAACGGCAAGTTAGGAGAACAGGACAGACATTTTATCTCTGGGGTCAAGAGAAGTTAGGAGAACAGGACAGACATTTTATCTCTGAGATCGGATCTGAGAATCTATTTAATGTCCATCTATGTCTATTTAATGTCCATCTATGTCTATTTAATGTCCATATATGTCTATTTAATGTCCATCTATGTCTATTTAATGTCCATCCATGTCTATTTAATGTCCATCTATGTCTATTTAATGTCCATATATGTCTATTTAATGTCCATCTATGTCTATTTAATGTCTATCCATGTCTATTTAATGTTCATCCATGTCTATTTAATGTCCATCTATGTCTATTTAATGTCCATCCAAGTCTATTTAATGTCCATCCATGTCTATTTAATGTCCAACTATGTCTATTTAATGTCCAACTATGTCTATTTAATGTCCAACTATGTCTATTTAATGTCCAACTATGTCTATTTAATGTCCATCTATGTCTATTTAATGTCCATCTATGGCTATTTAATGTCAATTTCAGGGGAGGGGGGGGGTGTAACTTTGAAGAGGAGCAGTCATTGTGTAAATTGAAGAAGAAACAGGAGATGTGACATCATCAAAGTATGTGCCCACAAAGATTTGAGATGGAGAAAAAAGATAATTAGAAGGAGACTTCAAATTATTTCATTTTGATACATTCTAAATACATCCTTGGCATGTCAGTGTATCACATCTTCCATTATCCTGACCAGTGGTGGCCAACTGAAGCTTGACAGAGTCTCAGATAACGAGCCAAGGCCTGGACCAAAGAGCCAAACTTGGAGTATCATCAATAATTATTTCGTGTGATTTAACCGTAAATTATAATGCTTGCCTGCTATCACCTGACACCTGACAGAAAAGTTGCAACGCCAACTATAAACAAAGCCTTTGACTATTGTCTGCATCAATCTATCTATCTATCTTTCGTTCGCCCGAAGTATTGTCTATATCTGCAATGTCATTTCCTGTATAAATTTTAGTCTTTTGTAATTCTTGCAGTGGCCCAAATAGTTTTGTCTGTAGTGTTGTATCTATGGGCCTACTGATTTTCCTCAGTCTACTATATTCAGTGCAGTTTTTAAGTATGTGTTCAGCAGTCTGGGGCGCCTGTCCACATGCACATGGAGTTGATGTGCCGATCTTGAACTTTGTATACATGTGGCTATGGAGTCGATTGTGTCCTGTTCTGAGGCGTATAATGATAACTTGTTCATATCTATTCATATTATGAAAGGCATCCTGATTTGGGGCTTGTGGTCCTCTGATTGATTTGATTATCTGTTTCTTATGATGGTATGTAACTGGTGTATCTAGTTGTGTGCCTGTTGAACCTTCCTTTGCCAACTGATCTGCTTTCTCATTTCCTGGTATTCCACAGTGAGACGGGATCCACTGCAGGGCAACCCTGTGGTGCTTGCAGAGTTCAGTCAATAAGGTCTGCAGATGTGGTAATTTTCTGGATTGTAGTGCCTGGAGTACTGATCTTGCATCTGTCAAAAACACTATAGGCTGCGGGCTAAGATTACTGTTCAGCAGTTTTTCTATTGCCAACTTTATTGCTTGTATTTCTGCATCATAATTGTGACAATATTTCCCTGTTGCTATTTTATTCATATCCCTAGTGTTATTTTGGTACTCTATATATGGTCTGCATGGAGGCGAAGGCGCGCCTCCCAGAACCAGAGCTGGAAGTTGTCAGTGACCCACAGCTGATGGCTTGCACCAGGATCGGTGAACCAGAATCATCCAGACCCTGCTCCATCTCTCCGTGGTGCCTCCAGTAACAGACTAAACTGTCTAGTCTGGCCAAGCAAGCAGGGATCGAAGAGGGAAGACAACCCGGTACTCAAAAGTGTTGTGCTGAAGTCAGATGTGTTGGGCCGAAAGGCGCAAATATAAGAGTTATACTGCAAACCACAACACAATGTTGACTACGTCCTTTTAAGGATGGATTACGAAGAGGAATTCTACAGTCTACGAATACTCTAGAATACTTTAGTCATCGGGCGAACGCAAGCAAGCATGTGGTCTGCATCAATAATTGTTTTGTTTAATCGACCAGAATTTTGGTTTTTATTTATAAATATTTAATATAACAGCTTCTGTGGAGGTTCAAGGGCCAAGTAAATGGGACTGGCAGGCTGGATGTGGCACCCATTGATCTAAACATGACTCAATGTTGTTCTTCTACCACTGTACTGCCACGCGGTCCACAATTTCAACCTGGTTTATTAAAATAAAGTTCTTTGCTAGTTGTGTCTTTCTCTTCTTCCTCTTTTAGTTCTTTGCCCGCTATTTTCTTCTTTCAGTTTTTCACTCACTATTTCCTTCTATTCTTCCTCTTTTAGTTCTTCACTCACTATTCCATTCTCATATTCCTCTTTCAGTTCTTCACTCACTATTAAATTCTCATATTCCTCTTTTAGTTCTTCACTTACTATTCCATTCTCATATTCCTCTTTTAGTTCTTCACTTACTATTCCATTCTCATATTCCTCTTTTAGTTCTTCACTTACTATTCCATTCCCATATTCCTCTTTTAGTTCCCCATTCACTATTCCCATCTCTTCCTTATCCAACTCCTTCAGTTTGTAAATGAGACTGGCAGGCTGGATGTGGCACCCACTGATCTAAACATGACTCAATGTTCTTGTTCTACCACTGTACTGCCACACGGTCCACAATTTCAACCTGGTTTATTCAAAAAAAAATATAAAGAAAGTACCAAGACTGACCTGTCAGGATCTGAATTGATATACCTGGGTCACTTCATCTTGATACGGGTCAATGTTATTTTCAACATTATATCAATATAATAATATTCTTACCAAACAATTTCTAAAAACAAACAGAATCAAATTACAAACACAAGATAGCTGGCCAGACCCTACTCCAGACATGAAATGTTCCGCCAGGGTTTCTTATACCTTCTAGCAATTTAAAATGTTAAAAAAAACTATGACCAGAGCAAATGAAAATAGAAATACAACTAAATGACTTTTTTTATATATCAAGTGACATTTGGCCAGCGTCAGAGCTTTATTGTCTTCAGATTTTATGAGAAATTAGACATAAAGAAGCACCATTTAAAAAGTGAAAATTGTGAATGGAACAAAAAATAATTGTATAACAGTAGGTCTGAAAATTTGACATAAAGCAACGTTTAAATCTAAGCTGATATGTCTCCTCATGGGAAACATAAAATACCAGAACTTAAGGAAAATATAACGGGAATCATGAAAAAAGGTACCCAATCAGACACAGAAAGAAAACACGTAGCAGAAAAACACATACACGATACCTACCCGTCTTGGTCTCACATATACACAGATGGCTCTGCTACAAATGCCACCAGAAATGGAGGGGGTGGTGTGTTCTTGAAGCAGAAACTGAGGCCATCAGAGATGCTGCAACACTGGGTACTCAATACAAAAATAACATGCACAATAAATTGGTGATTCTGACTGATTCACTGTCAGTACCATCAGCTCTAAAAAGTCCCAAGTACAATGAACTAGATGACTTGAGAACAGCCCTGGACCAACTATGCAATAACTTCCAGAGAGTAGTCATTCAGTGGATACCATCACACTCTAATATACACGGGAATGAACGCGCAGACAAATTAGCTAAAGAGGGAGAGAGATTGCCACAAGAGAACAATCCGCTCAGTTATGATGAAGCCAAATCCACCCTCAAGGGTCAGTTCCATGAAAAATGGAAACGAGAACACCCAAAGTGTAATGAGAGGGACGGTTACCATCAACTATCAAGGAGGGATCAAGTCATCATACTTCTCCTACGCACTGGCCTCAATAGAATGAGAAATCACATGTTCACCAAACTCAAAATAGGTACTACCAGCCTATGCCACTGTACACTGGACAATATGACTACAAAACATGTTCTACAGGATTGCCCCCAGTACACAGACCTGAGAAGAGCAATGTGGTCCCCACCCACCTCCCTGGAAGAAAAACTATATGTGGCAATCGATTCGCTTAAACAGACAGCTGACTTCATAAGAGAGTCTGGAATCCTACTCTGATTGAGTCTTGATCGCAGAGAGAGAGAGAGAGAAAGAGAGAGAGACCACTAATTGACACAACAGCTCCACTTATGAAGGTACTACTGGACTCAAAACTGACACATCGGCTTGGACTGAGTACAGTTGAATATTTTAAAGTAATGATTCTGTATAAATATTCACCAATGCTTGTATTCCATATGTAGAAGAAGCTACATAACGACTTCCTTCAATGACCACATGCTATTCTCTTTGTTATGTCCATATAGTGGTTGAGTTGTCAATGTGTGTTTTTTCTGACAAATAGTGGCCACACCATTTCTTGTTCCTAATGTCATTATTTGTGGACATCAATGCAAGTGTATTTTGAAGAACTTTGGATTAGTTTGTGCATAATTTGGAGAAGAATAGATAGCAACACACTTCTAGTTAGGGAAAAATAGAGGTACATGAAATATGATATTTTGAATTGAAAGTTATCTGCCTTTGAATATTTGTATACAATTTATAATAAATCATATACTTTTTATATGTGATGAGACGAGATAATAACCGAATAGAAAAGCAAGCCCTCATGTGGGAAACAACAGGTAAGAGGAAAAGAGGAAGACCCAGAGAGATACTGAGAAGAACATTGATGAGAGAGGCAAGAGCAGCAGGAATCGGCTCCCTCAATGAGATAGAGCTGCTTGCACAGAACTAAGACAAATGGCGAGATTTGATAAAATATCTTTAAAAGAATTGAAAACTGCTAGAATAAAAATTTAGATAAGAGAAGGAGTGTCTTGGTCTACGCCCTATGGGCCGGCTACGGCTCGAAAGGTCAATAGATAGATAGATAGATTTTTTCGTTCAGATATCATCAATATAATGCTATCTTCATTTTCATCATTGACCTGGTCCGAACCTAAAGCTGCCACAGTCCGGAAAGAGTTAAATAATGACAATTTTGAAAGGAACAATGAAACAAACAAAATAACATAGCAAATTAATTAATGGATAAGTTGGCAAAAACAAATGCTCAAATAAACACATCTGAAAGAATATTTAAAAAAAAAAAAAAAAAAGCAAATACATAAAATGGAAGTAGTAAGAATGTCTTGAAATGAACACAATAAAAGTATGTATTTACCGCAATTATTGTGTTAAAAAAATGGTATCATTGAAAACATGAATGATACGCAAAATAAAGAAAACAAATATTTGGCAACACTTCAGTTTCATGTCAGCAGGCGGAGAGAAAACAAAAATATAAAATAATTATGGACTTGCGAAGACGTGGCTTTGGTATAGAACATTCTAAAGTGCCTGCCACCAAAGTAATAGATAGTGGCACATGTGGCTCAGTGACCAGAAAATAAATACAAAATAAATATACATTTGCAAATATGCTGGTGGTCTGTTGTCAAACATTTACAAAGGCCCAATTGGCAAACTGTTTCACAAACATTGACTGTAACAAAACAATGTGGCCAGGAACTTTAAAATCTTAAGACTAGAATATTTGGTAGAAGCACAATTTAAAAAAATAATACTTGGACTTGACTAACTAGGAAAACAATTCTAGAATTTAAAGTGGTGTCTCATTCATAAATGTCTGGATTATTAGTTGACACTCTAGCCTGTGAGTACGCAATGGCTGTTGGCTGACTATTGTCACATAAAGATGATTTACCTCATGTGTATTATGGATGGATATACTGCATTGTGGATAATGGATTACACACTGCATTGTGGATAATTGATGATTTACAGATTCTATGGTTAATTTGATTACTTTACATCAAATAGACAACAGGTTATTTACTGAGTTTTACAATGTGATAATTGGTGATTTACTGAGTTTTGTCTCAGACAAATACAGCTTTTCCAGCTGACTCTGTATTCCACAGATACCAAAATACTCAGCCAACTCTCTATTAAAGTCGGATGATTCTATCTATATATATGATACCCTCCATAATGTTGTCCATAGTACATCTAGTTACTCGACACTAGATTATGATTGGCTGCTACAAATTACTGTTCAAAAACTTAAATAAAACACAAATATACAGTTTGCTACACACTGTTACTTTCTCTGCCATGTACCATTGCTAGATGTTCAAGCTAGTAAGTCATGATGTCTCATTGTGACCAGACTTGTTTCATTATTTTAAAATACACTCATGGGTGTCTTATAAAAGCTGTAGTTATTGATAACAATTTCTATTATTTAAATGTTTTCTGTTGGATTATATCTTCTGCTTGTCATCCTTAATTGCTTCAATTATTTTTTGTAAATTGTACCTCTTCTAAAGTGTTATTTCTCAAAAAATTTGAACAGAAAATGTCAACAATTGCACTTTGCCCAAGTTGCAGAGGTTCTTTTTTTGTAGTAAACTTCAGGACAGTGTCTTAGAGGCGTGACTTGAAATGAAGAATTGTAATCTAGGGTTAAAGGTTGTGCTATTTAACATTTCTATGGCCTTGGCAAAGCTCTTTCCTTACTTGACATATACCTGTTGCTGCTACTGTCTGGCTCACAGTCACAGCCTGTTTGATATTCTAACTATTATTATAGCATCAGAATGGGGCTGCCTTATAGTGCATGTGATCAAATTGGGACTTTTGCTGTGAATCTTGTCAAATATAAAAAATAACATAAGAGATACACAAGAAGCAATAATGACAGAATAAAAGATTAACAAGTCAATATTTGGTTTGGGAGGTGGGTAGAAGACTAACTAGTAATAAAACAAATGGGACAATACACAATAAGCTTTGTTTTAAACAACAGGACTTAGATTAATCATAAATAAATAACAGGAGGACTTATGGTATGATCTAGTTACAAAACATTGGAAGGACATAGATTAACTGTAAGCAAACAATGGAAGGATATGAAATTAACTAAACAAATGAAGGGTCGAAGATTAAACACTTTGATAACATCAGATTATTTATAAATAAAAGACAAGATAATATAAACAGACATTTTAGGAATTAAGATACATGATAAATAAGCCATCAGAGGACAACAATATAATTAAAAAAGAACCGGAGGACGTACGATTATACAATTAACAGACGATAAAATATTGTATAAATAAATAATCATAGGTCATTTAGATAACTAGAAGCAATAAAATGGAGAAACAAAATCTATCTAGATATAAAAAAGGCTGCCATTATACAAACAATATTGAATGTACTCATTTACATATTTCATTCTATTGTCAACACTACAATCACTGCCATGGGTGTCCTCCAGTATTACAGAAATACTGATTTGGCTTTTCAGCCATTCTTTTATGTGCTGAGACAGCTGCTGTACACACAATCAATGCTGAGACAGCTGCTGTACACACAATCAATGCTGAGACAGCTGCTGTACACACAATCAATGCTGAGACAGCTGCTGTACACACAATCAATGCTGAGACAGCTGCTGTACACACAATCAATACTGAGACAGCTGCTGTACACACAATCAATGCTGAGACAGCTGCTGTACACACAATCAATGCTGAGACAGCTGCTGCACACACAATCAATGCTGAGACAGCTGCTGTACACACAATTAATGCTGAGAAAGCTGCTGTACACACAATCAATGCTGAGACAGCTGCTGCACACACAATCAATGCTGAGACAGCTGCCACACACACAATCAATGCTGAGACAGCTGCTGCACACACAATCAATGCTGAGACAGCTGCTGTACACACAATCAATGCTGAGACAGCTGCTGTACATGCAATCAATGCTGAGACAGCAGCTGCACAAGCAATTAATGCTGAGACAGCTGCTGTACACACAATTAATGCTGAGACAGCTGCTGTACACACAATTAATGCTGAGACAGATACTGCACACAATTTTGAAACAGCTGCTGTACACAATTAATGCTGAAGTAGCTGCTGTACACAGAAAGCTGAAACAGCTTCATACCCTGTCCCAGCCACCCTAACTAATTCACTTCCACCATGATGGATTACCTAGAAGATATTTTTTAACCAAATGATTTGGTCTCTCAACCCACTTATTTGGTGTCTCTCAACCCAATGATTTGGTGTCTCCCAACCCAATGATTTGGTGTCTCTCAACCCAATGATTTGGTGTCTCTCAACCCAATGATTTGGTGTCTCTCAACCCAATTATTTGGTGTCTCTCAACCCAATGATTTGGTGTCTCTCAACCCAATGATTTGGTGTCTCTCAACCCAATTATTTGGTGTCTCTCTACCCAATGATTTGGTGTCTCTCAACCCAATGATTTGGTGTCTCTCAACCCAACGAGTAGATACAACAACACACAGTTGTCTATTTTTACCTGAAAGTGGCGTATTAGTTCTAATATTGCAAATGTTGCAGCACTTGTGAATGAAGAAGTCCTGAACCTAGTACATTCCACTTATTTTAAAAATGGATATTTTATGAAAGTTTTTTCAATTTGTGACACCACATACGGAACATAACATTTTTAGCCAAAGTCAATATTTACGTATGAATGATATTGTAGTACTAAATGCCCGTAACAAAAAGATTGACATATCTGAGAGTTTTGCTATATTTAATTTTTAACAGCAAAAATTGTTCTTAGTTTAAAATAGAGCTTCTTCTAATCAGGTTGAATGTAATATAGAAGATGTTTGTATTCTTTGCCTTCAATGAAGAACACAAATGAGCAAATGAAAAGTGTCAATAACAAACAACTGTGTACATTTTGGGGTGTTTTTTTCTGTTAAACACTGAGACCAAATGGAGGAGAGATGGATATGTAGAGACATACAAGGGAAAGATGGCCTCTCCATTCATCTGCAGTGTGGGTGGCAGGCTTTAGCAGACTAGGAAGGGATTGAGTTGGGTAGGTCCAGCTAAGTGATAAGATGGACTGAAAGCATAGGCCAGACTAGGAAGGGATTGAGTTGGGTTGGTCCAGCTATATGATAAGATGGACTGAGAGCATAGGCCAGACTAGGGTTATAATAACACACAAAGAAAAGAGCAACGACTCCAAACAAAATACCCACATTAAAGTTGCGTTATCGTGATCCAATATTGAATATTTTTATTCATATTCTGTCACTCCAGGAGACGAAATATCTGCCTCAAGAAATGCATTCATTCATTCTTTATGTGAGACATACACAGACACATTTACCTTGTCGGTCATCCTGACTACCCATAATATTATTATATTTGATGTACAACATACATTTTACACACTAGAAATATAATTTCAGACAAAATTGCAAATTAAAATGTGTCAGCACCGTAGGCAAAGATTGAATAAAAGGAGACATGGCTTGAGTAATAACAAACAATATAACAGATTGTATGATAGGGTCCTCCCAGAGTATAAGTCCTACTTGACTGGCATGCTTTGAAAAATAAATAAGATAAAGGTAACCACATATAAATTATTGGGGTTTGGAGTGATTAACCCTAAACCTCCTAATGTTGAGTACACTCATCCATCAAACATTTGAATTGTCGATCTGAGATGAGTATACTCATCCATCAAACATTTAAAATGTCTATCTGAGACGAGTATACTCATCGTCAATTTAGAACATTATTGTTCATTAAGGGATGTAACGAATAATTATTGCCATGACTTAATCCCTTTTATCGGTTTTATACTTGAGTTTTTTTCGGCTGTACTCTGGAAAATGTAGTAAATAGTGACTTTAATGGCTTGACCTGCATTTTCTCAGCAGGTGGAATTGGGTACCCAGCTCAAAGTGTACTGTATAAAACTGAACTAATTGGAACAGCAATGTAATAAGTAAAGCAGTAAGAAATGATACTTTATCTAACATTTATATTTAGTCTTTGTTATATTTTTCTTTTGCACGGACTTTGATTTAGACAAAGATAACATAAAAGGAGAAGAAACGTCCAAAGATTTTCAATGAAAAATGAAAAGAACCATATTTTTCCCATGGACTAATTTCTAAATCATCACACACACATAATGTTCAAATTCTTCATCAATTTTGCTTAAAAAAATATATAAATTAAGTGGGGGCTGGTTGGTCTCGAGATAGAGATGTGAGTTCAGTGGGGGCTGGTTGGTCTCGAGATAGAGATGTGAATTCAGTGGAGGCTGGTTGGTCTCGAGATAGAGATGTGAGTTCAGTGGAGGCTGGTTGGTCTCGAGATAGAGATGTGAGTTCAGTGGGGGCTGGTTGGTCTCAAGATAGAGATGTGAATTCAGTGGAGGCTGGTTGGTCTCGAGATAGAGATGTGAGTTCAGTGGAGGCTGGTTGGTCTCGAGATAGAGATGTGAGTTCAGTAGGGGCTGGTTGGTCTAGATATAGAGATGTGAGTTCAGTGAGTTCAGTGGGGGCTGGTTGGTCTAGAGATAGAGATGTGAGTTCAGTGAGTTCAGTGGGGGCTGGTTGGTCTCGAGATAGAAATGTGAATTCAGTGGAGGCTGGTTGGTCTCGAGATAGAGATGTGAGTTCAGTGGAGGCTGGTTGGTCTCGAGATAGAGATGTGAGTTCAGTGGAGGCTGGTTGGTCTCGAGATAGAGATGTGAGTTCAGTGAGTTTAGTGGGGGCTGGTTGGTCTCGGGATAGAGATGTGAATTCAGTGGAGGCTGGTTGGTCTCGAGATAGAGATGTGAATTCAGTGGAGGCTGGTTGGTCTCGAGATAGAGATGTGAATTCAGTGGAGGCTGGTTGGTCTCGAGATAGAGATGTGAATTCAGTGGAGGCTGGTTGGTCTTGAGATAGAGATGTGAATTCAGTGGAGGCTGGTTGGTCTCGAGATAGAGATGTGAGTTCAGTGGAGGCTGGTTGGTCTCGAGATAGAGATGTGAGTTCAGTGAGTTTAGTGGGGGCTGGTTGGTCTCGAGATAGAGATGTGAATTCAGTGGAGGCTGGTTGGTCTCGAGATAGAGATGTGAGTTCAGTGAGTTTAGTGGGGGCTGGTTGGTCTCGAGATAGAGATGTGAATTCAGTGGAGGCTGGTTGGTCTCGAGATAGAGATGTGAATTCAGTGGAGGCTGGTTGGTCTCGAGATAGAGATGTGAATTCAGTGGAGGCTGGTTGGTCTCGAGATAGAGATGTGAATTCAGTGGAGGCTGGTTGGTCTCGAGATAGAGATGTGAATTCAGTGGAGGCTGGTTGGTCTCGAGATAGAGATGTGAGTTCAGTGGAGGCTGGTTGGTCTCGAGATAGAGATGTGAGTTCAGTAGGGGCTGGTTGGTCTCGAGATAGAGATGTGAGTTCAGTGGAGGCTGGTTGGTCTCGAGATAGAGATGTGAGTTCAGTGGAGGCTGGTTGGTCTCGAGATAGAGATGTGAGTTCAGTGGAGGCTGGTTGGCCTCGAGATAGAGATGTGGGTTCAGTGGAGGCTGGTTGGTCTCGAGACAGAGATGTGAGTTCAGTGGGGGCTGGTTGGTCTCGAGACAGAGATGTGAGTTCAGTGGGGGCTGGTTGGTCTCGAGATAGAGATGTGGAGGCTGGTTGGTCTCGAGATAGAGATGTGAATTCAAATTCCTGGCTGAAACAGTAGGGATTTTTATTTATGATTTCTCTCTGTGAAACCACCCCTGGTCTCAGCAGCGAGGCCCAGCTTAAAATGTCAATTACTCACGAAAAAAATATGAGTACCTCGGAAGACAGAGATATCAGCCTGTGTGGTGGAGAGATCCCTGTGCATACAACTGCCAGGGTTAAAAAAATGGATTCACACGCAAAATTCAGTTCCTAGCCCCTAGTGACTTCATCAGAGATGAAAGCTGGTGAACGCCAAAAAAAAAAAAATATAAATGAAGCATGTAGGTCCAGAGACATGCCTCTCTAAAGAATACTTGTTATTTTCCATATTTTTGATTCCGTACCAGGTGGTACATGTTTTTTAATAAAGTCTAGGTGAAAAGGTTTGATCTCACAATGTGAAATAACAGAACTTGAAGTGGCCAGTGCATACCTATAATTATATATAGTTAATATTACTAGTACTGGCGTTTGTTCATCCCATAGGTGAGCACACTCTATTCTCTATTAGGTGGGAACAGTGGTGAAGTCAACCGAGGCACTGAAGTCAGGACATGACGATGTTTTAGTAGCAGAGTATTGAATTAAAGCTGATCAAGACTCTACTATATCTCCCAGTGTTGGTCATCGAATGAACCAGTCTAGCCAAATGAGTCAGAATTGAATTCGAAGATGGAAGACACCAAGGGTACCCAAAAAATTCAGGTTTGTTACGTCTGAAATGTGTCGCAGCTTGCTGTGAATGACAGTTCAGTGTCTCTTTAGGGACAAATGATGAAGACAAATCCAAAAATGGAAGAACAAAACATGTAGAAAGATTACCTCTGGATGATGATTCCTTATCTCAAAACATGTAGAAAGATTACCTCTGGATGATGATTCCTTATCTCAAAACATGTAGAAAGATTACCTCTGGATGATGATTCCTTATCTCAAAACATGTAGAAAGATTACCGCAGGATGATGTGATTTCTTCTCTCCAAAATTGCAGTGACCAACATATATGTCACATCATCAGTAAGACCAACATATATGTCACATCATCAGTAAGACCAATATATATGTCACATCATCAGTAAGACCAACATATATGTCACATCATCATTAAGACTAACATATATGTCACATTGTCAGTAAGACCAACATATATGTCACATCATCAGTAAGACTAACATATATGTCACATCGTCAGTAAGACTAACATATATGTCACATCATCAGTAAGACCAACATATACGTCAAATTGTCAGTAAGACTAACATATATGTCACATTGTCAGTAAGACTAACATATATGTCACATTGTCAGTAAGACCAACATATATGTCACATTGTCAGTAAGACTAACATATATGTCACATTGTCAGTAAGACCAACATATATGTCACATTGTCAGTAAGACCAACATATATGTCACATTGTCAGTAAGACTAACATATATGTCACATTGTCAGTAAGACTAACGTATATGTCACATCGTCAGTAAGACTAACGTATATGTCACATCGTCAGTAAGACTAACGTATATGTCACATCGTCAGTAAGACCAACATATATGTCACATCGTCAGTAAGACCAACATATATGTCACATCGCCAGTAAGACCAACATATATGTCACATCATCAGTAAGACCAACATATATGTCACATCGTCAGTAAGACCAACATATATGTCACATCGTCAGTAAGACCAACATATATGTCACATTGTCAGTAAGACTAACATATATGTCACATCATCAGTAAGACCAACATATATGTCACATAGTCAGTAAGACTAACATATATGTCACATCATCAGTAAGACTAACATATATGTCACATCATCAGTAAGACTAACATATATGTCACATTGTCAGTAAGACCAACATATATGTCACATTGTCAGTAAGACTAACATATATGTCACATTGTCAGTAAGGCTAACATATATGTCACATTGTCAGTAAGACTAACATATATGTCACATCGTCAGTAAGACTAACATATATGTCACATTGTCAGTAAGACTAACATATGTCACATTATCAGTAAGACCAACATATATGTCACATTGTTAGTAAGACTAACATATATGTCACATTGTCAGTAAGACCAACATATGTGTCACATTGTCAGTAAGACCAACATATATGCCACATTGTCAGTAAGACTAACATATATGTCACATTGTCAGTAAGACCAACATATATGTCACATCATCATTAAGACCAACATATATGTCACATCATCATAAGACTAACATATATGTCACATTGTCAGTAAGATCAACATATATGTCACATCATCATTAAGACCAACATATATGTCACATCATCAGTAAGACCAACATATATGTCACATCATCATTAAGATCAACATATATGTCACATCATCATTAAGATCAACATATATGTCACATCATCATTAAGATCAACATATATGTCACATCATCAGTAAGACCAACATATATGTCACATCATCATTAAGATCAACATATATGTCACATCATCAATAAGACCAACATATATGTCACATCGTCAATAAGACCAACATATATGTCACATCGTCAGTAAGACCAACATATATGTCACATCGTCAGTAAGACCAATATATATGTCACATCATCATTAAGACTAACATATATGTATGTCACATCATCATTAAGACCAACATATATGTCACATCATCAGTAAGACCAACATATATATCCAATCGCCAGTAAGACCAACATATATGTCCCATCGCCAGTAAGACCAACATATATGTCCCATCGCCAGTAAGACCAACATATATGTCACATCATCATTAAGACCAACATATATGTCACATTATCAGTAAGACCAACATATATGTCCCATCGCCAGTAAGACCAACATATATGTCCCATCGCCAGTAAGACCAACATATATGTCCCATCGCCAGTAAGACCAACATATATGTCCCATCGCCAGTAAGACCAACATATATGTCCCATCGCCAGTAAGACCAATGGAAGCATGACGTTCCCACATTTAAAAGAAATGAGGCTACTTGTTGATATTGGTTGCTTCTACAATCTGATCACACAGGAAACCTCAGCATAAAGCACAAACTCCGTACCACCAGAGAAACCAAACCTTGACCTCAAGTCCCATTTTCCTGAATGATCCTAAATGAATGGTCCAAAGATCACCGACATTGGACAAACAACGGACAACTCCATAGTGCTGAGATCCCCCCCCCCCCCCCCCCCCCCTGAGCATATTCCCTGAAATTCGAATCATGTCTCATTAACATCATTTACACGCTATGCAACAGTCTCCCATTAATTTGATTGATCATTTGACAAGCTGGATATTAGAACAAAGTGATACACAAGATTGATACAACAAATAGATCACCAAATTCAAGTAAGATAACTCTGTCTAAACCAGTCAAATAATTTCAGAGCGAAATGTTAAGAAAGTTGGTAATTTAACATAAATGATGATAGCAATTTAACTTTGGTGCTGACAATAACATACAGCCTATTTTGTTCTTGATTTTAAACTGGCAAAGATTGTTCATTGCACTCAACATGAACATGACACAAGTTTCATCAGCTATCTCTGATATATGACTAGGCTGGCAACCCCACCTACACTGAGGTTATAGCACTCCACACAACATGGACACGACACAAGTTTCATCAGCTATCTCTGATATATGACTAGGCTCATAATCCCACCTACACTGAGGTTAAAGCACTCCACACAACATGGACACGACACAAGTTTCATCAGCTATCTCTGATATATGACTAGGCTGGCAATCCCACCTACACTGAGGTTAAAGCACTCCACACAACATGGACACGACACAAGTTTCATCAGCTATCTCTGATATATGACTAGGCTCACAACCCCACCTACACTGAGGTTACAGCACTCCACACAAGATTCAAACTGGGTGTTTCGGATGCAAGGACTTCATGCTACCAAGCAACTCTATAATAAAAAAGCATTAGATAAAAGAAAAAACTGACCACAACCCAGCCGGTTAGGCTTATACTCTGGGAGGTTAATGAAACCATATGGAGAATACTCAGAAGTCATAATTCAGGATCATAAAACATACAAGTAATATACACACTGCTTCGTAGAAACAGAGACATTTGTAACATCACCGATGTAATATAGGTGACGATGAAACTAAGATGACTGATGTAATATAGGTCATGATGCGATGGTAAAGGTGACCAAGAACTGTTAAACTAAGAATAATTTCCAAAATAAGCACTAGCTCCAAATGTGATGATTCATGACACAGAACAAGGAGTTCACTCTTGACTTCCTACACTACTTTAGATATACACTGTAGATAGAATAGATATAAGCATGTATTCCTGCACAATCATTCATGACACAGAACAAGGAGTTCACTCTTGACTTCCTACACTACTTTAGATATACACTGTAGACAGAATAGATATAAGCATGTATTCCTGCACAATCATTCATGACTTTTCTGTTTTCTTATTTAAAAATGTCACAAGCAATTATTGGTAAAACAGTCATGCCTTGTTCTCACAAAAATTATTCTTCTAATAAAAAAATTGATCGTTCTCTGAAATAATGAAATTTACCTCAGAAGTAAGTAAATTTATTGACAATTGAATTTTTACCACAATTAATTATATTTTAATCAAATTTACCCACAACTAATTAAATGAACCCGTAAGTAACTAAATTTACCAACAACTAATTAAATAAACACCAAATAATTAAATTTACCCACAACTAATTAAATAAACACAAAAGTAATTAAATTTATCCACAAGTAATTAAATTTACCCACAAATAATTAGATAGACCCACAAATAATTAAATTTACCCACAACTAATTAAATTTACCCACAACTATTTAGATAGACCCACAACTAATTAAAACCACTCAAAATGAACACACATACACATATAACCCAGGATTAATCAAATGCGCCCAAAATTAATGACACTTGACATGTACATACAAAGAAATAGAATGACTTGAGCTAGAATGTTTTCAGAAGACATCAATAATTACAAGGAAAGCATTGGCAAGTTTCAAAATGTCTGAATTATGTAACCATCAGTGAGACGATTCAGTACTTTCCAACAGACCTCAGCAATTGAATGATGCAGCTTCTCTTTCCTTCTTTTATGTTCCTCAATGATACAAGCACACTATCACACACACTCATAACAAAATTATTAACATGCATTATTTGTTTTGCTATAAAACAAAAGTTATGTAAAAAAAACAACAACAACAACAACAAATGTTTATCTTGAAGAATCGGAGACTAGAATCACATGATTTTTTCAGGATAAACAAAAACTGTGAAAAAAGCATTAAAAAGATTGAAAACAAAATAAAAAAGATTTGAAAATTGCTCCTGACATGCAGGTATTCCATGTTGCCCAGGTTATGTTCTTCCTCCCCCCCTCTCCTCCAGGTGGAGGACCAGTTTAGACTAGCAAACATTCCCAGCAATATGTGACATCGTATCAATGGATATGTGACGTATTTCTCAGTTGTAAATAAATATTAGATATTAATTATACCAGCTTCAAATAGATATGGGAGACCCACTTTTTATGGAATCCCTTTTAGATACTACAAAATTAATTTGAAATGTCTAGAGCATGTGACATCTATTTCAGTATTTTGAAATGTAACGCATAGGTATCAACTTTCAACTGAATAATCCTCTGATGTTGGCCAATCATCTAATCAATAAATTCAATAACATAGATCAACTTCTAATTCAACATCTCACTGTCTTTCTTCATCTAATTAACACTCTACTGGTTTGTACTTTCACCTATTAAAAAATTCACTAACATATACTTACAACTGTGTAGCAACATAGCTATATGTGCCCATATCTGTCCAATAAATCACTGAACGTAAATACCCATTCCACTAATGCTGACATACCATCTACTGATCTCCATCTTACGTATCCACAATCTGCCAGTAAAATTAAACACCGTACATAGTATTTCAGGGAGCCGCAATAGCTTAGTGAACTGGACTACAAAGGACAAGATGTAGGGTTCAATCCCAACCGATGGCTTCCGGTTCACCCAGCCTTTATTGGGTACCAGATTTTTTTCTGGGAAAGTAAAACAGCACGGGTGTAATACCCACCACATTACCCCAAAAATCATGTGCCGAAGGTCTGTAAAATTTATGGTCACTGACACAATATTCCCTATACACCACCAGGCGTGACGGGGATACTTTACTTTTGTTTTTACATAGTATTTCCTTTTTCAAATTTACTGGGGGTGTATGTGTACTAGCTCATTTCAAAGTGAAACTTGATGTTATTGATCTTCAGTTTCTGGAGATGAGTAAAGGTGGTGGCTGAACTGGGTAAAGAAAAATGTTTAGAAGCACCTTGTTTACTATTATCACAATCTGCATAAATTATGACCCGTAGAAATGGCCACAAATTTACTTGAGACTTATACCACATGGGCAACAACAAAATACTATATGGACAAACCAAAAAAAAATAGACAAATGAGAATAAAGTGAAACAAGAATGAGGTAAGTTGATTATCATAATTTGACATGTTTATCACAAAAATGGATTTGTCAGAGGAACTATTTGGCATACAACGTAAGTGTCTTAGGTTTGTTGTTTATTTTCTGAGACAGATTTCTCATAAATGAAACAAATGTTTGCTTACTTGTACAAAACGTGAGGACTAGGATTCAATGATATTTCAGTTAGATTTTCAATATTGAAATTCTTGCTATTTGCAGGCAATTACAAAATGCTAATATATCAAAACATGTCACTGCTTATTAAAAACAAAGTTACGTCGTATTCAATTTTCAGAATGTTACAACATATTACATTGCAGATGTTACAAAATGTTGTAAATACACATTTTAGAGAATGTAAAAAAATATATGACTAACATTGACTTCATCTGTACAAAACAAAACAGATTTCTTAACATTAGAAATGTAAAGTTTAAAAGCACAAAATAAAGTCTCAAATGATAAAACATCTGCCTCAAACATGTTCGGTCATTTTGCAGATGTATTTACTTTCATTCTTAAATACATGCTCTCTAAAAAAAATTCAGCGAAAAATGAAGCCAGTACATGCACATTTTTTTTTTTTTTTATGTGACTTACTTCAACCCACAGAAATGTTGAGATGGGTTCTGTTCTGTGGGCAGTTGAGATGATATGACCCCTAAAAGCTACTGTTTTTATAAATATATTCATACAAATTTCTGCTGAGTGAAGTCAATGCATTGACATTAAAAATGACAGGATGGGGCATAGAAAAGGATGAGTTTTTGTAAATATATATAAGACGGTCAAACAGACATAGCAAAATTATGAAACAGAGATTTTCTTTTCTTTTATAAGAATAATAAAAAAACAATTATAAATGAAAGAAAAGAAATCAATTTTAGCTAAAATTCACGCACATCCTAAAGTGAGGCTATGACGATCGAGCTAGCAGTGGCACTTTGACAAACAAGAACTGAAC
Organism: Megaustenia siamemsis; assembly: GCA_032433765.1. Classification (NCBI taxonomy): domain Eukaryota; kingdom Metazoa; phylum Mollusca; class Gastropoda; order Stylommatophora; family Ariophantidae; genus Megaustenia; species Megaustenia siamemsis. The sequence continues at coordinate 2,590,360 of JAVIAB010000024.1, forward strand.
CCAGCTGAGAAGAAGGTTCCAGAGGGAGTGAAAGACAGGGACCCTTTTGACCAGCAGTCGCCAAATGACCACAGCTCCGGCAACCTTCAACAGGATCTGTATACGCTGCAATCTGTGGAGAATAAACATGAAGAATAAATGCAAGCATCTACTTAGCATGTTACCGAATAAACAAAAATACCCCATCTATCCCAAACCTCAAACATCTATTAGTAAGCTATTCAATGAACAAAAATACCCCATCTATCCCAAACCTCAAACATCTATTAGTAAGCTATTCACTGAACAAAAACACCCCATCTATCCCAAACCTCAAACATCTATTAGTAAGCTATTCAATGAACAAAAATACCCCATCTATCCCAAACCTCAAACATCTATTAGTAAGCTATTCAATGAACAAAAATACCCCATCTATCTCAGTACAATGTTCACTTATTACGGGAGGGTATAAATGGGACAAGAAAAGGGGAGAGTTGGACTGTACAGAATTAATGTGGATTACCCCACATGCCAGATAATTTGTAATTTACAATTTAAATTACTTGTCAATAGATTACATTAATTACAATGAAAACTTGATTAATTCAGAAAAACAAAAGTTTCTTTAGGTTCTGTACAAAAAGTAAACAAAGTAAAACAAAATAAAGATAAAACAAACTCTAAAGATAGGTACTTGGAATGTGAGAACACTCATGCACAAGGGTAAACTAGAAAACATCATACAAGAAATGAAAAGAATGGGTTTACAATTACTGGGACTTTGCGAAATGAGATACACCGGATCAGGGGAGATGTATTCAGATAAACATAAAATAATCTATTCTGGAGGTACTGAACACCAAAGGGGAGTAGGTATCATCTTGGATGCAGAAAGAGCAAGAACAGTGAAAGGCTTTTACCCAATATCTGACAGAGTCCTTTTAGTGAAATTGAATGGAAAGCCAATAGACATAAATCTTATACAAGTTTATGCACCAACAGCAGACAGTCTAGAGGAAACAATTGATAAATTTTACGAGTTAAATGAGGCACTTCATAAATGCAAACCACATGAAAACACCATAGTTCTAGGGGATTTTAACGCAAAAGTAGGAAAGGAAAGAGTTGAGGAAGTAGTTGGTCATTATGGCTTAGGCGAGAGGAATGAAAGAGGTGAGAAACTTATTGACTGGGCAAGAACACACAACATGATGATAGGAAACACCTGGTTTAAGCAACATCCAAGACGTCTGTGGACATGGAAAAGCCCAGGGGACAACGCACATAATCAAATTGATTATATAATGATAAGCAATAGATTTAGAAACAGTCTGGTGTGTGTGAAAACTAGACCAGGGGCAGATTGCAATAGTTATCATGTACCAGTTGTGGGAAAGCTTAGAGTAAAATTGAAAACAACAAAACGAGCCTCAGTTAACATCAAGTTAAATTTAGATTTACTAAAATCAGACAAGAAGCTGCAAGACAAATATAAAATCACAATTCAGAACCGGTACAATGTAATAGAGAAGATACAAAGCATTGATGAACAGTGGGAAATGCTAAAAGAATCAATGCAACAAACATCAAAAGAGTTCATACCGCCAGTGAGGACAAATTCAAGAAAGAAGTGGATGACAGATGACATTTTGCAGCTAATGGATACAAGAAGAAGAAATAAAGAAAATAAATATGAGTATAAGAGATTAGTAATGGTTATATCGAAGAAACAATCACCACCATCATGCAGCATAAAAATAAACGAGACAAATCTGAAACAAGTGCAACGTTTCAAATACTTGGGCACAATAATAACATCAGATGGGAGATGCACCACAGAAATAAAAAGCAGAATAGCTCTGGCCAAAATAGCATTTCAGAAAATGAAAAATATCTTATACAACAAATCTATGTCAATACAAATTAGAAAAAGAGTTCATCGGTGCTATATAGAACCAATTCTGACCTATGGAAGCGAATCATGGACAGTAGACAAACAAATGAAAAAAACGACTAGAGGCCACAGAGATGGGATTTCTCAGAAGAATGTTGAAAGTTCCCTGGACAGCCAGAAAGACCAATGAGGAAGTTCTCAAAGAGGCAAACACAAAAAGGGAGCTCTTAAAAAACATCAGAAAGAAGCAATCAACATTTTTCGGGCACATTATGAGAAGAGGAAAGTTGGAATACTTGGTTACAACTGACAAAATAAAAGGAAAGAGAGATCGCGGACGACAAAGTGAGAAAATACTGGATAGCTTGGTGTCATGGCAAGGAAAACAGTCAACAACAGAACTGATACGATGCACTGTAGATAGAAGATTGTGGAAGGACATGATCGCCTACGCCAACCGGTATGGCACATGATGATAAGAGATTAAATAAAGAAATTGTAGTAAAATGCAATGAAGCAAAAGAAGCATGGCTAAAAGAGAGATGCAAAGAGATTGAAATGCAACAAAAAGGTGATGCCAAAGCTATATGCAAACAAATTGATGAATTAACAGGAAGAAAAACGCAATCAAAAACTGGATGTTTAAGGAAGGAGAACTGTTGATTGATCAAGAAAACATAAGGGAATGATGGACAGAATACATTAAAGATCTTTATAATGATGAACAAACGGAAGTAAATATTAAAGATAATGGAGAAGGACCAGAAATACTCAGAGAAGAAGTGGAAGACGCCTTGCGCAATATGAAAGCAGGCAAAGCTCCTGGACCAGATAATATAATTAAAGAAGAGATTGAAGCCATGGGTGATTTTGGAATAGAAATAATAACAAAAATATTGAATGATATCTACAACAGCGGATATATACCAGACGATATGCTCAAATAAATATCCATAGCCCTACCAAAGAAATTGGGTGCGATTGAATGCGATGATCATCGCACAATAAGCCTTATGAGTCATATGACTAAGATATTGCTAAGAATCATCATGCGAAGAGTGCGAAACAAAATCAGTCCAGAAATTAGTGATGAACAATGTGGTTTTGTTAGAGATAAAGGAACAAGCAATGCCATTTATATCATAAGATCTTTAGTAGAAAGAGTCATAGAGGTAAAAACAGATTTATACCTATGTTTCATAGATTACACCAAGGCATTTGACAAAGTAAAGCACCAAGAAATAATCAAAATTTTAGAAAGCATAAACGTAGACAGCAAAGATCTAAGAATAATAAAGAACATGTACAGGCAACAAACAGCAGCCATAAGAACTGGAGACCAATTGGGAATGTTTCAACAAATAAAACAGGGTGTTAGACAAGGTTGTGTGCTGTCACCAGATTTGTTTAATATTTATAGTGAGATTATTTTAAGATCCATAAGGGGCATGCCTGGAAGAACAATTGGGGGTCATAATATAAATAATCTAAGGTATGCTGATGATACAGTCTTAATCGCTAAGAGTGAAAATGAGTTACAAGAAATGTTGGACATTTAGTGAAAGAAAGCAAAAATAAAGGAATCGGCCTTAATAGCAAAAAGACAGAAGTAATGGTAACAACAAAGAAAAAGACATCACCTCAGTGCACAATAAAGACAAGTGGAACAATATTAAAACAGGTAAATGAATTTAAATATTTGGGAACTTTGTTAACCTCAGACGGAAGATGTACAAAAGAGGTGAGATGCAGAATGGCTCAGGCAAAAGCAGCTTTAAAAAAAATGAGGAAGATACTATGCAATCCATTTTTGACAATAGAAACAAGAAAAAGAGTTCTTAAATGTTACGTAGAGCCAGTCTTAACATATGGATGAGAATCATGGACAATAGGACAACAGAGAAGATAATCACTGGAGTCTGTAGAAATGTGGTTTTACAGAAGAATGTTGAGAGTACCATGGACAGCAAAGAAGAGTAATAAAGATTTTCTGAGAGAGGTCAAAACAAAAAGAGAGCTAATTTCCAATATTAGGAAGAGACAATCATCATTTTTTGGCCATGTAATGAGAAGAGAACAACTGGAATATATTGTAACAACTGGAAAAATTGAGGGAACGAAGAGATAGAGGGAAGCAAAGAGAAACAATAACAGACAGCTTAAGAGAATGGCTTGGCAGAAGGTCAACAACAGAAATGATAAATAGCTGCCGAGATGGAAAGTTGTGGAGAGACATGATCACCTACGCCAGCAGGCCTGGTACTTGATGATGATGACAAAAAGTAATTCCTGGAAAAAAAATGAATCCTGAGGTTTTGTAAAAAATAATCTTTCCATTGTACTTTTGAGGTGAAGATGGGCAGAAACTCTAGACTTGTGTCCGGTGATCTTTGAACTGTCAGACCTTACACAGGACATGCATTGTGACTCGCCACATGGTTCTGTCCTGGGCGAGGGAGATGATGTCTGCTGTTGTTGCATCTCACTTCAATATTCTTTTTTAGTGTTTCTATAGGTCAACCTCTTTTATTTTACCCTCTGGTTCCCATTTGAGGGCTTGTTTTGAGATTCTTTTGTTGTCTCACCTCATCACATAACCAACATATGACCACCTTCTCTCGACTAAAGTTGACATTTGTTAATGCCTTGTTAATGCTTTGTTATTTCTCTTATTTCAACACTTTTTCATTTCTCTTATTTGTGCACAAGTCAATAAATAATGACACTTTAAAAGAGAAAAGCCATCAATCAACATATAGAGAAATCAGAGATAGAACAAGCCAGTTCAGTGAGAATGTGCTGACCTAAGAGCTTTAGCACCACTTGAACTGGCCTGTCATTGTCCTGTCAAGAAGGTGCAGGCCAGAAATGTTAAACTCACCATGTCATTTTACTTGAGTTATTCAAGTATCAGAACTGAAAACATTGTTTGGTGTGCTCTACAAAGAATAACTAGGGAATCGATCACCCTCCCAACATGTTTCTGTACATGAAACATCACCAATTTGTGTGGCATTCTAAAAGGTAACTTTTTGTCTAGCCCCCATATTACTATCTATCTATCTCTATCTATTGACCTTTCGAGCCGTAACCGGCCCATAGGGCGTAGACCAAGATACACCTTCTCCTATATGAATTTTTGTTCTAGCAGTTTTCTTTAAAGATATTTTATCAAATCTCGCCATCTGTCTCTGTTCTGTGCAAGCAGTTCTATCTCATTGAGGGAGCCGATTCCTGCTGCTCTTGCCTCTCTCATCAATGTTCTTCTCAGTGTCTCCCTGGGTCTTCCTCTTTTTCTTTTACCTGTTGTTTCCCATATGAGGGCTTGCTTTGCTATTCGATTATTATCTCTTCTCATCACATGTCCAACGTATGACCATCGTCTTTTCTTTATTACTGAAGATATTAGTGGTTGATTGGCGATTTCTCTAATTTCCTCGTTTGTTTTGAATTCGTTCCATTCTATACCAAGTATTTTCCTTAGACATTTATTTTCGAATGCGTTCAACTTTGTTTCTATATCTCTTGTTGTTTTCCAGCTTTCACACGCATACGTAAGGGTTGATAGTACATTTGATTTGAATAGCCTAAGTTTTGTGTTTGTGCTAATGAGTTTTGATTTCCACAACTTTTCAAGGCTTCTGAAAGACATTGCTGCTTTAGCCAGTCTGATTCTAATTTCTTTGCTCGTATCCCCTTCTCGATCAATGTGACTTCCAAGATAGATGAAGTGATCGATCTCTTCTACTGATCAATAGATCTCCTACCTGTTCCAGGCCAGCGCATTTCGCTTAATCCTAAAATATCTAGATCGTATCTGTCCATCTCGCTCGCGACCTGTGCATGTTTCGTCGGAGCGGCCATTGTTCGCACATTCCAGAATCCTATTTTTGTTGTTGTTTTAGGGCCGAAAAAAACTATCACTACTATCTACTGCTAATTTACACATTCTGTATCAGGTCTACGTTTCATTAACAACATCGTTTTTACGATAGCGGCTTGTTAAACCTCTGATCAACGGTTCTATACCAAGCCGGAGAAAAATAATTCCTCCATTTTGGAAACAACCGGAAACGGAAAAAAATATTACGATACCCTCATAAAAATGACAGCATCAAATTTAAATTCTTCAAAACTTGATGGTTTGCTATGGTCAAACATCACCTCACCATAGCTTTCTATTCCTATTTACTACTTACAGAGTCCCCTGAGTGTAGGATTCTCTTTCCTTTCATGTTGGATTGTTTCCCCTTGACATACGATCTCGTATAATGCAACAAAAATTTGCTGATTTTCATTAAATTGTTTTTTTTTGTTTTTTTGACCAAGGAAATTTGCTTGGTTGTCGGCTGACATCAAATAACCCTATGTAACTCTGGGAATGCAGTGAATAACGCTGCCGAGGTAGTCGAACATACTGACGGACTTATGGTGGCTATATCAATAGATAATGTAACATGTCCAGTCCAGTGGCAAAATGTCAGGTCATAGACCAACCTGAGCAAGAAAAGCTGAGTCTCTTTGTGTCTTCTTTGGTAAACAAACAGCTGTGTATCAAAAATTTGAAGAAAATACTACCTTTAGAGCTCTTAATGTTACAATTAAGTGGTAGTAATTTTTACTATGAAATGTAACGTCAGTCACAGGTAGGGATAGTAATCTAGGGCGAGACTTAGTGACGGGCAGCCAATTTGACCTCATATCTTAACTGCTCAAAAATAAATCAGCAGGAATCACCTCATCATCAAATAACATCATGCGATGTTTAAGGTATAATGATGCTATTAGAAACACTCTACAATTCTTTCAGCCGACTGCCAAACAGATCATGTGACCTAGTGCCTGCATAGTAGGATGCAATGTTTTGTCTAATGTTTGGCCTCAACAACCAAGCTAAACAGTGTAGTGCATGTTCAATTCAACTTTCAACAAAGAAAACATCATCCAATTTAACTTTCAACAAAGAAAACATCATCCAATTTAACTTTCAACAAAGAAAACATCATCCAATTTAACTTTCAACAAAGAAAACATCATCCAATTTAACTTTCAGGCAATTGAAACTTTCAATCAAGGTCAACAGGGCACATGGGTTTTTTTTTTGCTTTCGTCAGCTTCCATCTCAGGCAAAGTCCCTAAAGACTAAGAACTGAATTTTGCATGTTTGTTTTTCCCTGGCAGCTGTGTGCACAGGGGTCCCTCTCTGTACAGGCAGATGCTTTGTCTTCGGAGGTACTCATAATTTCCTGTTGATGAGTAATTAACACTTCAAGCCAGGCCTGAGACCAAGGGCAGTCAGAGCAACGATAAATCACTAATAAAAATCCCAACTGGTGCACTAGGATTTGAACCCACAACCTCTCTGTCTCAAGGCCAGCATCTTGCCTCAAGGCCAACCAGTTCCCCAGGCACATTTCTCAACCTCGAAGTTGTGTTTATTTTCTTTTAACTGCTTTCATTTTTCTTACACATGCACTGGAGAATGGATTTCTCTGTAACTATTTTATTCGCACAAAACCTGGCAAATTGAAACTCCATTTTATTACCAAGCAACCGAGAGACTCGCCTGCGCACTGCTGAGGCCCAAAAGGGGAGTAAAGAATAGAGGCGCTGTACCCTACCAGGCATGTTCGTAAGAGGCGAGAAAGGAGGGTTGGGCATGGGACTGGCTATCCCATACTGTAAAAAAATAAGCCGAAAAAACTTCACAAACATGGACAAGTCAAAGAGAGAAAAAGTAAATCCACCATCCAGGAAAGATAAGGGCTCTCTGTCTAAGAGACGTATGACGCAAGCCGGAGAAAGCCGTAAGGAGTCCGGGTTGCGGACTCACCCTTTGTCTACCAGGAAATCCTCCAGAATTGGCACCTGGAATGTTCGTACTCTAAACGAACAAGGAAAAGCTGCACAGGTAGCAGCAGAAATGACAAACTACAAGATAGATATTCTGGGAATGTGTGAAACAAGGTGGCTAGGAACAGAAAGAATAAAACTAAGTACAGGAGAGATAATTTTATCATCAGGACACCAGGAACCTGGAGCACAACATAGTGAAGGGGTAGCTATAATGCTATCAAGGAATGCACAGAAGACACTAATAGAATGAGAAGCAGTAGGACCAAGACTAATGTGAGCAACATTTAAAACAACCAAAAACAAAATAAAATTACACATTATCCAATGCTATGCACCAACCAACGATAAGGATGATTTAGTTAAAGATGTTTTCTATAAACAGCTACAATGTCAGATGGATGCAAGACGAGCCAAGGATATTATAATCTTGATGGGAGACCTAAATGCTAAAGTAGGATCAGACAACAGAGGCTTCGAAGAGATTATGGGAAAACATGGACTTGGAGATATAAATGAGAATGGAGAGATATTTGTGAATTTCTGCGCCCTTAATCAAATGAGCCTAGGAGGAACAATATTCCAACATAAAAGAATACACAAAGCTACATGGGTGTCACCAGATCATAGAACGGAAAATCAAATTGATCACATATATATTAATAATAAGTTTAAGTCATCCTTACAGGAGTAAAAGTATATAGAGGGGCAGATGTAGCTTCAGATCATCATCTTCTGATAGCCAAACTTAAAATTAAGCTAAAAAGGTATACTACAACGAATAAGGGTAGAAAGTATTTCAATGTAGGGTTTCTTAAAGAACATGGAATTAAAGATAAATTCGCAGTCACAATATCAAACAAATACCAAGTCCTCCAACAACTAGAAAATACAATAAATATAGAAGATCATTGGAAACAGGTAAAAGATTTATGGTAAGAGACATGCGAAGAAACACTAGGGAAAAGAGAATGCCAGAATAAGGCATGGATGACAGCAGAGGCCCTGGATAAAATTAAAGAAAGAAAGAACAAGAAAGCAGACATAAATAAAAGCAAAATGAGAAGTAATAAAGCCAAGACACATGAAGCTTACACAGAGGTGAACAAAGAAGTGAGAAGATGCATTAAAAGGGATAAGAGGAAATATATAGATGAACTAGCTAAAGAGGCAGAAAAGCAGCAAATAAAGGGAATATGAAAGAACTGTACAACATCACAACGAAATTAAGTGGGAAATACAAACAGATCAATGCCTTTATTAAAGATAAGAAAGGAAATCTGCTTAGTAATATAAGGGAACAAATGGAGAGATGGAAAGAGCACTTTGAGGAACTTTTGAATAGACCCGGCACAAATAATCCTCCAGATATACTACCAGCAGAAGAAGAGTTACACGTTAACTGTGGAAAGCCAAGCAAAGAAGAAATAATGAAAGCCATCATACTATTAAAAAATGGTAAAGCCACAGGACCAGATGAAATTCCATTCGGAAGCCATCAAAGCAGATATTAACACCTCTACCAAGATGCTACATAATCTATTAGATAAAATTTGGGAGAGGGAAGAAATACATAAAGACTGGAAAGAAGGTTATATGATCAAACTACCAAAGAAAGGAAGTTTGCAGGAGTGCACAAATTATAGGGAATTATGCTACTATCAGTGCCAGGAAAAATATTAGGCAGAATCATTCTGGAGAGACTAAAGGAGGCTATAGAGAAACACTTGAGAGATGAACAAGCAGATTTTAGGAAGAACAGATCATGTGCTGATCAAATAACTACTCTACGTATAATAGTTGAACAAAGTTTAGAACTAAAATCCTCACTTTATATTGGATTCATAGATTACGAAAAGGCATTTGATAGTTTAGACAGAACAATGCTTTGGAAGTTGCTGAGTCATTACGGAATCCCCATAAAGTTTATTAACCTGATAAAAACAATGTATGAAGGAATGAAATGTAGTGTGGTGCATGAAGGACAGCTTACAGAAGCATTTGAAATAAGAACAGGAGTAAGGCAAGGATGCCTTCTGTCTCCATTTCTCTTTCTACTGGCCATAGATTGGATTATGAAAATAACTCAAAACAACAGAAATGGGATCCAGTGGTCACTGACCAAACAACTTGATGATTTAGACTTTGCTGATGACATAGCTCTCCTATCACACAGCCATTAACAGATGCAGGATAAAATGAGCATACTTGATGAGAGATCACAACAGCTAGGACTGAAGATTAATAGAGATAAGACCAACATTATGAGAATTAATACAGTTGGCAATAACCAAATAAAACTAGGAGAAATACCTCTACTAGACGTACAATCTTACATATATCTAGGCTATAGATAAAAATGGAGGAACAGAAAATGATACCAAAATAAGGATATCAAAAGCAAGAGGAGCTTTCATTGCACTAGAAAATATATGGAAATCCAAAGAAATTAGGTTAAATACAAAAATAAAAATGTTCAACTCAAATGTTAAGTCGGTCCTATTATATGGCTGTGAAACATGGAGAACAACAAAATTGACAATCATGAAGATACAGACTTTCATTAATGGATGCTTACGCAGAATAAAAAGATGGAAATGGCAGGACAAAATCACTAATATAGAATTATGGAAATGTACCAGTCAAACACCAGTGGATAAAGAGATACAGCGAAGACGACGGCGCTGGATAGGACACACACTACGGAAGCCAACTGAGAGTATTACACAACAGGCCCTTTTTTGGAATCCCCTGGGGAAAAGACAAAGAGGAAGACCAAGGAATTCTTGGAGAAGACAGATAGAAGCAGAGATGAAGATGATGGGGAAGACATGGAATGATCTTAAAAGAATGGCAAAAAACAGAAGGACTTGGAAAGTGTTGAAGACCTATGCTCCACTGGGAGCTACAAAGGTAGAAGAAGAAGCACCAAGAGACTTTGTTTCCAGCACATATGATTCTTCTATTCATGGGGTTATTACTATGCCATCACCCACAATTTTGACCTCACTTTTAAAAAAAGAAAATGAATAAAATTAACCTGACACAGTTATAGCAAATTCGTTCTTTAGTCCATTAATCACATCGATTTTCAACACCCACCTCTTAATATTATTAGCATAAATGAATCGGTGTCAGTTTTTTCCCAGTGTAATTTCCTTCTAATAAGATATCTAGTACACCGCTATGTATTTCTATATGTCCAAGATATCTCATTTAACTTGCTCTGACTAAACTACAAACTTTTCCAATTTTCAATTTCTTAATATTTGTCTTCTTCTCATCCATTCAGCATCCATTTCATATTCGTTTGTGAATCCAAGTTTTTAGGGTTTTAACAAAATAAAAATGTGGAACTAATTTTGTAACAAAAGCAATTTTAAATGTTTATACACGTTTTTGACAAAAATTAATAAAATGGGGTCACCTCAGGAGTGCTCGTCTAGCTCTTGGTAATTCTGCAATGTCTTCTTTGAGTACAAACTGTTTCACCCCGAGACAGTAGTTGAGCGTATATTTCTTCCAGTCTATGCTACGTGGGTCAAACAGAATGTACGTTTGTCCTCCTCAGACATCTTACTCAAGAGCATAAAGATGTTGTCATTATGGAAATGCCACTCGTTGGATGTGAAATATTCCAGTGTTGTGACAGCTTTAGACAGCCGGTCTTGAATTCTGACAAACCTGTGGAGAAAGACAAACCTTGACTCAATTATCTTTTATGCAGCTTAGTTGACAATTTAAAGGCAAACCTGTGGGAGGGCAAACCTGTGGGAGGACAAACCTTGACTCAATTATCTTTTATGCAGCTTAGTTGACAATTTAAAGGCAAACCTGTGGGAGGGCAAACCTGTGGGAGGACAAACCTTGACTCAATTATCTTTTATGCAGCTTAGTTGACAATTTAGAGGCAAACCTGTGGGAGGGCAAACCTGTGGGAGGACAAACCTTTACTCAATTATCTTTTATACAGCTCAGTTTACAATTTAAAGGCATAACCTGTGGGAGGACAAACCTTTACTCAATTATCTTTTATACAGCTCAGTTTACATTTTAAAGGCAAACCTGTGGGAGGACAAACCTTTACTCAATTATCTTTTATACAGCTCAGTTTACATTTTAAAGGCAAACCTGTGGGAGGGCAAACCTTTACTCAATTATCTTTTATACAGCTCAGTTTACATTTTTAAAGGCATAACCTGTGGGAGGGCAAACCTTTACTCAATTATCTTTTATCATCATCATGTGCCATACTGGTTGGCATAGGTGATCATGTCCCTCCATAATCTTCTATCTACAGTGCATCATATCAGTTCTGTTGTTGACTGTTTTCCATGCTATGACACCAAGCTATCCAGTATTTTCTCTCTTTGTTGTCCACGATCTCTCTTTCCCTGTATTTTAGGAGTTCCTATTTTTAAAATCTTTTATACAATAATAATTATTGACACATATTTTAAGGTAAACCTGTACACTAGACCAGCAAAAGACATCTTGAACCTCAATTTCTGGAGCTGATCATATTCCACTACTTTTATTTACTGTCTAGATGTGTGATCATGGGGCTAGATGTCCTTACAGAATGTTGCACTAATCATAGTTTGCTACAAACAACATATTCCACTACTTTTATTTACTGTCTAGAGGTGTGATCATGGGGCTAGATGTCCTTACAGAATGTTGCACTAATCATAGTTTGCTACAAACAACATATTCCACTACTTTTATTACTGTCTAGAGGTGTGATCATGGGGCTAGATGTCCTTACAGAATGTTGCACTAATCATAGTTTGCTACAAACAACATATTCCACTACTTTTATTACTGTCTAGAGGTGTGATCATGGGGCTAGATGTCCTTACAGAATGTTGCACTAATCATAGTTTGCTACAAACAACATATTCCACTACTTTTATTACTGTCTAGAGGTGTGATCATGGGGCTAGATGTCCTTACAGAATGTTGCACTAATCATAGTTTGCTACAAACAACATATTCCACTACTTTTATTACTGTCTAGAGGTGTGATCATGGGGCTAGATGTCCTTACAGAATGTTGCACTAATCATAGTTTGCTACAAACAACATATTCCACTACTTTTATTACTGTCTAGAGGTGTGATCATGGGCTAGATGTCCTTACAGAATGTTGCACTAATCATAGTTTGCTACAAACAACATATTCCACTACTTTTATTTACTGTCTAGAGGTGTGATCATGGGGCTAGATGTCCTTACAGAATGTTGCACTAATCATAGTTTGCTACAAACAACATATTCCACTACTTTTATTTACTGTCTAGAGGTGTGATCATGGGGCTAGATGTCCTTATAGAATGTTGCACTAATCATAGTTTGCTACAAACAACATATTCCACTACTTTTATTACTGTCTAGAGGTGTGATCATGGGCTAGATGTCCTTACAGAATGTTGCACTAATCATAGTTTGCTACAAACAACATATTCCACTACTTTTATTACTGTCTAGAGGTGTGATCATGGGGCTAGATGTCCTTACAGAATGTTGCACTAATCATACTTTGCTACAAACAACATATTCCACTACTTTTATTACTGTCTAGAGGTGTGATCATGGGGCTAGATGTCCTTACAGAATGTTGCACTAATCATAGTTTGCTACAAACAACATATTCCACTACTTTTATTACTGTCTAGAGGTGTGATCATGGGGCTAGATGTCCTTACAGAATGTTGCACTAATCATAGTTTGCTACAAACAACATATTCCACTACTTTTATTTACTGTCTAGAGGTGTGATCATGGGGCTAGATGTCCTTACAGAATGTTGCACTAATCATAGTTTGCTACAAACAACATATTCCACTACTTTTATTTACTGTCTAGAGGTGTGATCATGGGGCTAGATGTCCTTATAGAATGTTGCACTAATCATAGTTTGCTACAAACAACATATTCCACTACTTTTATTACTGTCTAGAGGTGTGATCATGGGGCTAGATGTCCTTACAGAATGTTGCACTAATCATAGTTTGCTACAAACAACATATTCCACTACTTTTATTACTGTCTAGAGGTGTGATCATGGGGCTAGATGTCCTTACAGAATGTTGGACTAATCATTGTTTGCTACAAACAACATATTCCACTACTTTTATTACTGTCTAGAGGTGTGATCATGGGCTAGATGTCCTTACAGAATGTTGCACTAATCATAGTTTGCTACAAACAACATATTCCACTACTTTTATTACTGTCTAGAGGTGTGATCATGGGGCTAGATGTCCTTACAGAATGTTGCACTAATCATTGTTTGCTACAAACAACATATTCCACTACTTTTATTACTGTCTAGAGGTGTGATCATGGGGCTAGATGTCCTTACAGAATGTTGCACTAATCATAGTTTGCTACAAACAATCTGTCTCTAGCTAGTCCTCCACTTCTGTTATCAAGGTATCTTTTATGTCTTGAAATCATCATCCTCTTGGTCTGCCTATCTCGTCATTCTAGAACCATGCCTTCCATTATTGTTCTTTCCAGCCCACTGTGCCTTTTGATGTGGCCGTAGTATTTTAATTTCCTGTGTCAGTAGTTTATAAACCAATCCTTCTCAATGTTTGGGTTGTTCAATATGCTTTCATTATTCTTCTACCTTATCCATCAAGTTGTTCAATATGCTTTCATTACTCTTCTACCTTATCCATCAAGTTGTTCAATATACTCTCATTACTCTCCTACCTTATCCATCAAGTTGTTCAATATGCTTTCATTATTCTTCTACCTTATCCATCAAGTTGTTCAATATACTCTCATTACTCTCCTACCTTATCCATCAAGTTGTTCAATATGCTTTCATTACTCTTCTACCTTATCCATCAAGTTGTTCAATATACTCTCATTACTCTCCTACCTTATCCATCAAGTTGTTCAATATGCTTTCATTATTCTTCTACCTTATCCATCAAGTTGTTCAATATGCTCTCATTACTCTTCTACCTTATCCATCAAGTTGTTCAATATACTCTCATTACTCTTCTACCTTATCCATCAAGTTGTTCAATATGCTTTCATTATTCTTCTACCTTATCCATCAAGTTGTTCAATATGCTCTCATTACTCTTCTACCTTATCCATCAAGTTGTTCAATATACTTTCATTACTCTTCTACCTTATCCATCAAGTTGTTCAATATGCTTTCATTATTCTTATACCTTATCCATCAAGTTGTTCAATATACTTTCATTATTCTTATACCTTATCCATCAAGTTGTTCAATATGCTTTCATTACTCTCCTACCTTATCCATCAAGTTGTTCAATATACTTTCATTATTCTTATACCTTATCCATCAAGTTGTTCAATATACTTTCATTACTCTTCTACCTTATCCATCAAGTTGTTCAATATGCTTTCATTACTCTTCTACCATATACATCAGGTTGTTCAGTATGCTCTCATTACTCTTCTACCTTGTCCATCAGGTTGTTCAGTATGCTCTCATTACTCTTCTACCTTATCCATCAAGTTGTTCAATATGCTTTCATTACTCTTCTACCTTATCCATCAAGTTGTTCAGTATGCTCTCATTACTCTTCTACCTTATCCATCAAGTTGTTCAATATGCTCTCATTACTCTTCTACCTTATCCATCAAGTTGTTCAATATGCTTTAATTACTCTCCTACCTTATACATCAGGTTGTTCAGTATGCTTTCATTACTCTCCTACCTTATCCATCAAGTTGTTCAGTATGCTCTCATTACTCTTCTACCTTATCCATCAAGTTGTTCAATATACTCTCATTACTCTTCTACCTTATCCATCAAGTTGTTCAATATGCTTTCATTACTCTTCTACCTTATCCATCAAGTTGTTCAATATACTTTCATTATTCTTATACCTTATACATCAAGTTGTTCAATATGCTCTCATTACTCTTCTACCTTATACATCAAGTTGTTCAATATACTCTCATTACTCTTCTACCTTATACATCAAGTTGTTCAATATGCTCTCATTACTCTTCTACCTTATACATCAAGTTGTTCAATATGCTCTCATTACTCTTCTACCTTATACATCAAGTTGTTCAATATACTCTCATTACTCTTCTACCTTATCCATCAAGTTGTTCAGTATACTCTCATTACTCTTCTACCTTATACATCAAGTTGTTCAATATGCTCTCATTACTCTTCTACCTTATACATCAAGTTGTTCAATATGCTCTCATTACTCTTCTACCTTATCCATCAGGTTGTTCAATATGCTCTCATTACTCTTCTACCTTATCCATCAAGTTGTTCAATATGCTTTCATTACTCTTCTACCTTATCCATCAAGTTGTTCAATATACTTTCATTACTCTTCTACCTTATCCATCAAGTTGTTCAGTATACTCTCATTACTCTTCTACCTTCAACATTAAGTTGTTCAATATGCTCTCATTACTCTTCTACCTTATAAAAAGTTTCCTCAGGATTTTTCTGCAGCATTTTGTTTTGAATGAACACATTTTCTTCATATTAATATGGCTGTGGGAAAACACTTTTTATTGATTCTAACTTTTAAAATTGTACAAAAAGTATTAAAGAAGAGCTATTCAAAAGAACTGAACCTAAAGTAGATATGACTCATGAGTAGACTTAGACTGAAGACCACCATTTTACACATCATCTCATTAATAGGCAGGTTAATTTGGTTCATTAACGTTGGTGTATTTCTAGTTTTACTTTAATCCATAATTCAAAGTTCACTGTAGGTCCTTTCTGGAAGAAAAATCAGCCAGCAAATGGTGGCAGTTTCATGTGTAGTTAAGGTAATGGTTGTTGTTTGTGTCATTAACATTGTCAACAGCTGATCCTGAGAAATTGCGACCCATATTGTAGAAATTATGTTCACTCACATCACTTTCCCCCTGATTCAGTGGCATTTATATTTATTCATGAATTCAAAAGGATTGTGGTGATAAAAATAGTGAAATGGACAGTTAGTAGCACCAGTAGGTGTGCTTCATGAGAACAAATTGTGGACTACAGTCACAACTCTAGATGTTGATGTAATGAACAGTTAGTAGCACCAGTAGGTGTGCTTCACCCTTATCTCTTAGCACCCAAATGTAGCATGACCACTCTGAATAATTTAATTGTATAATTAACTAGAGTATAATTTAATGGCAAAATTAACTAGAATTTGTATATTTCAGCTTTTTGGGCATATGATGGGACAAACCAGTGTTCTGAATAATTAACTCCTGTGTTGATAATGACGGTCTATACAGGGTGTCAAAGAGGAAGATGGTTAAACCACACAAACGTACATTGGGGCCTTTCCTGTTAAGATGAGGTAAAAATCCATGACGTAAGCTGGCATTAGTTGGTAGAAGAACCGAACTGTATCCCTCCAAAATCTGGGAAGACAAAAGCAACAATGATTAACTGCTACTGGGTACATATCCAGAAATGCTACCATAATCTTAAGTTAATATTACAATTTCTGATTAGGTCTTTCATACAATCATTCTTAACTTCTGGACTTCCAGTTCCAATATGGTGCAATAGTTTATGTTCCAACGAGTGCTGCAGGGTTTGCGTTTGAAGACTGATTAATTTCAGCTCTCTAATGTAGATTGTTGTGTTAAAGTCGACCTAAAATTCCACTTTATGGATTTGTAGCAGTGTATGATGTTCAGATAGCAGACTGTTGAACGTATCAGGCGGTGTCAACATGATGTTCCTTGTTGCCAAGTTCCTGGTGTGTACTATGTCATCATGGTTTTGGAAGTTCCATAACCGCCATAAAACCTGTTTTGCAGCAACGGATTTATGCTTCCAGCTTTCTCATATGGATCACTCTGTAGAGTCAACTAAATATCCCACTTTAAGGACTCTGTAATGGTGCTAGAGTGTTCATGTGCCTGGCTGTGGACTTTTCAGTGAATCAAGAATTGTGGGTACATGCATTATTTGCATACATTGTGTGTGCTACATCATGGTGACATATGTGGACAAATCGTATATCTCAGATGTTCTAAAATATGGGGAGTACTGACTAAATGAAGGTTTTAATGATAATCACGATTAATCTGCAGCCTTGGTGTCAAGGTCGGATCTTCAAGTCAAGAAGGATGATGTTTAAAGTTAGGAGTGTTACAGCAGTAATGGGGGAGGACTAGTTTTTCTGTCGTTTAACACTGTGGGATTTGTTGAGGAGGTGATCTTTCCCTTACTGATTTGTTGGATGTTCGATGAGGATAATGTGGTGACTAACCTAAACTTAACATCCAGATGGTCAACACTTCACACAATCTGAGGATAATCTGGCAACTCAACTAAACATCAAGTGACAACAACTAAACATCAAGTGACAACTAAACATCAAGTGACAACTAAACATCAAGTGATGGTCATCATTTCACACAATTCCAATCACAGGATTGGGACACACAGTAGAGAATAGATAGTGTGAGCCAGACTTGAGACACCCTGTAGAGGACAGATAAACAGTGTGAGCCAGGCTTGGGACACACAGTAGAGAACAGATAAACAGTGTGAGCCAGAGTTGGGACACACAGTAGAGAACAGATAAACAGTGTGAGCCAGAGTTGGGACACACAATAGAGAACAGATAAACAGTGTGAGCCAGACTTGGGACACACAGTAGAGAACAGATAAACAGTGTGAGCCAGAGTTGAGACACCCAGAAGAGAACAGTGTGGACAGATAAACAGTGTGAGCCAGAGTTGAGACACCCAGAAGAGAACAGTGTGGACAGATAAACAGTGTGAGCCAGAGTTGAGACACTCAGAAGAGAACAGTGTGAACTGATAAACAGTGTGAGCCAGAGTTGAGACACACAGTAGAGGACAGTGTGGACAGATAAACAGTGTGAGCTAAGTTGAGACACACAGTAGAGGATAGTGTGGACAGATAAACAGTGTGAGCCAGAGTTGAGACACTCAGAAGAGAACAGTGTGGACAGATAAACAGTGTGAACCAGAGTTGAGACACACAGTAGAGGACAGTGTGGACAGATAAACAGTGTGAGCCAGAGTTGAGACACACAGTAGAGGACAGTGTGGAGAGATAAACAGTGTGAGCCAGAGTTGAGACACACAGTAGAGGACAGTGTGGACAGATAAACAGTGTGAGCCAGAGTTGAGACACCCAGTAGAGGACAGTGAGTGAAAGATGGCCACCAAGCACACAAAGTTCAGAAACAAGATACCACCAAAAGTAGCAACCACTGACTACCATGTCCAAGGAAAGAAAAACAAGAAAAGTCACTCCCAACCCTTGTAACATGATTTACCAGTCGCATCCTTTATTTCAACCAACTCTCCTCTCAGAAGCCAACTCCACTAAAAAACATGAACAAATTTTGAGGAAACATAACTGAATCTTTCAGACATAATGTAACACTGAATTTCCTTTCTGGGAAAGCAAGACCTTGCGGGTGTAGTGGTTACGGAGTGTTGACAAATATCACCAATAACACTACATCCTGATAAGCCACAATCAGGATGTAATGCACTTATGTCTTTTCAACATAACAGGTCAGGTGCATATTTGTGTAAAAAACCAGGCCAACTGGAAAAAGCCAGGTTAGACTTGAACTATAATCATTGTATGGTTATGTTAGCATGTTAATCTCTGATAAATGTGTTCAGCACTTCAAAAAAAGTTTAGTGACTGACCAAGTCTTTAACAATACTCTGTCATCTACTGCGTAAAGAAACGGATTTGAAATCACCAGGGATAATGGGGACTGGTTGGTCTCAAGGCAAGATGCAGCCTTGAGATACAGAGGTTGTGAGTTCAAATCCGGCTGAACCAGTTGGGATTTTTATTTATATTTTCTCTCTGGTCCCTGGTCTCGGCAGAGAGACCCAGCTTGAAACGTCAATTACTCATCGACAAAAAATGAGTACCTCAGAAGACAGTTATCTGCCTGTACAGCGAGGGACCCCTGTGCACACGGCTGCCAGGGAAAAAACGGATTAACATGCAAAATTCAGTTGCTAGTCTCTAAGGACTTCACCAGAGGTGAAAGCTGGTGAACGCAAACCAGGGACAAAACAAAAATAATGAAAAATAACAATACCCAAGAGGGCAATATATATCTACAGAATCAAGCTTTGGAAAGTGTAGACCACTATGTGTATCTGGGTAGTAATAGAGATCAAGAAGATAAAATAAAGAAAGAAATCACAAGCAGGATAGCAAAAGCTGCAGCGTATTTCAAAAACCTGGACAAAATATTGAAATAAAAAAAACTAAGCAGGAAAGCTAAACTTATAATATTCAACTCAAACGTACTATCAACCCTTACCTACACAAGTAAAAACTGGGAAACAACAAAAGCGAGAGAGAAAACTAAATGCTTTTGAAGATCAACTTGCCAAAATAAATACTCTGTGTACAATGGAATGAATTCAAGACAAATATAGAGAGAGAAGAAATGGCCATGCAACCAATGATCTCATCTACAATGGAATGAATTCAAGATAAATATAGAGAGAGAAGAAATGGCCATACAACCAATGATCTCATCTATAATGGAATGTATTCAAGATAAATATAGAGAGAGAAGAAATGGCCATACAACCAATGATCTCATCTATAATGGAATGTATTCAAGATAAATATAGAGAGAGAAGAAATGGCCATACAACCAATGATCTCATCTATAATGGAATGAATTCAAGATAAATATAGAGAGAGAACAAATGGGCATGCAACCAATGATCTCATCTATAATTAGGAAGAGACAAGAGAATCCAAAACATGTTCATCTATGGGAAACATCAGGGAACAGAAAAAGAGGAAGACCTAGAAAAACATTCAAAAAGAACACTGATAAGTGAAGCAAAGTTGGCAGGCACATACTCATTAGATAAGATCAAACATTTTGCCAAGAATAGAGATGAGTGGTGAAAACCACTACAAGCCCTGTGTGACGCCAAGCAGAGCGGGAAGAATCAAAATGAAGAAGCCTTCAACAACATATCTAATACAACAATAGAACAAGGAGATAATACAGATATGAAATATAATAAATATGAAATGCTATGTGGGGGTCATGTGTTTCATCATCATCATGTGCCATACCGGTTGGTGTAGGCGATCATGTCCCTCCACAATCTTCTATCTACCGTGCATCGTATGAGTTCTGTTGTTGACTATTTTCCATGCCATGACACCAAGCTATCCAGTATTTTCTCTCTTTGTCATCCACGATCTCTCTTTCCTTTTATTTTGCCAGTTGTAACGAAGTATATAACCTGGGACATACTATAACCAATGATGGAAAATGCAAAACTGAAATAAACAAAAGAATAGGTAAGGCAAAAAGTAATTTTAATGCCATGAAAAATATACTAACAACAAAACAAATATCAACAGGGCTGAAACTAAGAATGGCAAAATGTTACATCTTCTAAATATTCCTGTATGGTGCAGAAACATGGACATTAGACAAGAAAACAGAACAGAAAATTGAAGCCTTTGAAATGTGGATTTATAGAATAGGTAGAATTGGATGGAAACAAAAGATAACAAACGATAAAGTTTCAAAACAACTGAAAATAAAAAGAGAACTACTAAATACAATTAAGACAAGACAAATGAAATTTTTGGGGCATGTTAAAAGACACAACAGTCTACTAAAAGTAATATTGGAAGGAAAAATACAAGGTAAAAGAGGCAGAGGCAGACCAAGACTAACATGGACGAGTAACATCAAAAGATGGTCAAGTCAATCTATGACAGGCTGCACCATCAAAGCAAGAAACAGAGTAGAATGGCGATCCATGGCAGCCAACTTTCGTTGCGGAGAAGGCACACGATGATGATGATGAACAAAGTATTCCAACTTTCCTCTACTCATGATGTGCCCGAAAAATGTTGATTGCTTCTTTCTGATGTTTTTTAAGAGCTCCCTTTTTGTGTTGGCCTCTTTGAGAACTGCCTCATTGGTCTTTTTAGCTGTCCAGGGAACTTTCAACATTCTTCTGAGAAATCCCATCTCTGTGGCCTTTAATCGTCTTTTCATTTGTCTTGTGTATAGTTGCAGAAAACAAAGAAAATAAACATAGGTTGGTATTGAGCAGCTAGACTAAGACAAGACAAGTTTTGTTTCTGCAAAAACCTTCATCGGGTATATCAAACAAGCCATATACACATTAAGCACACAAATCTGAGTCAGAATACACAACTACACAGCTGAAAAAAATAGCGGAAAAGACCTTTAAAACAATTAAAAAAAGACATTTAAAACAATTTTAAAAAGACCTATAAAACAATTAAAAAGACCTATAAAATAATAAAAGACCTATAAAAAAATAAAAAAGAATAGTTCTGCATGTCTCCTGCCACTAAACAAAGACTTCAACGTCTGGTCCATAAAAGTTGACAAACAAAACATAGACTCACATATTGAGGGTGAATCGAGGGTTGGGCACTCTGGCCATGTTGTGACACGGGTAGTTCATGAAATTCTCCTTCAGAAACGTCACTGAAATGAAATCATCATCATATTATTACTTTCATCAACACAAAATATATTATTGTGTATATATATATACAACCTGGAAACAAGATGACACAAAATACAATGAGGGGGAGGGGATGTTATAAAACTCCTTCGCACTGGCCACAACAGAGAGAGGCACCACATGTACTCCAAAATGAAGATAGATACCATCAGTCTGTGCCATTACACCCTAGCAGATATGACAACAAACCACATCCTACAAGAGTGCCCCCAGTCACTACACCCTAACAGATATGACAACAAAACATATCCTACAAGAGTGCCCCCCAGTCTGTGTCACTACATCCTAACAGATATGACAACAAACCACATCCTACAAGAGTGCCCCCAGTCACTACACCCTAACAGATATGACAACAAAACATATCCTACAAGAGTGCCCCCAGTCTGTGTCACTACATCCTAACAGATATGACAACAAAACATATCCTACAAGAGTGCCCCAGTCACTACACCCTAACAGATATGACAACAAAACATATCCTACAAGAGTGCCCCCCAGTCTGTGTCACTACATCCTAACAGATATGACAACAAAACATATCCTACAAGAGTGCCCCCAGTCACTACACCCTAACAGATATGACAACAAAACATATCCTACAAGAGTGCCCCCAGTCTGTGTCACTACATCCTAACAGATATGACAACAAACCACATCCTACAAGAGTGCCCCCAGTCACTACACCCTAGCAGATATGACAACAAAACACATTCTACAAGAGTGCCCCCCACTCTGTGTCACTACACCCTAGCAGATATGACAACAAAACACATTCTACAAGAGTGCCCCCCACTCTGTGTCACTACACCCTAGCAGATATGACAACAAAACACATTCTACAAGAGTGCCCCAGTCTGTGTCACTACATCCTAACAGATATGACAACAAAACACATTCTACAAGAGTGCCCCAGTCACTACACCCTAGCAGATATGACAACAAAACACATTCTACAAGAGTGCCCCCAGTCTGTGTCACTACATCCTAACAGATATGACAACAAAACACATTCTACAAGAGTGCCCCCAGTCTGTTTCACTACACCCTAGCAGATATGACAACAAAACACATTCTATAAGAGTGCACCTAGTCTGTGCCACTACACCCTAGCAGATATGACAACAAAACACATTCTACAAGAGTGCCCCCCACTCTGTGTCACTACACCCTAGCAGATATGACAACAAAACACATCCTACAAGAGTGCCCCCAGTCACTACACCCTAGCAGATATGACAACAAAACACATCCTACAAGAGTGCCCCTAGTCTGTGCCACTACACCCTAGCAGATATGACAACAAAACACATTCTACAAGAGTGCCCCCAGTCTGTGTCACTACACCCCAACAGATATGACAACAAAACACATTCTACAAGAGTGCCCCCCACTCTGTGTCACTACACCCTAACAGATATGACAACAAAACACATTCTACAAGAGTGCCCCCAGTCTGTGTCACCACACCCTAACAGATATGACAACAAAACACATTCTACAAGAGTGCCCCCAGTCACTACACCCTAGCAGATATGACAACAAAACACATTCTACAAGAGTGCCCCCAGTCACTACACCCTAACAGATATGACAACAAAACACATCCTACAAGAGTGCCCCTAGTCTGTGTCACTACACCCTAACAGATATGACAACAAAACACATTCTACAAGAGTGCCCCCACTCTGTGTCACTACACCCTAACAGATATGACAACAAAACACATTCTACAAGAGTGCCCCCCAGTCTGTGTCACTACACCCTAACAGATATGACAACAAAACACATTCTACAAGAGTGCCCCCACTCTGTGTCACTACACCCTAACAGATATGACAACAAAACACATCCTACAAGAGTGCCCCCACTCTGTGTCACTACACCCTAACAGATATGACAACAAAACACATTCTACAAGAGTGCCCCCCAGTCTGTGTCACTACACCCTAACAGATATGACAACAAAACACATTCTACAAGAGTGCCCCCAGTCACTACACCCTAGCAGATATGACAACAAAACACATTCTACAAGAGTGCCCCCAGTCACTACACCCTAACAGATATGACAACAAAACACATCCTACAAGAGTGCCCCTAGTCTGTGTCACTACACCCTAACAGATATGACAACAAAACACATTCTACAAGAGTGCCCCCAGTCACTACACCCTAACAGATATGACAACAAAACACATTCTACAAGAGTGCCCCCAGTCACAACACCCTAGCAGATATGACAACAAAACACATTCTACAAGAGTGCCCCCAGTCTGTGTCACTACATCCTAACAGATATGACAACAAAACACATCCTACAAGAGTGCCCCCAGTCTGTGTCACTACACCCTAACAGATATGACAACAAAACACATTCCACAAGAGTGCCCCCAGTCTGTGTCACTACACCCCAACAGATATGACAACAAAACACATTCTACAAGAGTGCCCCAGTCTGTGTCACTACATCCTAACAGATATGACAACAAAACACATCCTACAAGAGTGCCCCCCAGTCTGTGTCACTACATCCTAACAGATATGACAACAAAACATATCCTACAAGAGTGCCCCCAGTCACTACACCCTAACAGATATGACAACAAAACATATCCTACAAGAGTGCCCCCCAGTCTGTGTCACTACATCCTAACAGATATGACAACAAAACATATCCTACAAGAGTGCCCCCAGTCACTACACCCTAACAGATATGACAACAAAACATATCCTACAAGAGTGCCCCCAGTCTGTGTCACTACATCCTAACAGATATGACAACAAACACATCCTACAAGAGTGCCCCCAGTCACTACACCCTAGCAGATATGACAACAAAACACATTCTACAAGAGTGCCCCCCACTCTGTGTCACTACACCCTAGCAGATATGACAACAAAACACATTCTACAAGAGTGCCCCCAGTCTGTGTCACTACATCCTAACAGATATGACAACAAAACACATTCTACAAGAGTGCCCCCAGTCACTACACCCTAGCAGATATGACAACAAAACACATTCTACAAGAGTGCCCCCAGTCTGTGTCACTACATCCTAACAGATATGACAACAAAACACATTCTACAAGAGTGCCCCCAGTCTGTTTCACTACACCCTAGCAGATATGACAACAAAACACATTCTATAAGAGTGCCCCCCACTCTGTGTCACTACACCCTAGCAGATATGACAACAAAACACATCCTACAAGAGTGCCCCCAGTCACTACACCCTAGCAGATATGACAACAAAACACATCCTACAAGAGTGCCCCTAGTCTGTGCCACTACACCCTAGCAGATATGACAACAAAACACATTCTACAAGAGTGCCCCCAGTCTGTGTCACTACACCCCAACAGATATGACAACAAAACACATTCTACAAGAGTGCCCCCCACTCTGTGTCACTACACCCTAACAGATATGACAACAAAACACATTCTACAAGAGTGCCCCCAGTCTGTGTCACTACACCCTAACAGATATGACAACAAAACACATTCTACAAGAGTGCCCCCAGTCACTACACCCTAGCAGATATGACAACAAAACACATTCTACAAGAGTGCCCCCAGTCACTACACCCTAACAGATATGACAACAAAACACATCCTACAAGAGTGCCCCTAGTCTGTGTCACTACACCCTAACAGATATGACAACAAAACACATTCTACAAGAGTGCCCCCACTCTGTGTCACTACACCCTAACAGATATGACAACAAAACACATTCTACAAGAGTGCCCCCCAGTCTGTGTCACTACACCCTAACAGATATGACAACAAAACACATTCTACAAGAGTGCCCCACTCTGTGTCACTACACCCTAACAGATATGACAACAAAACACATCCTACAAGAGTGCCCCCACTCTGTGTCACTACACCCTAACAGATATGACAACAAAACACATTCTACAAGAGTGCCCCCAGTCTGTGTCACTACACCCTAACAGATATGACAACAAAACACATTCTACAAGAGTGCCCCCAGTCACTACACCCTAGCAGATATGACAACAAAACACATTCTACAAGAGTGCCCCCAGTCACTACACCCTAACAGATATGACAACAAAACACATCCTACAAGAGTGCCCCTAGTCTGTGTCACTACACCCTAACAGATATGACAACAAAACACATTCTACAAGAGTGCCCCCAGTCACTACACCCTAACAGATATGACAACAAAACACATTCTACAAGAGTGCCCCCAGTCACAACACCCTAGCAGATATGACAACAAAACACATTCTACAAGAGTGCCCCCAGTCTGTGTCACTACATCCTAACAGATATGACAACAAAACACATCCTACAAGAGTGCCCCCAGTCTGTGTCACTACACCCTAACAGATATGACAACAAAACACATTCACAAGAGTGCCCCCAGTCTGTGTCACTACACCCCAACAGATATGACAACAAAACACATTCTACAAGAGTGCCCCCAGTCTGTGTCACTACATCCTAACAGATATGACAACAAAACACATTCTACAAGAGTGCCCCCAGTCTGTGTCACTACACCCTAACAGATATGACAACAAAACACATTCTACAAGAGTGCCCCCAGTCTGTGCCACTACACCCTAACAGATATGACAACAAAACACATTCTACAAAAGTGCCCCCAGTCACTACACCCTAACAGATATGACAACAAAACACATCCTACAAGAGTGCCCCAGTCACTATATCCTAACAGATATGACAACAAAACACATTCTACAAGAGTGCCCCCAGTCACTACACCCTAACAGATATGACAACAAAACACATTCTACAAGAGTGCCCCCAGTCACTACACCCTAGCAGATATGACAACAAAACACATTCTACAAGAGTGCCCCCAGTCTGTGTCACTACATCCTAACAGATATGACAACAAAACACATCCTACAAGAGTGCCCCCAGTCTGTGTCACTACACCCACTATGATTGGACACAGCATTTAACCCCATATTATGGCAATCGATTTAAATGATGTTATTACTACTTCAGTGGTCGAGGGGTTATTGCGCTCGCTTCCTAATCAGAAGGATCCAGGTTCACAATCCAGAAGTGGCATATCATTTTTTTTCGGACAGACAAGGCTCCAGGGTTCACCCAGCCTCTAACAACAGGTACCAGAGATTTTTCTGGGAAGTAAAGGCAGCCTGGCATGATACTGACCACATCAGCCAAAAATGTGCAGAGGTTATGGAAAAATCTGGTCACTAACATACCCATACATCTAGCAAGGCAGGGGAGAGAACCTTCATTTTAGGTATGTAGAAAGAACAAATGAAGGTGCAGACTTACCCAAGTTTCCCCATGTGAACTTGTTGATTTGTCCACTGGTACAGTTATAGACTAGCACTTCTTTGGGACTGTGGACAAATGTGAACATAAATCTTGGTTAATTCTGGCTCTTTTATAGCTGTGAAGTGCGAGGGATTAAAGATGTTAAAACACAAAGTGTGAGCACTTAGAGATGAGGATAACTTGAGACAGTATAACCTGCTTGCTCCTGGCACTATAGGTCTCCAGTACAACCGTTCTGATGGTGAGAAGAGAGTGCAGCCAATGGTTGGATGTGTTAACTCTAGATCCCAACAGCACAACACAAATTCCTCAAAATTTGATATTTTGCAGTGTTCAAACATTACATGTGTGACACCACACAAAAATGTCAATTTACTGGCGACCCACTGGTACAGTCACCATGTAGGTAGTTCAGATGTGTGACACACACAAAAATGTCAATTTGCTAGCGAGCCATTGGTTCAATCACCATGTTAGTAGTTCCGATGTGTGACACCATACAAAAATGTCACTTTCCTAGCTTCATTCATCATCATCAAGTACCGGGCCTGCTGGCATAGCTTCATTAATGTTTGTGTTAAAAATTCAGACCTAAACACCTAGCTGCAACAGTTCAGGACTAGCTGCCTTTACTCTCCAGTCCTATATGTCCTCCCGACAGACTCTAGTAATGGGATAATGTCATTAAGAAAGTAAAAAGATACCAGTGTTATTTGTTTGTGCTAGTGCTATTTTATTTTTTAAAATTTTATATAGGAGAAGCATTTCAAAGAACAAATAATTGGACGGACACACACACTGATGTGAGGAGGTATCTGGGCACTACACATTTTTATTAAAATGTCAGATATAACTTTCCTTAACAAAAACTGAGTATGCCATGCACAGTTATTTGCCAATAGAACTTTAGTTGACTTGATAATTTGTGTGTTTCCCCATGAAGCTAAAATACAGATACTTCCTCAATTATACATTCAAAGTGAGCAGAAGAATCTCTATATTAAATATAAATAACTTTTGTGCTGAGAAATGGAATACTGCACCTCTCCCACAACTCTTAGTTTTATCAACATTTTATCTTGTCATTATTCATCATCATCTAGTGCTAGGTCTGCTGGCGTAGGTGATCATGTCTCTGCATAAATTTCAATCTCAACTGGTATTTATAATTTCTGTTGTTGACCTTCTGCCAAGCCATTCTCTTAAGCTGGCTGGTATCTTTTCTCTTTGTTTCTCTTTATCTCTTCGTCCCTCAATTTTTCCAGTTGTTGCAATATATTCCAGCTATTCTCTTTTCATTTCGTGGCCACAAAATGGTGATTGTTTCTTCCTAATATTAGAAATTAGCTCTCTTTTGCTTTTGGCCTCTTTCAGAACATTTTCACTTCTTAGCTGTCCATGGTATTTTCAACATTCATCTGTAAAATCACATTTTTACAGACTCCAGTGATTTTCTTGTTTATTGTACTATTTTCCATGATTCACTTCCATATGTTAAGACTGGCTCTACATAACATTTCAAAACTCTTTTTCTTGTTTCTATTGTCAAAAATGGATTGCATAGTATCTTCCTCATTTTTTGGAAAGCTGCTTTTACCTGAGCCATTCTGCATCTCCCTCATGATTAACATCAGCAAATAAAATACAAACTTGCTTCATAAATACTGACTGTAGCTCAAATGTTTACCTTTTTGTGTAAATGTATGATGAAAACAAACAGCTGTGCAAAGAATTACCATATATATATATATATTTATCTGCAGGTGACCTGACTAGTGTACACCAGCACTTGTCCATGATATCACAAGTCAACTTACCACTCTACGGCTGTATGCCAAGCTACAGCAATGATGGCATTTGTGGCTGTATCAACAGGAATGACATCAGCTGTACAGCTGACATTACCATGCATGACAATTAGGAGACCTTTACCAATCTGAAAGAAATTATTTTGCTGAACATTAACAGCAGAAACAAAGAACACAACAACAGAAACAAAAGAATGCAATAGAAACAAAGAACACAACAACAGAAACAAAAAAATGCAACAGAAACAAAGAACACAACAACAGAAACAAAAGAATGCAACAGAAACAAAGAACACAACAACAGAAACAAAAGAATGCAATAGAAACAAAGAACACAACAACAGAAACAAAAGAATGCAACAGGAACAAAGAACACAACAACAGAAACAAAAGAATGCAACAGAAACAAAGAACGCAACAACAGAAACAAAAGAATGCAACAGAAACAAAAGAATGCAACAGAAACAAAGAACACAACAACATAAACAAAAGAATCAACAGAAACAAAAGAACACAACAACAGAAACAAAAGAATGCAACAGAAACAAAAGAATGCAACAGAAACAAAAGAACACAACAGAAACAAAAGAATGCAACAGAAACAAAGAACACAACAACAGAAACAAAAGAATGCAACAGAAACATAAGAACACAACAACAGAAACAAAGAACACAACAATAGAAACAAAGAACACATCTGCAGAGACAAAGAACACAACAACAGAAACAAAAGAATGCAACAGAAACAAAGAACACAACAACAGAAAACAAAAGAACACAACAACAGAAACAAAGAACACAACAATAGAAACAAAGAACACAACAACAGAAATAAAGAACACAACTGCAGAAACAAAGAACACAACTGCAGAGACAAAGAACACAACTGCAGAAACAAAGAACACAACAACAGAAACAAAGAACACAACAACAGAAACAAAGAACACAACAACAGAAATAAAGAACACAACTGCAGAAATAAAGAACACAACTGCAGAAACAAAGAACACAACAACAGAAACAAAGAACACAACAACAGAAATAAAGAACACAACAACAGAAACAAAGAACACAACAACAGAAATAAAGAACACAACTGCAGAAATAAAGAACACAACAACAGAAACAAAGAACACAACTGCAGAAACAAAGAACACAACAACAGAAACAAAGAACACAACTGCAGAAACAAAGAACATAATTAACACAAACGGCTCTCTATTGAAGTTAAACAAGTTTAGTTTTGTTCACACTAGTACCAGGAGATTGTCTACTGGGTCAGATGTTCACAATCTCAGCGATTTGGATTCCTTACCTGTGTCCCGCTTGACTGCCTTACTACAAGTCTGACTTCTGGTCTCAGCACTTGACAGTCTAGCTGGCATAACCTTTCATCAGTGTGAGCGTGACAGATTCTACCAGCTCAGTCAATTTTTATATATCATAATTCTTACTTATCATCATCAAGTACAAAGCCTGCTGGTGTAGGTGATCATGTCTCTCCACAAATTTCAATCTCGACAGTTTTTTATCATTTTTGTTGTTGACCTTCTGACATTCTCATAAGCTGTCTGGTATATTTTCTCTTTGCTTCCCTCTATCTCTTCATCCCTCAATTTTCCAAGTTGTTACAATATATTCCAGCTGTTCCCTTCTCATTACATGGCCACAAAAACAATTATAGTTTCTTCCTAATATTGTCATTTAGTTCACCTAACCTTAAATAATGAATGTAACTTGCTTCACTCTTCATCATGCTTCAACAAATTGTGTCACTGATGATGACTGAACACTCTACAATAGACTCTCGATTATCCAGGAGTGGATTAACTAGGAAGCTGATTATCCGGGTGACCTTCATCAAAAGCTTAAAAATAAAAAAATTCCACCATTTTAAAATAAATCATCCAACTGAAAGAAACTTATGAGCTCACATATGACCAAAGATGTCATAAAAAAAAAAATACAACCATTACGTGTATGTACATATCATTTGTGTAAGTCAGTGATGTGACCATGGTGTGTTTCTGATATACAATTATACTGAAATACAAAGTTGCCTGTGACATGATTATATGTGATAGCACATGAGTTCACGTGACGTGATTATATGTGATAGCACATGAGTTCACGTGACATGATTATATGTGATAGCACATGAGTTCACGTGACGTGATTGCAGTGTGTTTCTGGACTAAGATTCTAGGGGATGTCTCTTCTGTGTTGCCAATATTTCAGGTGATTAAAGAATGTTTTAAAACTACAAATGTTGAAGCTCTTCTCTAATTAGAATATCAAGAAGACAGTCACTGCATGGAAAAATTCAACCTGAGATATTGGCTATTGAATAGATGAAGCAGAAGAGTTTGTTACTGTCTTACTTGAAGCAGTAATAAATTAAGTTACTGTCTTACTTGAAGCAGTAATAAATTAAGTTACTGTCTTACTTCAAGCAGTAATAAATTAAGTTACTGTCTTACTTCAAGCAGTAATAAATTAAGTTACTGTCTTACTTCAAGCAGTAATAAATTAAGTTACTGTCTTACTTGAAGCAGTAATAAATTAAGTTACTGTCTTACTTCAAGCAGTAATAAATTAAGTTACTGTCTTACTTCAAGCAGTAATAAATTAAGTTACTGTCTTACTGTACCCGGAAAAGGTTATTTACTTGTGGGCAGCGGACGTCAGATGTTTGATGGTAGCGTGACTGTCACTGTCAGCTGATGATGATTTTACTCGCACGCTGTGTCGATATATATCGATCGTTACCTTGTTTACTTTACGGGCGGCCTTCACTGACCGGTCAGTCTCGTGCGTACTTGACCTCCGCTGGAATGTGCTGATCTAGCTGTTTACAATTAGGCCAACATGTTCCGGGCTAACTGGACGCTCGTCTCAGCCTTGACCTTGTCTCGTCCAATAGTACTTCTGGTTTGTTATGATGACCGTTTCACGGTCATAATTGTTTAAATACCGTACCAACACTTTCAGTTTCCTATACAGAATGGTTTAACTGGGATTTTTGTTATCTGGGATTTCCCATTCATTCTGGATAATCGAGAGTCTACTGTATTACAACAATATGAAGAATGTTGTATTTCCACACATCTCATGCAAACTGCCGTTAGTGTTAAATGAGTGAAGACAGAAAGAAACTTACAGCTGCCAGTAATCCTGTTGGCCCATTCAAGTTATCAACCCAACCCTGAGGAATAGCACAGCAAACTTGTAGACAAATTATGGAGCAGAGAAAAGAGCATGTACTCTGTATGGTCAAAATAAATCGTTGCTGGTAGGTTAGTGGAACAACTTATACGTGAATCAAAACAATAACTTTATAAGAGTTACCTGCCCTAGCTGCTTCTCCTTCTGTGCTTGCCCGGCAA
Organism: Megaustenia siamemsis; assembly: GCA_032433765.1. NCBI lineage: Eukaryota > Metazoa > Mollusca > Gastropoda > Stylommatophora > Ariophantidae > Megaustenia > Megaustenia siamemsis. The sequence continues at coordinate 2,623,142 of JAVIAB010000024.1, forward strand.
TCACTTCTTTTCATAATCAGCCCTCTTTAAAGGATGTTAAATCCTAGATTATGATTCTGTAGTAAAAATTACCACCAAAAATACATTTTGGAATACATTGGCAATTTGACAGTTTCCCCACAGGAAAATATCCCCCCCCACACAAAAAAAAAAAAACATACACATTTCTAATTATCATTTCCGGTGACTCCTCAGTGTTTGATTTCTTTCCTTTCATGTTGAATTTTTTTTTTATCATCATCGGGTGCCATCTCCGCAGCGAAGGTTGGCTACCACGGATCGCCATTCCACTCTGTTTCTTGCTTTGATGGTGCAGGCTGTCATAGATTGGCTTGTCCATCTTTTGATGTTACTCGTCCATGTTAGTCTTGGTCTGCCTCTGCCTCTTTTACCTTGTATTTTCCCTTCCAATATTACTTTTATTAGGCTGTTGTGTCTTTTAACATGACCCAAAAATTTCATTTGTCTTGCTCTAATTGTGTTTAATAGTTCTCTTTTCATTTTTAGTTGTTTTAAAACTTCCTCGTTTGTTTTCTTTTCCTTCCATCCAATTTTACCTATCTATTGACCTTTCGAGCCGTAACCGGCCCATAGGGCGTAGACCAAGATACACCTTCTCCTATATGAATTTTTGTTCTAGCAGTTTTCTTTTAAAGATATTTTATCAAATCTCGCCATCTGTCTCTGTTCTGTGCAAGCAGTTCTATCTCATTGAGTGAGCCGATTCCTGCTGCTCTTGCCTCTCTCATCAATGTTCTTCTCAGTGTCTCCCTGGGTCTTCCTCTTTTTCTTTTACCTGTTGTTTCCCATATGAGGGCTTGCTTTGCTATTCGATTATTATCTCTTCTCATCACATGTCCAACGTATGACCATCGTCTTTTCTTTATTACTGAAGATATTAGTGGTTGATTGGCGATTTCTCTAATTTCCTCGTTTGTTTTGAATTCGTTCCATTCTATACCAAGTATTTTCCTTAGACATTTATTTTCGAATGCGTTCAACTTTGTTTCTATATCTCTTGTTGTTTTCCAGCTTTCACACGCATACGTAAGGGTTGATAGTACATTTGATTTGAATAGCCTAAGTTTTGTGTTTGTGCTAATGAGTTTTGATTTCCACAACTTTTCAAGGCTTCTGAAAGACATTGCTGCTTTAGCCAGTCTGATTCTAATTTCTTTGCTCGTATCCCCTTCTCGATCAATGTGACTTCCAAGATAGATGAAGTGATCGATCTCTTCTACTGGTTTGTTTTCCATGTATATTTTGTCACTTGTTGGAATTAAACTTTTCATGACTTTAGTCTTTTCATGATTGACCTCAAGCCCAATTTTGCTGGCTATTGATGATAGTTCATTTGTGTTTTCCTGCATCGTTTTTATCTGATTGCTGATAAGAACTATGTCATCAGCAAAGTCCAGGTCCTCCAAATGGTCTCCTTGTATCCATTCGATGCCTTTATTACCAGTGCAGCATTTCTTCATTATGAAGTCCATAACAATTCCAAATAACAAGGGCGATAAAATACATCCTTGTTTAACCCCAGTTTCTATTGGGAAACATTCGCTCAGTCCTTCCTCTGTTCGAACTGCACATGTGTAACCATCATACATGTCTTTGATAATATTTATGATTTTTGATGGTAAGCCATATTGCTTCAGAATTTTCCACAAAGAATCTCTATGAATACTATCAAATGCTTTTTTGAAGTCGATGAAGTTAAGTACAAAAGGTTTTTGCTTTTCAATGTGTTCCTCCAATATAAGTCGTAGAGTGAAAATGTGGTCAAGACAGCTTCTCCCTTTTCTAAACCCAGCCTGTTCTTCACGCATTACTGTATCTATTGAATCCTTTATTCTATTTAGGATGATTTTACAGAATAATTTTGAGGCAACTGACAAAAGTGTCACGCCTCTCCAATTGTTACAATCTCTAAGATTGCCCTTTTTTGGGATCTTAACAATGATTCCTTTTTTCCATTTATGAGGCGTCTTCTCTGTTTTCCAAATGATGTTGAACATTTTTTGGAGATGTATTAAATTATGGCTATCAATTGCCTTGAGGATCTCAGCTGTTAACTTATCCTCTCCAGCAGCCTTGTTATTGGTCATTAGCTTTAAGGTGGTTTCTATTTCACTCAAGGTGAAGTCATCTAAATTTACATCTAATTCTGCTGCTGGTGTTTCAGCTTCAAAATCTATTAAACTGTGAGGTTACCTATTCTTCTATAAATCCACATTTCAAGGCTTCAATTTTCTGTTCTGTTTTCTGGTCTAATGTCCATGTTTCTGCACCATACAGGAATATTGAGAAGATGTAACATTTTGCTATTCTTAGTTTTAGCCCTGGTGTTATTTGTTTTGATGTTAGTATATTTTTCATGGCATTGAAATTACTTTTTGCCATACCTATTCTTTATTTATTTCAGTTGTACATTTTTTTTAATACCCATAGTAAAAAGTACTATGGTATCGTAAACACGCACGGTTTTGTTTTTTTAACCAGCCAATTTTCAATAAATTCATTTTTTTTGGGTCCGTTTTTGTTTCTCATGATGGGGGAAATGCAGGCTGTCGGTATGACATCAAAGAATCCACACAAGAAAGTCAGTGAACAATGCGAAGAGGATGCTGTAGGAAGAAGAGTCATAGGTATATGAATCATAATCTAGGGTTTATAGGGTGCAGATATGTTGTTGCTGACGGCAAGTTGCGAAATTGAGCCTTTCAACCTAGCAGGTACAACCTGCAGCATAGCATTCTGGTATACCAGGTAATCTTCCATTTCAAACTATGCTTATTAGGTCCGATAGGTTAACCTATTCTGCAGAATGGGGCAGCAGTACTTTGACAAGCAGTTGCCCTGATCCTAAAGCAAGCAAACAGCTATGAGACACCGAATAATTTCAGGGGGAGAGGTATGCTTACAACACTTGGAAAAAAAAATCGCAAATAATCAACAACAGAAAAAAAAAAAAAAAAAGAACAATAGACAGCCCGAAGTAGGATCAAATCCGTACTCCTCGACACAGCGCATTGCCACGAGAAACAAACACTAGAGAACACGGCCAACAAAGCAACCTAAAAAAGTAGCTATCATTGTGTGAACACTCGGCAGTGTAGCAAAGATTCCAGGAAAGTTTGATTTTCTAAATTTAAATGTTACATTAAAGTGCTAGTAATTGATACTACGTTATTGTAAACACGTCAGTCACAGATAGGCATCATAATCTAGGGATAGAAAATTTGAGTCCGCATTTTCAGAGTTTGGGTGAATCATGAAAAAAACATTCACTAATTGGGAAGTGGGTCAGGACCCTTGTGATTAATACACAAGGGCAGTAACCACAACATCAGTAGACAAGGGCAGTAACCACAACATCAGTAGACAAGGGCAGTAACCACAACATCAGTAGACAAGGGCAGTAACCACAACATCAGTAGACAAGGGCAGTAACCACAACATCAGTAGATAAGGGCAGTAACCACAACATCAGTAGACAAGAGCAGTAACCACAACATCAGTAGACAAGGGCAGTAACCACAACATCAATAGACAAGAGCAGTAACCACAACATCAGTAGACAAGGGCAGTAACCACAACATCAGTAGACAAGAGCAGTAACCACAACATCAATAGACAAGGGCAGTAACCACAACATCAGTAGACAAGGGCAGTAACCACAACATCAGTAGACAAGAGCAGTAACCACAACATCAGTAGACAAGGGCAGTAACCACAACATCAGTAGACAAGAGCAGTAACCACAACATCAGTAGACAAGAGCAGTAACCACAACATCAGTAGACAAGAGCAGTAACCACAACATCAGTAGACAAGGACAGTAACCACAACATCAGTAGACAAGAACAGTAACCACAACATCAGTAGATAAGAGCAGTAACCACAACATCAGTAGACAAGGGCAGTAACCACAACATCAGTAGACAAGAGCAGTAACCACAACATCAGTAGACAAGGGCAGTAACCACAACATCAGTAGACAAGAGCAGTAACCACAACATCAGTAGACAAGGGCAGTAACCACAACATCAGTAGACAAGAGCAGTAACCACAACATCAGTAGACAAGAGCAGTAACCACAACATCAGTAGACAAGGGCAGTAACCACAACATCAGTAGACAAGAGCAGTAACCACAACATCAGTAGACAAGAGCAGTAACCACAACATCAATAGACAAGAACAGTAACCACAACATCAGTAGACAAGAGCAGTAACCACAACATCAGTAGACAAGAACAGTAACCACAACATCAATAGACAAGAGCAGTAACCACAACATCAGTAGACAAGAGCAGTAACCACAACATCAGTAGACAAGAGCAGTAACCACAACATCAGTAGACAAGAGCAGTAACCACAACATCAGTAGACAAGGGCAGTAACCACAACATCAGTAGATAAGAGCAGTAACCACAACATCAGTAGACAAGAGCAGTAACCACAACATCAATAGACAAGGGCAGTAACCACAACATCAGTAGACAAGGGCAGTAACCACAACATCAGTAGACAAGAGCAGTAACCACAACATCAGTAGACAAGGGCAGTAACCACAACATCAGTAGACAAGAGCAGTAACCACAACATCAGTAGACAAGAGCAGTAACCACAACATCAGTAGACAAGAGCAGTAACCACAACATCAGTAGACAAGGACAGTAACCACAACATCAGTAGACAAGAACAGTAACCACAACATCAGTAGATAAGAGCAGTAACCACAACATCAGTAGACAAGGGCAGTAACCACAACATCAGTAGACAAGAGCAGTAACCACAACATCAGTAGACAAGGGCAGTAACCACAACATCAGTAGACAAGAGCAGTAACCACAACATCAGTAGACAAGGGCAGTAACACAACATCAGTAGACAAGAGCAGTAACCACAACATCAGTAGACAAGAGCAGTAACCACAACATCAGTAGACAAGAGCAGTAACCACAACATCAGTAGACAAGGGCAGTAACCACAACATCAGTAGATAAGAGCAGTAACCACAACATCAGTAGACAAGAGCAGTAACCACAACATCAATAGACAAGAACAGTAACCACAACATCAGTAGACAAGAGCAGTAACCACAACATCAGTAGACAAGACAGTAACCACAACATCAATAGACAAGAGCAGTAACCACAACATCAGTAGACAAGAGCAGTAACCACAACATCAGTAGACAAGAACAGTAACCACAACATCAGTAGATAAGAGTAGTAACCACAACATCAGTAGACAAGAGCAGTAACCACAACATCAGTAGACAAGGGCAGTAACCACAACATCAGTAGACAAGAGCAGTAACCACAACATCAGTAGACAAGAGCAGTAACCACAACATCAGTAGACAAGGGCAGTAACCACAACATCAGTAGATAAGAGCAGTAACCACAACATCAGTAGACAAGAGCAGTAACCACAACATCAATAGACAAGGGCAGTAACCACAACATCAGTAGACAAGGGCAGTAACCACAACATCAGTAGACAAGAGCAGTAACCACAACATCAGTAGACAAGGGCAGTAACCACAACATCAGTAGACAAGAGCAGTAACCACAACATCAGTAGACAAGAGCAGTAACCACAACATCAGTAGACAAGAGCAGTAACCACAACATCAGTAGACAAGGACAGTAACCACAACATCAGTAGACAAGAACAGTAACCACAACATCAGTAGATAAGAGCAGTAACCACAACATCAGTAGACAAGGGCAGTAACCACAACATCAGTAGACAAGAGCAGTAACCACAACATCAGTAGACAAGGGCAGTAACCACAACATCAGTAGACAAGAGCAGTAACCACAACATCAGTAGACAAGGGCAGTAACCACAACATCAGTAGACAAGAGCAGTAACCACAACATCAGTAGACAAGAGCAGTAACCACAACATCAGTAGACAAGAGCAGTAACCACAACATCAGTAGACAAGGCAGTAACCACAACATCAGTAGATAAGAGCAGTAACCACAACATCAGTAGACAAGAGCAGTAACCACAACATCAATAGACAAGAACAGTAACCACAACATCAGTAGACAAGAGCAGTAACCACAACATCAGTAGACAAGAACAGTAACCACAACATCAATAGACAAGAGCAGTAACCACAACATCAGTAGACAAGAGCAGTAACCACAACATCAGTAGACAAGAACAGTAACCACAACATCAGTAGATAAGAGTAGTAACCACAACATCAGTAGACAAGAGCAGTAACCACAACATCAGTAGACAAGGGCAGTAACCACAACATCAGTAGATAAGAGCAGTAACCACAACATCAGTAGACAAGAGCAGTAACCACAACACGTAAACAAGGTGATACTTACTGGTAAAGGTTCTTCCCAAGAAGCCCCGACAATGGAAGGTCGAACAATGGCTACAGGCAGACCAGCACATTCTTCCACTAGCAGGTACTCAGCCATTGCCTTGTGTACGTGTATGTGTTGGGTCGGGATCCAATTAGCTTGCTGGTCAGTGCCTCAATGGCGTCTTTGTCCATCCACCTGCAGAAGACATTTATAATGATTTTAATTAGCTTTACCATATTTACATCACATCAGTCCTGCTATCTGAAACGATGGAGATTTAGATTTACCATATTTACATCACATCAGTCCTGCTATCTGAAACGATGGAGATTTAGCTTTACCATATTTACATCACATCAGTCCTGCTATCTGAAACGATGGAGATTTAGCTTTACCATATTTACATCACATCAGTCCTGCTATCTGAAATGATGGAGATTTAGCTTTACCATATTTACATCACATCAGTCCTGCTATCTGAAATGATGGAGATTTAGCTTTACCATATTTACATCACATCAGTCCTGCTATCTGAAATGATGGAGATTTAGCTTTACCATATTACATCACATCAGTCATACTATCTGAAATGATGGAGATATAGCTTTACCATATTACATCACATCAGTCCTGCTATCTGAAATGATGGATATTTAGTTTTACCATATTTACATCACATCAGTCCTGCTATCTGAAACGATGGAGATTTAGCTTTACCATATTTCATGACATCATCATTACCGTCTGAAGTATTATCTATTTCAACCTTATTAACACCACATCAGCCCTACTTACATAAAAATGTAAAGTCTAACATGACATATTCAAAAACATATATCTTCACATCACATGATATGAAGATACATGTGCCCTATTTATTTAACAATGTAAATACATAGACCTCGTCAGCAATACTGATTCAAGAAATAAAGATATACACTTTAATGAAGCCCACTTACTAAACAACATGACACACATCTCAACCAAGCCCACTTACTACACAACATAATGACACACATCTCAACCAAGCACACTTACTCAACAACATAATGACATACATCTCAACTAAGCCCCACTTACTCAACAACATAAAGACACACACCTCAACCAAGTCCACTTACTCAACAAAATAATGACACACACCTCAACTAAGCCCACTTACTCAACAAAATAATGACACACACCTCAACTAAGCCCTCTTACTCAACAACATAAAGACATACACCTTAACTAAGCCCACTTACTCAACAAAATAATGACACACACCTCAACTAAGCATACTAACTCAACAACATAATGACACACACCTCAACCAAGTCCACTTATTCAACAACATAATGACACACACCTCAACCAAGCCCACTTACTCAACAACATAATGACACACACCTCAACCAAGTCCACTTATTCAACAACATAATGACACACACCTCAACCAAGTCCACTTATTCAACAACATAATGACACACATCTCAACTAAGCCCCACTTACTCAACAACATAATGACAAACACCTCAACCAAGTCCACTACTCAACAACATAATGACACACAACTCAACCATGTCCACTTACTCAACAACATAATGACACACAACTCAACCATGTCCACTTACTCAACAACATAATGACACACACCTCAACCAAGTCCACTTATTCAACAACATAATAACACACACCTCAACCAAGTCCACTTGTTCAACAACATAATGACACACATCTCAACTAAGCCCCACTTACTCAACAACATAATGACAAACACCTCAACCAAGTCCACTTACTCAACCACATAATGACACACAACTCAACCATGTCCACTTACTCAACCACATAATGACACACACCTCAACCAAGCCCACTTACTCAACAACATAATGACACACACCTCAACTAAGCCCACTTAATCAACAACATAATGACACATATCTCAACCAGGCCCCACTTACTCAACAACATAAGAACACACATCTCAACCAAGCCCACTTACTCAACAACCTAAGGACACACATCTCAACCAAGCTCACTTACTCAACAGCATCAATGATCTTGTTGGGATGTAGTGGAGGCTCGTACACCATTTCTTTCACTGACATTTTGTCACAATTTGCATATGCCGTTGATACGTGGATTAAGGCCTAAAGAAAAAAACAAACAATAAATCCACACCAAGAAATAATCACAATTTTACACAACTCAAATGTTGTCAGCAAAAACCTGAGAACAATTTTAAAAAAAGAACAAACACCCAATTTGACAAGTGGGAATGTTTCACCACATTAATTTAGCACTAGATTACAATACCTATCTGCGAGGAACATTTTTTAAAGATCTAACTATGTAATGACCTTTCGAGCCGTAGCCGGCCCAGCATAGACCCAGATAAAAAAAAAAGGTAAAGTACCCCAGTCACGTCAAGTGGCGTATAGGGAATATGGTGTTAGTGGCCATAAATTTTACAGACTATCTGCACATGATTTTTGGGGTAATGTGGTCGGTATTATGCCAGTGCCGCTTTACTTTCCCAGAAAAAAATCCGGTACCCATTTAAGGCTGGGTGAACCCGGAAGTCATCAGTTGGGATCGAACCCTACCTCTTGTCCTTTGTAGTCCAGTTCACTAACCACTGAGCTGTCACGGCTCATAGACCCAGATAGTCTTTATCTAAATTTGTATTCTAGCAGTTTTCAATCCTTCTAAAGATATTTTATCAAATCTTACCATATCTCTCTGTTCTGTGCAAGCAACTCTATCTCACTGAGGGAGCCAATTCCTGCTGCTCTTGCCTCTCTCATCAATGTTCTTCTCAGTGTCTCTCTGGGTTGGCCTCTTTTCCTCTTACCTGTTGTTTCCCACATGAGGGCTTGCTTTGTTATTCGGTTATTATCTCTCCTCATCACATGACCAACATTTGATATTTTTACAATACCACAGTAAAAATTACTACCACTTAATTATTTGGGATTAGGAAAATATGATTTTATTTGAATGTTTGCTATACATCTGTGTGTCCATCCTAGAAGAGATACAGCAATTGGATGTTACAATCATTTTTCTAGCTTATGTTCAATTTATGGACTGAAATTCGACCGCATGGCACCATGGCTACTGGAGGCGTTACGTTGCATGTTCACATGGCAGCCGTCTGTATGTCCATCAATCCAGCCATATGTTCAGCTTCCTCTTAGCATTGTTCGCCAGCTATCCCATGTTACAGAGGTTTGTTTGATGTTTTATTTCCATTATCTGAGAGGGCTAAACTTTGGATCTCACTACCCAAGAGATTAAGGAAGCGTAACATCACAAAGAAAGCACAGATTAACTTTTCCTGTTTTATTAAAATCACCACTGTTTCTGGTGGGCATTGAAACCCAAGACCTTTCTGTCCTGAGGTTCATGCTGTACCTCTAGACCAGCCAGTCCTGTCAAGTTAATGAATTACTCACGTGACTGAAACTAAACAGCAATGTTGAAAGCTTAAATCATTAAAATGCAGAATACTGGAATATACAAAATTGAAAATGGCAGACTTACTTCAAGATTGGTCATTTTCTTGGCCAGTTCAACAATCCGCCGAACACCAAGTACATTCATCTGTACGGACAATCTGGCATGGAAGGGACAAACAATATTCATGAGAGAGATGAGCAATGTCAAGTAACACATGATGATGATGTCATAGGGAAGTGAGGTATCAGACTTCAGTATACCCAGCGCTTGGTGGTGAGAGAGGCCAGTGCTTCTCTATTAACATCTTACCCAACTCGGCCATTCAGGTGCCAATCTTAGATGCATCGACTGGAAAGTCAAGGTGGAATTACACCATAACTAGTAGTCTCCGTCAGTCACAGTTAACTGTGGGTCTGCAACACTCCTAGGAAATGTTATAACAATAACTAGTAGTCTCCGTCGGTCACAATTAACTATGGGTCTGCAACACTCCTAGGAAATATTATAACCATAACTAGTAGTCTCCTTCAGTCACAGTTAACTATGGGTCTGCAACACTCCTAGGAAATGTTATAATCATAACTAGTAGCCTCCATCAGTCACAGTTAACTATGGGTCTGCAACACTCCTAGGAAATGTTATAACAATAACTAGTAGTCTCCGTCAGTCACAGTTAACTATGGGTCTGCAACACTCCTAGGAAATGTTATAATCATAACTAGTAGTCTCCGTCAGTCACAGTTAACTATGGGTCTGCAACACTCCTAGGAAATGTTATAACAATAACTAGTAGTCTCCGTCAGTCACAGTTAACTATGGGTCTGCAACACTCCTAGGAAATGTTATAACCATAACTAGTAGTCTCCGTCAGTCACAATTAACTATGGGTCTGCAACACTCCTAGGAAATGTTATAACCATAACTAGTAGTCTCCGTCAGTCACAATTAACTATGGGTCTGCAACACTCCTAGGAAATGTTATAACCATAACTAGTAGTCTCCGTCAGTCACAGTTAACTATGGGTCTGCAACACTCCTAGGAAATGTTATAACCATAACTAGTAGTCTCCGTCAGTCACAATTAACTATGGGTCTGCAACACTCCTAGGAAATGTTATAACCATAACTAGTAGTCTCCGTCAGTCACAATTAACTATGGGTCTGCAACACTCCTAGGAAATGTTATAACCATAACTAGTAGTCTCTGTCAGTCACAGTTAAGTATGGGTCTGCAACACTCCTACTTTGTATAGTAGCTTCAGGTGGTGGTCAAGTTTCATCATGAAATGATGAGCACACCTGACCTCTGTTTCTCATCTTGTGTAAACACACTGCCATGTAGAAAAAGTTCAAATAAAGTTTTAATTTTCAAAACTCAAAATGTTACATTGAAGTGGAAGTCATTTTTACTACAGATTCACGACAAGATGAGTGACAGGTCTAGTAATCTGGAGTTCAAGCCTCAACATTTATGTACGAAAGATATTTTAGTGATTAATTCTTATAATAAAATATCAGAGATCTTTAAATTTCAGAGTTTTGGGGAATGCAATATTCAATTTGGAGACGCGATAGCACAGTGGTTAGTGAACTGGACTACCACGGACAAGGGGTAGGGTTCGATCCCAACCGACAGCTTCCGGGTTCACCCAGCCTTAAATGGGTACCGGATTTTTTTCTGGGAAAGTAAAGCAGCACGGGCATAATACTGACCACATTACCCCAAAAATCATGTGCTGAAGGTCTGTAAAATATAGGGTCACTAACACCATATTTCCCTATACGCCACTTGGCGTGACGGGGGGTACTTTACTTACTTACTTTTAATATTCAATTTGTAACCACAAAAGTGTTTTAATTTTAAAATACAGCTTCTTTCTACTTACTTTGAATGTGTAATAGAAGAAGCTTGATTATCTTTTAGAAAAGACACAAATGATTAAGTGAACTAAAGCATCAATGACAAACAGGTGTGAAATATGTGCCTGCCAGTTGACAAGAACACATGGTACAGAGTGAAGTAGTCAAAGTGTTATACAACACGTCAGGTGTGTCATTACTAAAGCATCAATGACAAACAGGTGTGAAATATGTGCCTGCCAGTTGACAAGAACACATGGTACAGAGTGAAGTAGTCAAAGTGTTATACAACACGTCAGGTGTGTCATTACCAAAGCTCACAAAATGCACGCCACATAACATCAAAAGAGCTGAGATCAATAAATCAATAAACAGCATGTGGTTTTGCTGTTTAATTTAAAACCACAACTGCAATAATGAACATCTTTTCTCTACACAAACAAACATAACTTGAATTCATACTCTCTCTCTCCTCTCTCTCACGCACGCACGCACATACACTTTAAATGTAACATTTATGTATTGATACAACCACATCTGCAGAATTTTACTTGCTGTCAACAGCTTGCTGACATATATATGTGGCTGTTGTTTATGTCACGTTCCTTGATATTACTGCAACTAACCAAAGGCACATTAAGCATGCCAGTGCTGTTCATCATATATGTCAATCAAACAAAACTGCACTCATTCCCAATCATTTTGATATACAAGACAGATCAAAGAATGAAAAACAGCAGATATATGACACACATTTGTCACAGCTGTCACTTGTGTTGAAAAATGGAATGCATTCACTGAGGAAAAAATAGACTCTATTATCAATGGCTGTGGTATAAAATAATTTACAACAGAACTGACTTTATGCTCATAACGATAACAGATATGAAAGAAGAGAAAGCTGACTTTACTTCCACTGAACTTATTTTCAATAATTATAACTTTAAAAATATGACTATTCTCATCTTTATAGGTGGCTGCTGTCAATGCCATAGATTTTTTTTTGTTAAGAACATCACTGATTCCTGATATCTTCCAATATTTTAATGACAACATCACTGATTCCTGATATCTTTCAATATTTTAATGACAACATCACTGATTCCTGATATCTTCCAATATTTTAATGACAACACAGAATAAAAATCGGTTTCATTTCTACTTTGACAAGTTTTCATTCTGGATGTAAATTTATAGAAATGTAAAGTTGATGATGTTAGAGAGACATGAAAATTTCAAATAAGATCATGTGAACAAAACCTGCACAAGCCAAGTGTTTGTGGTGTATCTTTCTGCATTCACTGAGTTTGTTTCACTCTGCATTCACTGAGTTTGTTTCACTCTGCATTCACTGAGTTTGTTTCACTCTGCATTCACTGAGTTTGTTTCACTCTGCATTCACTGAGTTTGTTTCACTCTGCATTCACTGAGTTTGTTTCACTCTGCATTCACTGAGTTTGTTTCACTCTGCATTCACTGAGTTTGTTTCACTCTGCATTCACTGAGTTTGTTTCACTCTGCATTCACTGAGTTTGTTTCACTCTGCATTCACTGAGTTTGTTTCACTCTGCATTCACTGAGTTTGTTTCACTCTGCATTCACTGAGTTTGTTTCACTCTGTATTCACTGAGTTTGTTTCACTCTGCATTCACTGAGTTTGTTTCACTCTGCATTCACTGAGTTTGTTTCACTCTGCATTCACTGAGTTTGTTTCACTCTGCATTCACTGAGTTTGTTTCACTCTGCATTCACTGAGTTTGTTTCACTCTGCATTCACTGAGTTTGTTTCACTCTGCATTCACTGAGTTTGTTTCACTCTGCATTCACTGAGTTTGTTTCACTCTGCATTCACTGAGTTTGTTTCACTCTGCATTCACTGAGTTTGTTTCACTCTGCATTCACTGGACACTACTCTTCTTCTTCATCTGCAGTTAAAGCAGCATTAAGTGTGTCAGGTACATCAAGCTTTCTTCTCCTTCAGACCAACACCTTTGTCTTCAACCAAACATCTCTGTCTTTAACCCAACACCTCTGTCTTCAGACCAACACCTCTATCTTTAACCCAACACCTCTGTCTTCAGACCAACACCTCTATCTTCAACCAAACATCTCTGTCTTTAACCCAACACCTCTGTCTTCAGACCAACACCTCTATCTTTAACCCAACACCTCTGTCTTCAGACCAACACCTCTGTCTCCAACCCAACACCTCTGTCTCCAACCCAACACCTCCGATGACATTTCCCTGGTCACAGAAAAAAAAAAATTGAAAAACTACCAATTCCTTGAAAATTAACCTTTTTTTCCCCACATTATATGAAATGATATTTCACGAAATGAGGGGGAATATCCCACATCAATTGAAAGAAATCCAACACTCAGGGGTCACCAGAAATAGTCATTAGGAAGGTATATATGGGGGGGGGGGGGGGGGGGGAGAGAGAGGAGTGTTTGACTATGGCAGTGTCAAATTTAAAATTTAGAAGAATTTGTGCTTTGATGATGTGGTAATTTTTACAACAGTATCGTAATTAAAGAGGATGCATCCTATCACTAAGCTTGTTCAATCTATACACTGAGCAAATCTTTAAAAACATCTCAGAGATACCAGGCCTAAACATTAATGGAAAGATAATCAATAACATAAGATATGCTGATGATACTGTTCTACTAGCAGAAAATCCTAAAGATCTACAACAATTGCTTAATGTGATAAACATAACAAGCAAAAAAATATGGACTAGATATGAATATCAAAAAGACTAAAACTATGATCATAAACAAAGAAAATTCTCAAGACCTACAAATAAATATCAAAGTTGAAGGAATACATCTGGAGACAGTTCAGAGCTACAACTACCTGGGACATACTATAACCAATGATGGAAAATATACAACTGTAATAAACAAAAGAATAGGTATGGCAAAAAGTAATTTAAATGTCATGAAAAATATGCTAACATCAAAACAAATATCACAGGGCTGAAACTAATAATAGCAAAATGTTACATATTCTCAATATTCCTGTATGGTGCAGAAACATGGACATCAGACAAGAAAACAGAACAGAAAATTGAAGCCTTTGAAATGTGGATTTACAAAAGAATAAGTAGAATTGGATGGAAAGAAAAGAAAACAAACGATGAAGTTTTAAAACAACTAAAAATAAAAAGAGAACTACTAAATACAATTAAGACAAGACAAATGAAATTTATTTTTGGGACACATTAAAAGACACGACAGCCTAATAAAAGTAATATTAGAAGGGAAAATACAAAGTAAAAGAGGCAGAGTCAGACCAAGACTAACATGGATGAGTAACATCAAAAGATGGACAAGTCAATCTATGACAACCTGCACCATCAAAGCAAGAAACAGAGTGCAATGGCGATCCATGGTAGCCAACCTTCGTTGCAGAGATGGCACTCGATGATGATCGTAATTAAGAGCTAAAGAGTAAAAAGTTGACAGATTGCAGCAGCCACTGAGTATAACGTAACAACCAATACCTATTATCTCGCTTCCTGCTGTGATGAAGAACTAGCCAACAACTGGCCAGCAATAAAAGATACATTCTTCAACACTGATGACCAAACATGCAGTATGTGAACTATCAACAAGTTTCTCTCCTAGCATTCACCTGCTAGGTGGCTGTGATGACACTGTGCCAATAGGTCACAGCAAAGAAATTTATTTTCAGCCCAACACATCTGTCTTTGGCATAAATGAGACTTGCTCAACAACATTTACCAGCACAGTGGAGTTTGAGCCTGCTCTTTTTGACTTGAAGCATCCAAGGGCTCTTTAAACATCCTTGACTTCACACAGGACCTCCTGTTTTTTGCCGTTTTCTGAGAGGGCTGGACACAGGATCTCACTACCCAGAGAGGGCTGGACACAGGATCTCACTACCCAGAGAGGGCTGGACACAGGATCTCACTACCCAGAGAGGGCTGGACACAGGATCTCACTACCCAGAGAGAGCTGGACACAGGATCTCACTACCCAGAGAGAGCTGGACACAGGATCTCACTACCCAGAGAGAGCTGGACACAGGATCTCACTACCCAGAGAGGGCTGGACACAGGATCTCACTACCCAGAGAGGGCTGGACACAGGATCTCACTACCCAGAGAGGGCTGGACACAGGATCTCACTACCCAGAGAGGGCTGGACACAGGATCTCACTACCCAGAGAGAGCTGGACACAGGATCTCACTACCCAGAGAGGGCTGGACACAGGATCTCACTACCCAGAGAGGGCTGGACACAGGATCTCACTACCCAGAGAGGGCTGGACACAGGATCTCACTACCCAGAGAGGGCTGGACACAGGATCTCACTACCCAGAGAGGGCTGGACACAGGATCTCACTACCCAGAGAGAGCTGGACACAGGATCTCACTACCCAGAGAGGGCTGGACACAGGATCTCACTACCCAGAGAGAGCTGGACACAGGATCTCACTACCCAGAGAGGGCTGGACACAGGATCTCACTACCCAGAGAGAGCTGGACACAGGATCTCACTACCCAGAGAGGGCTGGACACAGGATCTCACTACCCAGAGAGAGCTGGACACAGGATCTCACTACCCAGAGAGGGCTGGACACAGGATCTCACTACCCAGAGAGGGCTGGACACAGGATCTCACTACCCAGAGAGAGCTGGACACAGGATCTCACTACCCAGAGAGAGCTGGACACAGGATCTCACTACCCAGAGAGAGCTGGACACAGGATCTCACTACCCAGAGAGAGCTGGACACAGGATCTCACTACCCAGAGAGGGCTGGACACAGGATCTCACTACCCAGAGAGGGCTGGACACAGGATCTCACTACCCAGAGAGGGCTGGACACAGGATCTCACTACCCAGAGAGGGCTGGACACAGGATCTCACTACCCACAGAGGGCTGGACACAGGATCTCACTACCCAGAGAGGGCTGGACACAGGATCTCACTACCCAGAGAGAGCTGGACACAGGATCTCACTACCCAGAGAGAGCTGGACACAGGATCTCACTACCAGAGAGAGCTGGACACAGGATCTCACTACCCAGAGAGAGCTGGACACAGGATCTCACTACCCAGAGAGAGCTGGACACAGGATCTCACTACCCACAGAGGGCTGGACACAGGATCTCACTACCCAGAGAGGGCTGGACACAGGATCTCACTACCCACAGAGGGCTGGACACAGGATCTCACTACCCAGAGAGAGCTGGACACAGGATCTCACTCTGGACACAGGATCTCACCCACAAAGGGCTGGACACAGGATCTCACTACCCACAGAGGGCTGGACACAGGATCTCACTACCCAGAGAGAGCTGGACACAGGATCTCACTACCCAGAGAGAGCTGGACACAGGATCTCACTATCCACAGAGGGCTGGACACAGGATCTCACTACCCAGAGGGCTGGACACAGGATCTCACTACCCAGAGAGAGCTGGACACAGGATCTCACTACCCACAGAGGGCTGGACACAGGATCTCACTACCCACAGAGGGCTGGACACAGGATCTCACTACCCAGAGAGAGCTGGACACAGGATCTCACTACCCAGAGAGAGCTGGACACAGGATCTCACTACCCACAGAGGGCTGGACACAGGATCTCACTACCCACAGAGGGCTGGACACAGGATCTCACTACCCAGAGAGAGCTGGACACAGGATCTCACTACCCAGAGAGAGCTGGACACAGGATCTCACTACCCAGAGAGAGCTGGACACAGGATCTCACTACCCAGAGAGAGCTGGACACAGGATCTCACTACCCACAAAGGGCTGGACACAGGATCTCACTACCCAGAGAGGGCTGGACACAGGATCTCACTACCCAGAGAGGGCTGGACACAGGATCTCACTACCCAGAAGGGCTGGACACAGGATCTCACTACCCACAAGGGCTGGACACAGGATCTCACTACCCAGAGAGGGCTGGACACAGGATCTCACTACCCAGAGAGGGCTGGACACAGGATCTCACTACCCAGAGAGAGCTGGACACAGGATCTCACTACCCAGAGAGAGCTGGACACAGGATCTCACTACCCAGAGAGAGCTGGACACAGGATCTCACTACCCACAGAGAGCTGGACACAGGATCTCACTACCCAGAGAGAGCTGGACACAGGATCTCACTACCCACAGAGGGCTGGACACAGGATCTCACTACCCAGAGAGAGCTGGACACAGGATCTCACTACCCAGAGAAGGGCTGGACACAGGATCTCACTACCCAGAGAGAGCTGGACACAGGATCTCACTACCCAGAGAGAGCTGGACACAGGATCTCACTACCCAGAGAGGGCTGGACACAGGATCTCACTACCCAGAGAGAGCTGGACACAGGATCTCACTACCCAGAGAGGGCTGGACACAGGATCTCACTACCCAGAGAGGGCTGGACACAGGATCTCACTACCCAGAGAGGGCTGGACACAGGATCTCACTACCCAGAGAGGGCTGGACACAGGATCTCACTACCCAGAGAGGGCTGGACACAGGATCTCACTACCCAGAGAGAGCTGGACACAGGATCTCACTACCCAGAGAGGGCTGGACACAGGATCTCACTACCCAGAGAGAGCTGGACACAGGATCTCACTACCCAGAGAGAGCTGGACACAGGATCTCACTACCCAGAGAGGGCTGGACACAGGATCTCACTACCCAGAGAGAGCTGGACACAGGATCTCACTACCCAGAGAGGGCTGGACACAGGATCTCACTACCCAGAGAGGGCTGGACACAGGATCTCACTACCCAGAGAGAGCTGGACACAGGATCTCACTACCCAGAGAGGGCTGGACACAGGATCTCACTACCCAGAGAGGGCTGGACACAGGATCTCACTACCCAGAGAGAGCTGGACACAGGATCTCACTACCCAGAGAGGGCTGGACACAGGATCTCACTACCCAGAGAGAGCTGGACACAGGATCTCACTACCCAGAGAGGGCTGGACACAGGATCTCACTACCCAGAGAGGGCTGGACACAGGATCTCACTACCCAGAGAGGGCTGGACACAGGATCTCACTACCCAGAGAGAGCTGGACACAGGATCTCACTACCCAGAGAGAGGCTGGACACAGGATCTCACTACCCAGAGAGGGCTGGACACAGGATCTCACTACCCAGAGAGGGCTGGACACAGGATCTCACTACCCAGAGAGGGCTGGACACAGGATCTCACTACCCAGAGAGGGCTGGACACAGGATCTCACTACCCAGAGAGGGCTGGACACAGGATCTCACTACCCAGAGAGAGCTGGACACAGGATCTCACTACCCAGAGAGAGCTGGACACAGGATCTCACTACCCAGAGAGGGCTGGACACAGGATCTCACTACCCAGAGAGGGCTGGACACAGGATCTCACTACCCAGAGAGGGCTGGACACAGGATCTCACTACCCAGAGAGGGCTGGACACAGGATCTCACTACCCAGAGAGAGCTGGACACAGGATCTCACTACCCAGAGAGGGCTGGACACAGGATCTCACTACCCAGAGAGAGCTGGACACAGGATCTCACTACCCAGAGAGGGCTGGACACAGGATCTCACTACCCAGAGAGAGCTGGACACAGGATCTCACTACCCAGAGAGGGCTGGACACAGGATCTCACTACCCAGAGAGAGCTGGACACAGGATCTCACTACCCAGAGAGGGCTGGACACAGGATCTCACTACCCAGAGAGAGCTGGACACAGGATCTCACTACCCAGAGAGAGCTGGACACAGGATCTCACTACCCACAGAGGGCTGGACACAGGATCTCACTACCCAGAGAGAGCTGGACACAGGATCTCACTACCCAGAGAGAGCTGGACACAGGATCTCACTACCCAGAGAGGGCTGGACACAGGATCTCACTACCCAGAGAGGGCTGGACACAGGATCTCACTACCCAGAGAGGGCTGGACACAGGATCTCACTACCCAGAGAGGGCTGGACACAGGATCTCACTACCCACAGAGGGCTGGACACAGGATCTCACTACCCAGAGAGAGCTGGACACAGGATCTCACTACCCACAGAGGGCTGGACACAGGATCTCACTACCCAGAGAGAGCTGGACACAGGATCTCACTACCCACAGAGGGCTGGACACAGGATCTCACTACCCAGAGAGAGCTGGACACAGGATCTCACTACCCAGAGAGAGCTGGACACAGGATCTCACTACCCAGAGAGGGCTGGACACAGGATCTCACTACCCAGAGAGAGCTGGACACAGGATCTCACTACCCAGAGAGAGCTGGACACAGGATCTCACTACCCACAGAGGGCTGGACACAGGATCTCACTACCCACAGAGGGCTGGACACAGGATCTCACTACCCAGAGAGGGCTGGACACAGGATCTCACTACCCACAGAGGGCTGGACACAGGATCTCACTACCCACAGAGGGCTGGACACAGGATCTCACTACCCAGAGAGAGCTGGACACAGGATCTCACTACCCAGAGAGAGCTGGACACAGGATCTCACTACCCAGAGAGAGCTGGACACAGGATCTCACTACCCAGAGAGGGCTGGACACAGGATCTCACTACCCAGAGAGAGCTGGACACAGGATCTCACTACCCAGAGAGGGCTGGACACAGGATCTCACTACCCAGAGAGGGCTGGACACAGGATCTCACTACCCAGAGAGGCTGGACACAGGATCTCACTACCCAGAGAGGGCTGGACACAGGATCTCACTACCCAGAGAGGGCTGGACACAGGATCTCACTACCCAGAGAGGGCTGGACACAGGATCTCACTACCCAGAGAGGGCTGGACACAGGATCTCACTACCCAGAGAGGGCTGGACACAGGATCTCACTACCCAGAGAGGGCTGGACACAGGATCTCACTACCCAGAGAGAGCTGGACACAGGATCTCACTACCCAGAGAGAGCTGGACACAGGATCTCACTACCCAGAGAGAGCTGGACACAGGATCTCACTACCCAGAGAGGGCTGGACACAGGATCTCACTACCCAGAGAGGGCTGGACACAGGATCTCACTACCCAGAGAGGCTGGACACAGGATCTCACTACCCAGAGAGGGCTGGACACAGGATCTCACTACCCACAGAGGGCTGGACACAGGATCTCACTACCCAGAGAGAGCTGGACACAGGATCTCACTACCCAGAGAGAGCTGGACACAGGATCTCACTACCCAGAGAGGGCTGGACACAGGATCTCACTACCCAGAGAGAGCTGGACACAGGATCTCACTACCCAGAGAGGGCTGGACACAGGATCTCACTACCCAGAGAGGGCTGGACACAGGATCTCACTACCCAGAGAGGCTGGACACAGGATCTCACTACCCAGAGAGGGCTGGACACAGGATCTCACTACCCACAGAGGGCTGGACACAGGATCTCACTACCCAGAGAGAGCTGGACACAGGATCTCACTACCACAGAGGGCTGGACACAGGATCTCACTACCCAGAGAGGGCTGGACACAGGATCTCACTACCCAGAGAGGCTGGACACAGGATCTCACTACCCAGAGAGGGCTGGACACAGGATCTCACTACCCAGAGAGAGCTGGACACAGGATCTCACTACCCAGAGAGAGCTGGACACAGGATCTCACTACCCAGAGAGGGCTGGACACAGGATCTCACTACCCAGAGAGGGCTGGACACAGGATCTCACTACTCACACCAGAGAGGCTGGACACAGGATCTCACTACCCAGAGAGAGCTGGACACAGGATCTCACTACCCAGAGAGAGCTGGACACAGGATCTCACTACCCAGAGAGAGCTGGACACAGGATCTCACTACCCAGAGAGGCTGGACACAGGATCTCACTACCCAGAGAGAGCTGGACACAGGATCTCACTACCCACAGAGGGCTGGACACAGGATCTCACTACCCAGAGAGGGCTGGACACAGGATCTCACTACCCACAGAGGGCTGGACACAGGATCTCACTACCCAGAGAGGGCTGGACACAGGATCTCACTACCCACAGAGGGCTGGACACAGGATCTCACTACCCAGAGAGAGCTGGACACAGGATCTCACTACCCAGAGAGAGCTGGACACAGGATCTCACTACCCAGAGAGAGCTGGACACAGGATCTCACTACCCAGAGAGAGCTGGACACAGGATCTCACTACCCACAGAGGGCTGGACACAGGATCTCACTACCCAGAGAGAGCTGGACACAGGATCTCACTACCCAGAGGAGCTGGACACAGGATCTCACTACCCACAAAGGGCTGGACACAGGATCTCACTACCCAGAGAGGGCTGGACACAGGATCTCACTACCCAGAGAGGGCTGGACACAGGATCTCACTACCCAGAGAGGGCTGGACACAGGATCTCACTACCCAGAGAGGGCTGGACACAGGATCTCACTACCCAGAGAGAGCTGGACACAGGATCTCACTACCACAGAGGGCTGGACACAGGATCTCACTACCCAGAGAGGGCTGGACACAGGATCTCACTACCCAGAGAGAGCTGGACACAGGATCTCACTACCCAGAGAGGCTGGACACAGGATCTCACTACCCAGAGAGGGCTGGACACAGGATCTCACTACCCAGAGAGAGCTGGACACAGGATCTCACTACCCAGAGAGGGCTGGACACAGGATCTCACTACCCAGAGAGAGCTGGACACAGGATCTCACTACCCAGAGAGAGCTGGACACAGGATCTCACTACCCAGAGAGGGCTGGACACAGGATCTCACTACCCAGAGAGAGCTGGACACAGGATCTCACTACCCAGAGAGGGCTGGACACAGGATCTCACTACCCAGAGAGGGCTGGACACAGGATCTCACTACCCAGAGAGGGCTGGACACAGGATCTCACTACCCAGAGAGGGCTGGACACAGGATCTCACTACCCAGAGAGGGCTGGACACAGGATCTCACTACCCAGAGAGGCTGGACACAGGATCTCACTACCCAGAGAGGGCTGGACACAGGATCTCACTACCCAGAGAGAGCTGGACACAGGATCTCACTACCCAGAGAGAGCTGGACACAGGATCTCACTACCCAGAGAGGGCTGGACACAGGATCTCACTACCCAGAGAGGGCTGGACACAGGATCTCACTACCCAGAGAGGGCTGGACACAGGATCTCACTACCCAGAGAGGGCTGGACACAGGATCTCACTACCCAGAGAGGGCTGGACACAGGATCTCACTACCCAGAGAGGGCTGGACACAGGATCTCACTACCCAGAGAGGGCTGGACACAGGATCTCACTACCCAGAGAGGGCTGGACACAGGATCTCACTACCCAGAGAGGGCTGGACACAGGATCTCACTACCCAGAGAGCTGGACTGAGAGAGGATCTCACTACCCAGAGAGGGCTGGACACAGGATCTCACTACCCAGAGAGGGCTGGACACAGGATCTCACTACCCAGAGAGGGCTGGACACAGGATCTCACTACCCAGAGAGGGCTGGACACAGGATCTCACTACCCAGAGAGGGCTGGACACAGGATCTCACTACCCAGAGAGGGCTGGACACAGGATCTCACTACCCAGAGAGGGCTGGACACAGGATCTCACTACCCAGAGAGGGCTGGACACAGGATCTCACTACCCAGAGAGGGCTGGACACAGGATCTCACTACCCAGAGAGAGCTGGACACAGGATCTCACTACCCAGAGAGGGCTGGACACAGGATCTCACTACCCAGAGAGGGCTGGACACAGGATCTCACTACCCAGAGAGGGCTGGACACAGGATCTCACTACCCAGAGAGGGCTGGACACAGGATCTCACTACCCAGAGAGGGCTGGACACAGGATCTCACTACCCAGAGAGGGCTGGACACAGGATCTCACTACCCAGAGAGAGCTGGACACAGGATCTCACTACCCAGAGAGGGCTGGACACAGGATCTCACTACCCAGAGAGAGCTGGACACAGGATCTCACTACCAGAGAGGGCTGGACACAGGATCTCACTACCCAGAGAGGGCTGGACACAGGATCTCACTACCCAGAGAGGGCTGGACACAGGATCTCACTACCCAGAGAGGGCTGGACACAGGATCTCACTACCCAGAGAGGGCTGGACACAGGATCTCACTACCCAGAGAGGGCTGGACACAGGATCTCACTACCCAGAGAGAGCTGGACACAGGATCTCACTACCCAGAGAGAGCTGGACACAGGATCTCACTACCCAGAGAGGCTGGACACAGGATCTCACTACCCAGAGAGGGCTGGACACAGGATCTCACTACCCAGAGAGGGCTGGACACAGGATCTCACTACCCAGAGAGGGCTGGACACAGGATCTCACTACCCACAGAGGGCTGGACACAGGATCTCACTACCCAGAGAGAGCTGGACACAGGATCTCACTACCCAGAGAGAGCTGGACACAGGATCTCACTACCCAGAGAGAGCTGGACACAGGATCTCACTACCCAGAGAGGGCTGGACACAGGATCTCACTACCCAGAGAGGGCTGGACACAGGATCTCACTACCCAGAGAGAGCTGGACACAGGATCTCACTACCCACAGAGGGCTGGACACAGGATCTCACTACCCACAGAGGGCTGGACACAGGATCTCACTACCCAGAGAGAGCTGGACACAGGATCTCACTACCCAGAGAGGGCTGGACACAGGATCTCACTACCCAGAGAGAGCTGGACACAGGATCTCACTACCCAGAGAGGGCTGGACACAGGATCTCACTACCCAGAGAGAGCTGGACACAGGATCTCACTACCCAGAGAGGGCTGGACACAGGATCTCACTACCCAGAGAGGGCTGGACACAGGATCTCACTACCCAGAGAGGGCTGGACACAGGATCTCACTACCCAGAGAGGCTGGACACAGGATCTCACTACCCACAGAGGGCTGGACACAGGATCTCACTACCCAGAGAGGGCTGGACACAGGATCTCACTACCCAGAGAGAGCTGGACACAGGATCTCACTACCCAGAGAGAGCTGGACACAGGATCTCACTACCCAGAGAGAGCTGGACACAGGATCTCACTACCCAGAGAGGGCTGGACACAGGATCTCACTACCCAGAGAGAGCTGGACACAGGATCTCACTACCCACAGAGGGCTGGACACAGGATCTCACTACCCAGAGAGGGCTGGACACAGGATCTCACTACCCACAGAGGGCTGGACACAGGATCTCACTACCCAGAGAGGGCTGGACACAGGATCTCACTACCCAGAGAGAGCTGGACACAGGATCTCACTACCCAGAGAGGGCTGGACACAGGATCTCACTACCCAGAGAGAGCTGGACACAGGATCTCACTACCCAGAGAGAGCTGGACACAGGATCTCACTACCCACAAAGGGCTGGACACAGGATCTCACTACCCAGAGAGGGCTGGACACAGGATCTCACTACCCAGAGAGAGCTGGACACAGGATCTCACTACCCACAAAGGGCTGGACACAGGATCTCACTACCCAGAGAGAGCTGGACACAGGATCTCACTACCCAGAGAGAGCTGGACACAGGATCTCACTACCCAGAGAGGGCTGGACACAGGATCTCACTACCCAGAGAGAGCTGGACACAGGATCTCACTACCCAGAGAGAGCTGGACACAGGATCTCACTACCCACAAAGGGCTGGACACAGGATCTCACTACCCACAGAGGGCTGGACACAGGATCTCACTACCCAGAGAGAGCTGGACACAGGATCTCACTACCCACAAAGGGCTGGACACAGGATCTCACTACCCAGAGAGAGCTGGACACAGGATCTCACTACCCAGAGAGAGCTGGACACAGGATCTCACTACCCAAAAGGGCTGGACACAGGATCTCACTACCCAGAGAGAGCTGGACACAGGATCTCACTACCCAGAGAGAGCTGGACACAGGATCTCACTACCCACAAAGGGCTGGACACAGGATCTCACTACCCAGAGAGGGCTGGACACAGGATCTCACTACCCAGAGAGGGCTGGACACAGGATCTCACTACCCACAAAGGGCTGGACACAGGATCTCACTACCCACAGAGGGCTGGACACAGGATCTCACTACCCAGAGAGAGCTGGACACAGGATCTCACTACCCAGAGAGGGCTGGACACAGGATCTCACTACCCAGAGAGAGCTGGACACAGGATCTCACTACCCAGAGAGGGCTGGACACAGGATCTCACTACCCAGAGAGAGCTGGACACAGGATCTCACTACCCAGAGAGAGCTGGACACAGGATCTCACTACCCAGAGAGGGCTGGACACAGGATCTCACTACCCAGAGAGGGCTGGACACAGGATCTCACTACCCAGAGAGGGCTGGACACAGGATCTCACTACCCAGAGAGGGCTGGACACAGGATCTCACTACCCAGAGAGGGCTGGACACAGGATCTCACTACCCACAAAGGGCTGGACACAGGATCTCACTACCCAGAGAGGGCTGGACACAGGATCTCACTACCCAGAGAGAGCTGGACACAGGATCTCACTACCCAGAGAGGGCTGGACACAGGATCTCACTACCCAGAGAGGGCTGGACACAGGATCTCACTACCCAGAGAGGGCTGGACACAGGATCTCACTACCCAGAGAGGGCTGGACACAGGATCTCACTACCCAGAGAGGGCTGGACACAGGATCTCACTACCCACAGAGGGCTGGACACAGGATCTCACTACCCAGAGAGAGCTGGACACAGGATCTCACTACCCAGAGAGGGCTGGACACAGGATCTCACTACCCAGAGAGAGCTGGACACAGGATCTCACTACCCAGAGAGGGCTGGACACAGGATCTCACTACCCAGAGAGAGCTGGACACAGGATCTCACTACCCAGAGAGAGCTGGACACAGGATCTCACTACCCAGAGAGGGCTGGACACAGGATCTCACTACCCAGAGAGAGCTGGGCACAGGATCTCACTACCCAGAGAGGGCTGGACACAGGATCTCACTACCCAGAGAGGGCTGGACACAGGATCTCACTACCCAGAGAGGGCTGGACACAGGATCTCACTACCCAGAGAGGGCTGGACACAGGATCTCACTACCCAGAGAGGGCTGGACACAGGATCTCACTACCCAGAGAGAGCTGGACACAGGATCTCACTACCCAGAGAGGGCTGGACACAGGATCTCACTACCCAGAGAGGGCTGGACACAGGATCTCACTACCCAGAGAGGGCTGGACACAGGATCTCACTACCCAGAGAGGGCTGGACACAGGATCTCACTACCCAGAGAGGGCTGGACACAGGATCTCACTACCCAGAGAGGCTGGACACAGGATCTCACTACCCAGAGAGGGCTGGACACAGGATCTCACTACCCAGAGAGGGCTGGACACAGGATCTCACTACCCACAAAGGGCTGGACACAGGATCTCACTACCCAGAGAGGGCTGGACACAGGATCTCACTACCCAGAGAGAGCTGGACACAGGATCTCACTACCCAGAGAGAGCTGGACACAGGATCTCACTACCCAGAGAGGGCTGGACACAGGATCTCACTACCCAGAGAGAGCTGGACACAGGATCTCACTACCCAGAGAGAGCTGGACACAGGATCTCACTACCCAGAGAGAGCTGGACACAGGATCTCACTACCCACAGAGGGCTGGACACAGGATCTCACTACCCAGAGAGAGCTGGACACAGGATCTCACTACCCACAGAGGGCTGGACACAGGATCTCACTACCCACAGAGGGCTGGACACAGGATCTCACTACCCAGAGAGAGCTGGACACAGGATCTCACTACCCAGAGAGAGCTGGACACAGGATCTCACTACCCAGAGAGAGCTGGACACAGGATCTCACTACCCACAGAGGGCTGGACACAGGATCTCACTACCCACAGAGAGCTGGACACAGGATCTCACTACCCACAGAGGGCTGGACACAGGATCTCACTACCCACAAAGGGCTGGACACAGGATCTCACTACCCAGAGAGGGCTGGACACAGGATCTCACTACCCACAGAGGGCTGGACACAGGATCTCACTACCCACAGAGGGCTGGACACAGGATCTCACTACCCAGAGAGGGCTGGACACAGGATCTCACTACCCAGAGAGAGCTGGACACAGGATCTCACTACCCAGAGAGAGCTGGACACAGGATCTCACTACCCAGAGAGAGCTGGACACAGGATCTCACTACCCAGAGAGAGCTGGACACAGGATCTCACTACCCACAGAGGGCTGGACACAGGATCTCACTACCCAGAGAGAGCTGGACACAGGATCTCACTACCCAGAGAGAGCTGGACACAGGATCTCACTACCCAGAGAGAGGTGGACACAGGATCTCACTACCCACAAAGGGCTGGACACAGGATCTCACTACCCACAGAGGGCTGGACACAGGATCTCACTACCCAGAGAGAGCTGGACACAGGATCTCACTACCCAGAGAGAGCTGGACACAGGATCTCACTACCCACAGAGGGCTGGACACAGGATCTCACTACCCAGAGAGGGCTGGACACAGGATCTCACTACCCACAAAGGGCTGGACACAGGATCTCACTACCCACAGAGGGCTGGACACAGGATCTCACTACCCAGAGAGGGCTGGACACAGGATCTCACTACCCAGAGAGAGCTGGACACAGGATCTCACTACCCACAGAGGGCTGGACACAGGATCTCACTACCCAGAGAGAGCTGGACACAGGATCTCACTACCCAGAGAGAGCTGGACACAGGATCTCACTACTCACAAAGGGCTGGACACAGGATCTCACTACCCAGAGAGAGCTGGACACAGGATCTCACTACCCAGAGAGAGCTGGACACAGGATCTCACTACCCAGAGAGAGCTGGACACAGGATCTCACTACCCAGAGAGAGCTGGACACAGGATCTCACTACCCAGAGAGAGCTGGACACAGGATCTCACTACCCACAAAGGGCTGGACACAGGATCTCACTACCCACAGAGGGCTGGACACAGGATCTCACTACCCAGAGAGAGCTGGACACAGGATCTCACTACCCAGAGAGAGCTGGACACAGGATCTCACTACCCAGAGAGAGCTGGACACAGGATCTCACTACCCAGAGAGGGCTGGACACAGGATCTCACTACCCAGAGAGAGCTGGACACAGGATCTCACTACCCAGAGAGAGCTGGACACAGGATCTCACTACCCACAGAGGGCTGGACACAGGATCTCACTACCCAGAGAGAGCTGGACACAGGATCTCACTACCCAGAGAGAGCTGGACACAGGATCTCACTACCCACAAAGGGCTGGACACAGGATCTCACTACCCAGAGAGGGCTGGACACAGGATCTCACTACCCAGAGAGAGCTGGACACAGGATCTCACTACCCAGAGAGGGCTGGACACAGGATCTCACTACCCAGAGAGAGCTGGACACAGGATCTCACTACCCAGAGAGAGCTGGACACAGGATCTCACTACCCACAAAGGGCTGGACACAGGATCTCACTACCCAGAGAGGGCTGGACACAGGATCTCACTACCCACAGAAAGCTGGATATCACTACCCAGAGAGAGCTGGATATCACTACCCAGAGAGGGCTGGACACAGGAACTCACTACCCAGAGAGGGCTGGACACAGGATCTCACTACCCAGAGAGGGCTGGACACAGGAACTCACTACCCAGAGAGGGCTGGACACAGGAACTCACTACCCAGAGAGGGCTGGACACAGGACCTCACTACCCACAGAGGGCTGGACACAGGATCTCACTACCCACAGAGGGCTGGACACAGGACCTCACTACCCAGAGAGGGCTGGACACAGGATCTCACTACCCAGAGAGGGCTGGACACAGGATCTCACTACCCAGAGAGGGCTGGACACAGGATCTCACTACCCAGAGAGGGCTGGACACAGGATCTCACTACCCACAAAGGGCTGGACACAGGAACTCACTACCCAGAGAGGGCTGGACACAGGATCTCACTACCCACAGAGGGCTGGACACAGGATCTCACTACCCACAGAGGGCTGGACACAGGATCTCACTACCACAGAGGGCTGGACACAGGATCTCACTACCCAGAGAGGGCTGGACACAGGATCTCACTACCCACAGAGGGCTGGACTCAGGATCTCACTACCCAGAGACCATGAGGGTGGTAAGGCCATAAAGAAACCACTGATTCAATTTTTTTTTATTCCCACCGACTGTAGTGGGGATCAAACCTGGGACACTCTTATCCAGAGGTGGACATCTTAACTCTAGACCATCCTGTACCCCTATAAACCAACAAACATTGCCAGACTGCATTCTAGCAACCAAACAAGAAAATTGGAACAAAGAAGAAACAAATGCCAACTAAACGAAGTAACATTTTATATGTTTATTACATTTTAGCTTCTCATTTGTCTCCATACAGAAATCCCTGGTCACAACACCTGTTCTGTCTGTCTTTCACTGTAACACCAATTTTGGAAAATACTGTCTGTATTTTTTTTATTTTACACAAAATAATTGTATTTCTTATCTTTCAGATTTTTTTTATATGGTGTCAACGAATGAATGAAATTTGGGGGTATCTTCAGGTGTTAGTCAAAGGCACAGACCTCCTACAGCAAGGTAGGTCTTCATCATACTACTAATGGTGAGATGACAAGGGAGAGACAAGAGCTTACTTACTTGAGTTCTTCATTGAACTTGACGGTAGCTGCTGAATGGAAAACCACATTTGTATCGGCTGTTACCATGACTTCATCTTCTGGGGACAGTCCCAGCCGCGGCTCCAGGATGTCTCCACACACTGGCACAATCCTCTCGTTCAGGTCTGGCATACTCTCTCGCAACTTGTCATATAGCTGTGATTACATAAACCAAGTCATAATTAATTGTGACCATTTCATTGTTGGGTAGACTTTCATTTTGCCACTTTCTAGTGAGGTATCTGTTGATGTACAATGAGGGTGATTTGTTGACTAAACTAGTGAGGTATCTGTTGATGTACAATGAGGGTGATTTGTTGACTAAACTAGTGAGGTATCTGTTGATGTACAATGAGGGTGATTTGTTGACTAAACTAGTGAGGTATCTGTTGATGTGGAATGAGGGTGATTTGTTGACTAAACTAGTGAGGTATCTGTTGATGTGGAATGAGGGTGATTTGTTGACTAAACTAGTGAGGTATCTGTTGATGTGGAATGAGGGTGATTTGTTGACTAAACTAGTGAGGTATCCATTGATGTACAATGAGGGTGATTTGTTGACTAAACTAGTGAGGTATCCATTGATGTACAATGAGGGTGATTTGTTGACTAAACTAGTGAGGTATCCATTGATGTACAATGAGGGTGATTTGTTGACTAAACTAGTGAGGTATCCATTGATGTACAATGAGGGTGATTTGTTGACTAAACTAGTAAGGTATCCATTGATGTACAATGAGGGTGATTTGTTGACTAAACTAGTGAGGTATCTGTTGATGTGGAATGAGGGTGATTTGTTGACTAAACTAGTGAGGTATCCATTGATGTACAATGAGGGTGATTTGTTGACTAAAACAGTGAGGTATCTGTTGATGTACAATGAGGGTGATTTGTTGACTAAACTAGTGAGGTATCCATTGATGTACAATGAGGGTGATTTGTTGACTAAAACAGTGAGGTATCTGTTGATGTACAATGAGGGTGATTTGTTGACTAAACTAGTGAGGTATCTGTTGATGTGGAATGAGGGTGATTTGTTGACTAAACTAGTGAGGTATCCATTGATGTACAATGAGGGTGATTTGTTGACTAAACTAGTGAGGTATCCATTGATGTACAATGAGGGTGATTTGTTGACTAAACTAGTGAGGTATCCATTGATGTACAATGAGGGTGATTTGTTGACTAAACTAGTGAGGTATCCATTGATGTACAATGAGGGTGATTTGTTGACTAAACTAGTGAGGTATCTGTTGATGTACAATGAGGGTGATTTGTTGACTAAACTAGTGAGGTATCTGTTGATGTACAATGAGGGTGACTTGTTGACTAAACTAGTGAGGTATCTGTTGATGTACAATGAGGTGATTTGTTGACTAAAACAGTGAGGTATCTGTTGATGTACAATGAGGGTGACTTGTTGACTAAACTAGTGAGGTATCTGTTGATGTGGAATGATCCTGCACTAAACACATTAGGGTTTGGATTGGTCTGCAACAAGCTTGGATATCTACATCCATGACTTCCGGCTTTAATCACACAAGGCAGAGCTAGATATTTGACAATCAACTTTAATCACACAAGACAGAGTTAGATATTTGACAATCAACTTTAATCACACAAGGCAGAGCTAGATATTTGACAATCAACTTTAATCACACAAGACAGAGCTAGATATTTGACAATCAACTTTAATCACACAAGACAGAGCTAGATATTTGACAATCAACTTTAATCACACAAGACAGAGCTAGATATTTGACAATCAACTTTAATCACACAAGACAGAGCTAGATATTTGACAATCAACTTTAATCACACAAGACAGAGCTAGATATTTGACAATCAACTTTAATCACACAAGACAGAGCTAGATATTTGACAATCAACTTTAATCACACAAGACAGAGCTAGATATTTGACAATCAACTTTAATCACACAATACAGAGCTAGATATTTGACAATCAACTTTAATCACACAAGACAGAGCTAGATATTTGACAATCAACTTTAATCACACAAGACAGAGCTAGATATTTGACAATCAACTTTAATCACACAAGACAGAGCTAGATATTTGACAATCAACTTTAATCACACAAGACAGAGCTAGATATTTGACAATCAACTTTAATCACACAAGACAGAGTTAGACATTTGACAGAACTGAAGATGTTGTCCAGATTCTCACTAAGAATGTATCGTTATTCAAATGAAGGCAAATATGGTAGAAGTTGTAAAACACAAATAAGATTCTACAAACTCTACACATATAACAGAACTAAAGCTGCTGTTAAGTTTTCCCATGAGAGAGCAAGCTCATTCAAACAAAGAAACAAACCTTAGACTTGATTACTGCCTCCATCCGTTCTTGTGGGGTCTGTCCCTTCTTCGGTCGGACAAGAGTATAGCATCTCTTAATGCCAGGGCAGGACCTCAGCAACTTTTCCAGCAGCACTTTGCCCATGAACCCTGTTGCCCCAGTTATAAAGATTGTCTTGTTTTTGTAAAAATTGGCAATGCATAATTTCTGGGCACATATGTCGTCCGACATACTGAAACGTGCTGCTAAGCTGTGGTCCAGTGTTGGAGGCTGGGGTATTGTTGTCTGCTGTTGTCTATTTTCACCTAAATTTGCTTTTCTGTTGAGTATCGTCTTGCTCTCAGATAATAAATTATTTTACTCTAAATACCACCACATGAGCAATAAAACCCCACAACGAATTATTTATTTCTGCTGGCTTGTTACGAGTGTCGTTGTGTGCACATTTATTTCAGAAGAAAGAGTTCAATAATAAAATTGTTTTCCTAAATTAGATTTCATTCACTGACTAGAGGACCTGAAATGGTTTCTTTCTTTTTGTGGTGTTCCTGAAATGGTTTCTTTTTGTGGTGCTTCTGAAATGGAAAAAATAATGAAACTCAGGAAACTAATATTCAGTCAGCTGCTTTGTTAACCCTAGATTACGATGTTTCAATTTAAATGATGTTTTCACGATACTGTTGTAAAATTTATTACTAAACAACCTTGCGTTACTTGGACAAAAATAAAATTATTGAAATTTATTTAGAAATCTTTGGAGAAATAACACTTTGGAAGAACTGCACTTTAAAAACACCTTACAGGAACAAACGGTCTGCATACACTTCATGTAATGCTGGCACAAGCAGTGGAGCGGGTATGGGTTGCCTTGACTGCATTTAAGTAGATTCCATTATCGAATAGAACAGAAATAATGAAGGAGTATAGTCAGAACAAACACGAAGTGATGGAGCCATTGTAATAGTATTGTGACGTTGTTGATTACGCTAGACTTAATAGTCTTATCACATAAATGTTTGCCACACCCAAGTCACTTTTGGATGCGGCTTTAAGAAATGAAATGTTTGATATTGATACATGATGCTGCTAACGCAGGAAACAAAAACCAAGTAAACAAAAGATAATCTCTCAGCATTAAGTTACCTAACTCGTAAGCTACCACCCAAATTTGGTTTGAACTTGCATTTGAAGTTAAATGTTTGTGATTTAAGGAAGATGGCGGAACCCAATTACGGCTAGCTTATCTAAAATGAGGATAAGACGAATTACCAGAAATATGGTGGAAAACTGGGCTGAAACAAATACAGCGGGAGGCAAGACTGATCGAGGCTGTAAAAGAAGCGGTAGTTAGCATTTGAAGAAAGACAGTCAGAGGAGACCAGAAGAGAAGAGATGGGACAAGACGATTAGATCAGGAGAGAGGAAAACAAGGCAATGAGGAGAGCATTAGAATTGAGGACTTGGGATTTGAGACTTAGAGAAACATTCAGTAATGTTTTAGTCAAGGATTATTCAGATGATTTATTTCAAAGGAAGATGTTTAGCTAGGTGTAGATATTTCAGGCTCTACAGAGATCAGTGCTTATTACGGAAATCAAGGTTAGGAATATACAGATTGATACAGAAGTCATATTATCTCGTGTGTGATTTTATGCAAAGTGCATTAAGTTAAGAATGTTGAAAGTTCCCTGGACAGCTAAAAAGACCAACAAGGAAATTCTCAAAGAGGCCAACACAAAAAGGGAGCTACTAAGAAACATCAGAAAGAAACATATTTTTCAAATTATATTTTTTGGGCACATCATGAGAAGAGGAAAGTTGGAATACTTGGTTACAACTAGAAAAATACAGGGAAAGAGAGATCACAGATGACAAAGAAAGAAAATACTGGATAGCTTGGTGTCATGTGATGAAAAACAGTCAACAACAGAACAGATATGATGCACAGTAGTTAGAAGATTGTGGAAGGACATGATCGCCTATGCCAATTGATATGGTACATGATGATGATGACATTAACTTATGTCATATAAAAACGGTGGCAGCCAAGACACGAAAACAGAACTTCTACTAATGATATATATGTCTAGATGGCCAGTGCAAAGATGTGTAATAATTGATTTTTATATGCAAACAGGTCATGTATCCAGATGACTTGTAAAGTATAACTAAAGAACTGTGTGAATTAACTTTTGTACGCGATCTAGACGTCTTGCATTATGTGAAGTGTTGAACAGAAATGTATTATGTGGAGTTGGAGTTTCTGTGATGTGGGTTGGTCACGGTGTGTTGAGCATGTGGTGAGTTGTTGCATGTGACCAGTGATCAAGATTGTTTGGATTTTATATTCTTTATCATTAGTGCAAAATTAATCATGTTGTACAGTCACTGTTACACCATCTGATGCAGAAATGGAAATAATAAACTTATACAATTACAAATTTTATACAACATCCGCTGCTGTAACTTCTTTAAAACAAAACACATTCGGTTACAATGAAGCGTCGGAGGTAACTGGCTTGAACATTTAGGAAGGTACATGGTGGGAAATGGCAACTGTACGTCGCAGATTTTTTAAAATTTGAAATAGTCATTTTTAAGACTCCATCGTAATGTAGAGATAAAGTTGCTGTTAGTTGAGACGGAACTTTTCAGACAACTGAACGGCAACGGATGGTTCACAAACACTGTTACCATCATTATCGTCTCTCAGTTTTTAATGTTAGAACAATCATTATGATGTAGTATCATGGCTGCTGAAGATGGTGATGTCTCTTCACAACTTTCTATCTCTACAGTTGCTTACCACTTTTGTTGTTGAGCACCTACCAAACTACTTCCATAAACGGTCTGATATCTTTTCTTTGCTTTCCTCTATCTCTTCTCTTATTCTTACTCATAATGAGACCCACACAGGATATACAGATCACATCAACCAAAAATGTGCTGTGGCCATGGATAAATATGGTCACTAACAATATATTCCCTGAATGCTCAGCAAAATGAAAGATCTTTACAAGGATTTAAAACTGCTAGAATAAAAATTTAGAAAAGAGAAAAAGTGTCTGGGTTTATGCCCTATGGACCGGCTATTGCTCGAAAGGTCAATAGACAGATGCTCAGCAAGGCTTGGAAGGAACATTTACTTTTTATTTTTAGAATATCTTTATTAATCTTTGTACCTGTCCACGATAATCTCTATATTTTTCTGTAAAACCACATCCTCATGGCATTCAAAGATTTTTTTAAAGAATAAAAATCGTTACTAAAATCAACGTGCAAACATTTTGAGATTTATAAATAATAGCCAAAAGAAATATCATAATTCACTTCCCCAACATGGTCATCATCATCATCATCGAGTGCTGTCTCCGCAACGAAGGTTGGCTACCATGGAGCGTCATTCTGCTCTGCCAACGTGGTAGCCAAAAGAAATATCATAATTCACTTCTCCAACTTGGTAGCCAAAAGAAATATCATAATTCACTTCTCCAACGTGGTAGCCAAAAGAAATATCATAATTCACTTCTCCAACGTGGTAGCCAAAAGAAATATCATAATTCACTTCTCCAACTTGGTAGCCAAAAGAAATATCATAATTCACTTCTCCAACGTGGTAGCCAAAAGAAATATCATAATTCACTTCTCCAACTTGGTAGCCAAAAGAAATATCATAATTCACTTCTCCAACGTGGTAGCCAAAAGAAATATCATAATTCACTTCTCCAACTTGGTAGCCAAAAGAAATATCATAATTCACTTCTACAAACTTGGTAGCCAAAAGTAACAATACATAATTCACTGAATTCACGCTGAAGCCAAATCCATCATCAAAGGCCAGTTTCATGAAAAATGGAAACAAGAAAACTCAAAGTAAAACGAGAGGGATGGACACCTCCAACTACCAAGGGGGGATCAAGTCATCATACTTCACCTATGATCTG
This sequence comes from Megaustenia siamemsis, assembly GCA_032433765.1. NCBI lineage: Eukaryota > Metazoa > Mollusca > Gastropoda > Stylommatophora > Ariophantidae > Megaustenia > Megaustenia siamemsis. Next base: position 2,659,717 of record JAVIAB010000024.1, read on the forward strand.
GCCACAACAGAATAAAAAACCACATGTTCACCAAACTCAAAATAGGAACTACCAGCGTATGCCTCCGTACCCAAGATGATATGACAATGAAACACATTCTACATGATTGCCTCTAGCACAATGACCCAAGGAATTCAATGTGGCCCACGCCCACTTCCCAAGGAAGAGAAACTCAACGGGCACCCGAATCACTGAAACAGACAACCGTCTTCATAAGAGAGATCATTTAAGGTCAACAAAAACGACATCAGATAATACATGATGCTATGTCAAAATACATATTGTCATATGATAACGAATACATTGTGCATTTGTTGAGCTTGTAGGTGACATATCTTCACGTACAACAGAAAGGTTTTCTGGGTTGACAGGTGAAATATTTGTGTTAAGTGGATTTCAAAGTGAACTGGAGATAACAAATGAATAAATATTCAGTATAGATGGACTCCAAGGTGAGAAACATACACAACTGATATAGGGACACACGTACACGTACGGATGGAGACACACGTACACGTATGGATGAATGATAGGTTGAATATTTGTGGTAAGTGGTTTCAGAAACTGAATTGGCGATAAATAAATAAATATTTATTATAGGAGAACTTCAAGTGAGGAACGTGATACAGGAAGACATTAATTTTTTTAACAGAACTTAGAAACATCTGACAGAAAAGAAAAAAAGTCTGAATAAGATTCTTCTTCTTCAGCAATCAGCTTAATGCTGTGCATTAGGACATTTAGACCAGATGGGTCACGAACAAGACAATTTGTTTGAGGTCATCACCGGTTACCCATAACTTGTCATTCAGTGTTACTATTGTGGGCCCATATTTGTGTTCTTAGAGTGTTCAATTTTAAAAATACATGCGACATTTTTGGACATATGAAAAGAAATAACACCTTCTAAAAGGCATTTTGGAAGAGTTAGTATAAGGTAGAAGAGGCAGACAATGACTAAAGACGGCTGATAACATCAAAGAGTAGACAGGTAAACCTATGACAATGTGTACCATAATGACAAGAGACAGAGTAAAATGGTGATCCTTGGTAGTCAACCATCGATGTGCAGATGGCACCCAATGAATGAATGGCGCTCCATGGTAGCCAACCATCGATGTGTAAATGGCACCCAATGAATGAATGGCACTCCATGGTAGTCAATCATCGAGGTGGAAATGGCACCCAATGAATGAATGGTAGTCAATCATCAATATGGAGATGGCACCCAATGAATGAATGGCACTCCATAGTAGTCAATCATCAATGTGGAGATGGCACCCAATGAATGAATGGTAGTCAATCATCAATGTGGAGATGGCACCCAATGAATGAACGGCACTCCATGGTAGTCAATCATCAATGTGGAGATGGCACTTAATGAATGAATGGCACTCTATGGTAGTCAATCATCAATGTGGAGATGGCACCCAATGAATGAATGGCACTCCATGGTAGTCAATCATCAATGTGGAGATGGCACCCAATCAATGAATGGTAGTCAATCATCGATGTGGAGATGGCACCCAATGAATGAATGGCACTCCATGGTAGTCAATCATCAATGTGGAGATGGCACCCAATGAATGAATGGCACTCCATGGTAGTCAATCATCAATGTGGAAATGGCACCCAATGAATGAATGGCACTCCATGGTAGTCAATCATCGAGGTGGAAGTGGCACCCAATGAATGAATGGCACTCCATGGTAGTCGATCATCGAGGTGGAAATGGCACCCAATGAATGAATGGTAGTCAATCATCAATGTTGAGATGGCACCCAATGAATGAATGGAACTCCATGGTAGTCAATCATCAATGTCGAGATGGCACCCAATGAATGAATGGCAGTCAATCATCGATGTGGAGATGGCACCCAATGAATGAATGGCACTCCATGGTAGTCAATCATCGAGGTGGAAATGGCACCCAATGAATGAATGGCACTCCATGGTAGTCAATCATCGAGGTGGAAATGGCACCCAATGAATGAATGGCACTCCATGGTAGTCAATCATCGAGGTGGAAATGGCACCCAATGAATGAATGGTAGTCAATCATCAATGTGGAGATGGCACCCAATGAATGAATGGTAGTCAATCATCAATGTTGAGATGGCACCCAATGAATGAATGGCACTCCATGGTAGTCAATCATCAATGTGGAGATGGCACCCAATGAATGAATGGTAGTCAATCATCAATGTGGAGATGGCACCCAATGAATGAATGGCACTCCATGGTAGTCAATCATCAATGTGGAGATGGCACCCAATGAATGAATGGTAGTCAATCATCGATGTGGAGATGGCACCCAATGAATGAATGGCACTCCATGGTAGTCAATCATCGAGGTGGAAATGGCACCCAATGAATGAATGGCACTCCATGGTAGTCAATCATCGAGGTGGAAATGGCACCCAATGAATTAATGGCACTCCATGGTAGTCAATCATCAAGGTGGAAATGGCACCCAATGAATGAATGGCACTCCATGGTAGTCAATGATCAATGTGGAGATGGCACCCAATGAATGAATGGTGCTCCATGGTAGTCAATCATCAATGTGGTAATGGCACCCAATGAATGAATGGTGCTCCATGGTAGTCAACCATCAATGTGGTAATGGCACCCAATGAATGAATGGTGCTCCATGGTAGTCAATCATCAATGTGGAAATGGCACCCAATGAATGAATGGCGCTCCATGGTAGTCAATCATCGATGTGGAGATGGCACCCAATGAATGAATGGCACTCCATGGTAGTCAATCATCAATGTGGAGATGGCACCCAATGAATGAATGGCACTCCATGGTAGTCAATCATCAATGTGGTAATGGCACCCAATGAATGAATGGTGCTCCATGGTAGTCAACCATCAATGTGGTAATGGCACCCAATGAATGAATGGTGCTCCATGGTAGTCAATCATCAATGTGGAGATGGCACCCAATGAATGAATGGTGCTCCATGGTAGTCAATCATCAATGTGGTAATGGCACCCAATGAATGAATGGTGCTCCATGGTAGTCAATCATCGAGGTGGAAATGGCACCCAATGAATGAATGGCACTCCATGGTAGTCAACCATCAATGTGGAGATGGCACCCAATGAATGAATGGCACTCCATGGTAGTCAATCATCAATGTGGTAATGGCACCCAATGAATGAATGGCACTCCATGGTAGTCAATCATCAATGTGGTAATGGCACCCAATGAATGAATGGCACTCCATGGTAGTCAATCATCGAGGTGGAGACAGCACCCAATGAATGAATGGTAGTCAATCATCGAGGTGGAGACAGCACCCAATGAATGAATGGCACTCCATGGTAGCCAACCATCAATGTGGAGATGGCACCCAATGAATGAATGGCACTCCATGGTAGTCAACCATCGAGGTGGAGACAGCACCCAATGAACGAAGGGTGTCAAGAGTGCTGCATTCTTGAAGGACTCTGAAGCTTCTCTGGATGCTCACCCATCACAGAGTCAGTTATTGTGTGTTGTTGGTGTGCTCTAAGGTAACAGCGACCTGTCTACCAGAGTCTGATTACCTTGGTCTACCCAAACAAGATTCAAACCTATTGACTGCAACTAGGAGTAAGTGAGCTAGCATTTACTACCACTTGCTCCTGCACCCCACCACATCTGTCTATTCTCCTTTCAAGCCAAAGACAGCATATATGGCAGAAATTCTAGACTCTTGTATCCAATGATCTTTCAACTGTCAGACCTTGCACAGGATCTGCATTGAGTCTCGTCACACTGCTCTGTTCTGAACGAATTGCTCAATCTCAGTGAGGGAGTTGATGCCTGCTCTTGTTGCTTCACGCTTTTTTGTTCTTTTCATTGTTTCTCAAGGTCGGCCTCTTTTTCTTTTACCCCTTGCTTCATATTTTTAGGGCCTACTGTGAGATTCTCTTGTTGTCTCTTCTCATCACATGACCAACATATCTCCTCTTGATTATAGTTGATATTTTTGGATACTTTGTCATTTCCCTTATTTCTGCACGTCTTAAACTCATTCCATGGTATTCAAAGATTTTCCTGAGCCACTTGATTTCAAATGCATCCAGTTTATTTCATTTTTTTTAAATTTGTTTTCAAGCTCTTGCATCCATAAGTAAAGGTGAATAATACATTTGAGTTGAAAACCTGAGCTTTGTTTTTGTGCTTAGTAATTTTGATTTCCATATTTTATCAAAGTTTCTTCAAGTTGCAGCCTTCACTTTTCTGGTTCTAATCTCCCTCCTTGTGTCTCCCTCCTGATCTATGCAACTTCCAAGATATAGAAATATATATTGAGACCTGAGATCAACCAAGATATATTTCTTGGTTGATCTCAGGTCCAATTCTTTTAACAATTGTTGACATGGTATTTGCTTTCCCCACCAGAAAAATTATAATTTTGCTGGCATGTCACATCTGCTGACAAGTACTTTCTTCCTCACCCGCACTTGACATGACGCTAAGTGGGTGTAGACTACTTGTGATTTACAGTCATATTGTGTCCTTGGTCATTAAATATGGCACTAGCAGCACAACTTTTGTTACCCTTTTTACTTTGATCTCTCCATACTTGCCTTGACTGGTTAGTCTGTTTCCAGGGTCCCACATGGATGTGGATTAGGACCTTTGATCAGTTTGGCTCACTGAACCTAATGAATGCAGCTATGAGTCACAGACTTATTTCAGCTCATTTGCTGCCTTAACTTCATAGGTCAGGCAACCAATTACATCCACGTGGCGGGGGAAAGGTGCCAAACTAATCCAAGAATTAATTTATAGCTTAAATTATTATTCTGGCCTTCTCATAATTTGAGCACTTGCCAATTACACAAACTGTGAGTTTGTGTTGGTGATGCAACCTACAAACAAGTACTAGTTCTGCTTGTGTCAGTGACACATCCTACAACACAACATTGTACTAGTTCTACTAACAACAATACATGTACCAGTTCTACCTGTGTCAGTGACACACCATACAACACAACATTGTACTAGTTCTGTATGTTGCAACACAACATTGTACTAGTTAAGTGCGTTACAACACAACATTGTACTAGTTCTGTATGTTACAACACAACATTGTACTAGTTCTGTATGTTACAACACAACATTGTACTAGTTCTGTATGTTACAACACAACACTGTACTAGTTCTGTATGTTACAACACAACACTGTACTAGTTCTATATGTTACAACACAACACTGTACTAGTTCTGTATGTTACAACACAACATTGTACTAGTTCTATATGTTACAACATTGTACTAGTTCTGTATGTTACAACACAACATTGTACTAGTTCTGATTATAATAAAGATATCTCTTCCTTCCTGTGTGTGTCCTACTGTTAAGTAGTGTTAAGTGGATGTTGATGTTAACTATAGATTTTGCAATTCCCTAGGAAATGTTATTTTTTCTTTGCTTTCGCTGTGTATTTTCTTTTTCTAAGAATATGTCTGCTTCTTGCTTTAGGTGGGGCTTTAGAGTATTTCTAAAGATTGCGGTCTGCAGCTATTTCTTCACAGACTGCAGGGTTTATGTTCAGAGTTTTTATGTCATGTTTACACACATTTAAATAGCCCTCAGAAAAATTCACCAAAAAAAAAAAGCACAAACCAGTCTAAAGTTGGATAAATGAGCTGATAACATATTTAATTTCTAGTACCTGGGTTAACAACCAAGAGCTGACAAAAATCCTAATCCATTGGCTGCAGACGTTGGGGTTCAAAAAAGGAAAGAAATTGGGTTACAAAAAAGATGTGGTTACAATGTCATATTTTTGACTTTGACAGGTAGGAACAAGATGACTTTGTTGTACACTGTAAACACGGCTGACAAAGAATAGAAACAATTAAGATAGTAGAGATGTTTCATTGAATGAATCATGTAGTAATGAGGATGTATATTTGATTAAATCATGAAGTAATGAGGATGTTTAGTTGATTAAATCATGTAGTAATGAGGATGTGTAGATGATTAAATCATGTAGTAATGAGGATGTATAGATTATTAAATCATGTAGTAATGAGGATGTATAGTTGATTAAATAATGTAGTAATGAGCATGTGTAGATGATTAAATCATGTAGTAATAAGGATGTATAGGTGATTAAATCATGAAGTAATGAGGGTGTATATGTGATTAAATCATGAAGTAATGAGGATGTATAGATGATTAAATCATGTAGTAATGAGGATGTATATTTGATTAAATCATGAAGTAATGAGGATGTATAGATGATTAAATTATGTAGTAATGAGGATGTATAGATGATTAAATCATGAAGTAATGAGGATGTATAGATGATTAAATTATGTAGTAATGAGGATGTATAGATGATTAAATCATGAAGTAATGAGGATGTATAGATGATAAAATTATGTAGTAATGATGATGTATAGATGATTAAATCATGTAGTAATGAGGATGCATAGATGATTAAATCATGTAGTAATGAGGATATTTAGTTGATTAAATCGTGTAGTAATGAGGATGTATAGATGATTAAATCATGTAGTATGATCTATTCTCTACAGGGAACCAAAAGTGCTTGTTGAAGACCTATACTCTATAGGAAACTAAAAGTGCTTGTTGAGGATCTCTGCTGTATTCGGAACTTAAAGGAAGGTATAGTGGCGGAGGAGCGTTGAAAGCATGTGATCTGATAGTAAAGATTGACTCTCTTCGCTGCTGAGCCAGGTTTCACACTGCTATTATCTACCCTAACTCAATGAGCCAGGTTTAACACTGCTATTATCTACCCCAACTCAATGAGCCAGGTTTAACACTCCTATTATCTACCCTAACTCAATGAACCAGGTTTCACACTGCTATTATCTACCCTAACTCAATGAGCCAGGTTTCACACTGCTATTATCTACCCTAACTCAATGAGCCAGGTTTCACACTGCTATTATCTACCCCAACTCAATGAGCCAGGTTTCACACTGCTATTATCTACCCTAACTCAATGAGCAAGGTTTCACACTGCTATTATCTACCCTAACTCAATGAGCCAGGTTTCACACTGCTATTATCTACCCTAACTCAATGAGCCAGGTTTCACACTGCTATTATCTACCCTAACTCAATGAGCCAGGTTTCACACTGCTATTATCTACCCCAACTCAATGAGCCAGGTTTAACACTGCTATTATCTACCCCAACTCAATGAGCCAGGTTTAACACTGCTATTATCTACCCCAACTCAATGAGCCAGGTTTCACACTGCTATTATCTACCCTAACTCAATGAGCCAGGTTTCACACTGCTATTATCTACCCCAACTCAATGAGCCAGGTTTCACACTGCTATTATCTACCCTAACTCAATGAGCCAGGTTTCACACTGCTATTATCTACCCTAACTCAATGAGCCAGGTTTCACACTGCTATTATCTACCCTAACTCAATGAGCCAGGTTTCACACTGCTATTATCTACCCTAACTCAATGAGCCAGGTTTCACACTGCTATTATCTACCCTAACTCAATGAGCCAGGTTTCACACTGCTATTATCTACCCTAACTCAATGAGCCAGGTTTCACACTGCTATTATCTACCCCAACTCAATGAGCCAGGTTTAACACTGCTATTATCTACCCAACTCAATGAGCCAGGTTTAACACTGCTATTATCTACCCTAACTCAATGAGCCAGGTTTCACACTGCTATTATCTACCCTAACTCAATGAGCCAGGTTTCACACTGCTATTATCTACCCCAACTCAATGAGCCAGGTTTCACACTGCTATTATCTACCCCAACTCAATGAGCCAGGTTTCACGCTGCTATTATCTACCCCAACTCAGTGAGTCAGTCTCCATTCACTTTATCCGTGCATGAGTAACTGGAAAGCAGAAGGTATTCAATGAAATATGCTCAAATAATAACCCACTTGATCTTATACAGCAGAAAATATGGTATGTTGCAATACTCTATGATTATTAACACACGCATATAAACATACATTTGCATACCTTTTACAGTAGTCCTAAAGCTATCACAATTTATACAATTATATGAAGCAACAAAAAAACTGACCTACATACAGCGATAAAAACGTGTGTATGTGAGAAGCTAATAATATCTAAATATGTAACATATGGCACATAAGTTCTTTGACCTGTATGAAGTGAGATAACATCAGCAACCATGATTTAATATAACTACCCTACTCTGAATAAAGAAATAAAAAAACCTACAGCAAGAAACCTGAACTGAAACAAAGATTTAATCCTAGAACCAGTAGGCCACTGGGGCATGCAAGCTGATCAAATTCCTGAGTACAAAAAAGGTGCTTGGCTGCAATTTTCTGTACAAAAATATGTGGTCACCAAAAGTAAGCCAAAATACTCTGGATAAATTTTGAAACGAGTTAAATATTTAAAGAGTTCTAGTTGTCAAGTACTATCCTGTAGTGCTTAGATGTTCTAATTAAATTTGTGATAAGATTTATACGTTCAAAAAGTGTAATAAAAAATAATCTCTAAGGAGATGAAATGTGACAGATGAATGTCGGGAAACAGCGTGAGATATAAGATCAGAAATGAAGAACTGAGAAATAAGCTAGGAATAACTTCTGCCATAGAATATATAAAGAAACAACAAATAAAATGGTTTGGCCACGTGACAAGGCAGAGTCAACAAAACACAACACACGCCCTCAATAAATGTTGCGAGAACACCAGACCCAAGGGTCGACCATGAAAAAGATGGATTTACGGAATATTAGAAGCACTAGGAAACATAACAGCAGAAGAGGTAAATAGAAGAGCAAAAGAGCACAAATTAAATCTCCCCTAGACGCTGAAGGATTCGGCTCCCTCAATGAGATAGAGCTGCTTGCACAGAACAGAGACAAATGGCGAGATTTGATAAAATATCTTTAAAAGAAAACTGATAGAACAAAAATTCAGATAGGAGAGAGTGTATCTTGGTCTACGCCCTATGGGCCGGCTACGGCTCGAAAGGTCAATAGATAGATAGATAGACGCTGAAAGGCAAATGAGGAAGGAAAGAAGAAGATGAATTGTACTATAATGTTTTATGATTAAATTAAGTTAATGTTGTATCATGTTGGTTTGGTGAGGAGAGGGTTGTGAGTTCATTTAGAATGTTATGATTGGAGCAGCTGTCAAAGGAATGGGTCCCTGGATCAGTGGTTTGGGAGAGGTGGTAACACCAGCCACCTCAGCTCCAAACAATGCAGCCTAGTACAGGGAAGAGCTGACAACTTTAGTGCCAGGCCTGACAGCAGCAGAGCTGAAAGCTGCCAGCGACTCATAGCTGAAGGTTTATACCAAGATCAGTGAACTATTACTATCCAGACCCAACTCCACCTTTTCACGGTACCTCTAGTAACAGACTAACCTGCCTAGACTGACCAAGTAGGGATCACAAGGGAACCTGGTACTCACAAAGTTATGCTGATGTTTTGGATTTGAAAGGTGCAAATATAACAGTTTTCCTACAAATGGCATCAACACATCTATACCCACACAACACCCTTCTAAGAGCAGACAATAAAGAGGTGTAACTATTCTTTTAGCAATCATGTGAATACAAGAGAGAGAATACTGTATTTGTCATATAATTCTTGATAATATAAAAAATAATTATTGCAGAAACAAGAATGAATGAATGCCTGGGAGTATGGTTTCAAGATATAACAACCACAGCAGTGATGACCTGGTGTAAGATAATACCTGAAGAATGAGTCCTAACACATTCCGCAGCAGGAGCCACAAAACACGGCTCTAGTTACTGACACAAGAAACCCGAGAGCCAGTTTAAGTGGCTTTTAATTTCTGGACGTGTCTGCAATTATTTCCACAAAATCCTTGTCATTCTCTTAGTTACCCTCTTTCCTTACCTCCTGAGCAGATTGTCTGAGCTAACCATGGGTAGGTCAATTTTCATTTATTTTCTCACTATTATTTCACTTTTTTTAACAAAAAAAAAAAAAAAAAAAAAAAGCTGTGCCAAAGTGTCTAAACCTTCTGTGACAGATGTGTTAAACCCCTCAGTGATGGGTGTGTTAAACCCCTCAGTGATGGATGTGTTAAGCCCCTCAGCGACTGGTGTGTTAAACCCCTTGCTAGCTGGATGTGTTAAGTGGAAAACACAGGAAATCTCTGTGCCAGTAATATTTTGATAAACACTTCTTCCCTTACCTTCCTTCCTCACATGCCATTCAGCATTCAAGGGAGACAAGCTCTGTAGTTTCTAGCTCCTGTATCAGTCTTTCTTCCTGTTATGTTTTCTACTGTTTCTAAAGCTTCATAAATCTATCCATTTGTACTCAGCTCTTTAATCTGGTGATCTCAAGTGTCTTTTAATGACTCATATCTTATTTTTTTTTATCTGCTGTTTCTTTGGTGTATTCAATAGCAGGATTTATCCCTTGTTTGTTTTTTTAATTGGGTCTCAGTTCTTTATATTCTGATCTTATGTTTGGGGCAGCGGGCACAGGTCAGGGGGCACAGGTCATGACTTATATGTTATGTCTACGCTTGTGAAATGTGCAACATACAATAAATGAGACTCCAGTCTGCACAAAAAGAATGAAAAAATAACAATCCCCAGGGGCCAACATATATTTTAAATTGCAATACATTGGAAATAGTACACCTCTTTATGTCTTGGTAGTAATATAGATCAAGAAGGTGAAACAAAGAAAGAGATCACAGAAGCAGGATAGCAAAAGCAGCAGCAAATTTTTTTCAATATGGAAATAAAAAATACTAAGCAAGAAAACCAAATTTGGAATATTCAACTCAAAACGTATTATCAACCCTCACCTATGCTTGTGAAAGCTAGAAAACAACAAAAGAGATTGACAGAATACTCTTGAAGACAAATGCCTAAGAAGGATACTCTGTGTACAATGGAATGAATTCAAAACCAATATAGAGATAAAATAAATAGCCATGCAACCAACAATCTCACCTATAGTTAGGAAGAGAAGATGGACATATGTCAGACATGTGGGCCTGACTTCTTAATTTTGTGGCTGAATGTGTTTGTCAAACATTGGTAGAATTAAGCACAAGAGAAGCTCTTGGACAAAAACAAAACCTCCAAAAATATTCATAATAGCTTCCACTAAACCATCCAACAAGACGTAAAGAGTCATATATATGTGCTCTTATCACTAGTACACATAACAAAAACAAATTCGATTAAAGGGGCAGGTCAAAACTAGCAGCAACATGAATGCAGTGATACCAGCTCTTAAAATAAGTCCATACACACCCTTTAAATCCCACACGTTGGTGTTAACATAACCCACAAATGTTGATCTTGCTTGATATCAGTGACTTGGTTACTGAATAAAGACCCCCAGATTACGCATGTCAAACAAGTGCTGCAATAAAAGATAAGCTGCACATTGTACAACACTGAACGAGATCCTAACTTCTACTAGCTATTCTGTATAATGGCAATTATTACTTGTTACAGTTCAACACTACATGCACAGACGTCATTGTAAAGGTTACGAACAACATATGCAAAACTGAGTTACAAGTGGTCATTAACAAACACTTTGAGATGACAAGATCAAAAGTTTGACCATTTCAACAACAACAAAAGCTAATGGGATATCAGACACACTGGGAAATGGGGAGAAGGGGTGAAAGCATGATGTTAAATGGCCTAGAGAAGATTATGATAGAGGGTTTAGTACTAGGTACACCAGACCCATAAGAACAGCAAAATGTTACATCTTCTCAATATTCCTATATGGTGCAGAAACATGGACATTAGACAAGAAAACAGAACAGAGAATTGAAGCCTTTGAAATGTGGATATATAGAGGAAAAAAAAAAAGTAAAGTACCCCTGTCACGTCAAGTGGCGTATAGGGAATATGGTGTTAGTGACCATAATTTTTTACAGACCTTCGGCACATGATTTTGGGGTAATGTGGTCGGTATTACGCCCGTACCGCTTTACTTTCCCAGAAAAAATCCGGTACCCATTTAAGGCTGGGTGAACCCAGAAGCCATCGGTTGGGATCGAACCCTACCTCTTGTCCTTTGTAGCCCAGTTCACTAACCACTGAGCTATCGCGGCTCCAGATATATAGAATAGGTAGAATTGGATGGAAGGAAAAGAAAACAAACGACAAAGTCTTAAAACAACTAAAAATGAAAGAGAACTACTAAACACAATTCAAACAAGGCAAATGAGATTTTTGGGCCATGTTAAAAGACACAACACCCTACTAAAAGTAATCCTGGAGGGGAAAATACAAGGTAAAAGAGGCAGAGGCAGACCAAGACTAACATGGACGAGTAACATCAAAAGATGGACATATCAGCCTAGACAACCTGCACCATCAAAGCAAGAGACAGGGCAGAATGGAGCTCCATGGTAGTCAACTTTCATTGCGGAGACAGCACTCAATTATGAAGATGATGACACCAGACCCAATTGCCGACAGAGATAAATATGAATTGATGGAATATTAGAAACACTGGGGAACATAGCAGCAGAAGAGATCTACTTAAGAGCAAATTATAACAAAATTGATCTCTCCTCGATGTTAAAAGGCAAATGAAGGAAGGAAAGAAGAAGATAGTTCTAGATAACAATGAATGGAAGACCAAGAAGAAGATGAGTGCAAGATATCACAATCTGGGATTAGGTGCTTGCTGCAGACACTGGACATCTCTCTTGTAGAACAAAGAAACCTTCATGGTAACCATCATGGGATACAAGATATCACAATCTGGGATTAGGTGCTTGCTGCAGACACTGGACATCTCTCTTGTAGAACAAAGAAACCTTCATGGTAACCATCATGGGAGACAAGATATAGCTGGGACGAGAAACTTTCAGAGTAGCCATCATGGGAGACAAGATATAGCTGGGACAGAAAAACTTTCAGAGTAGCAATCATGGGAGACAAGATATGGCTGGGACAGAGAAACTTTCAGAGTAGCCATAAGGGAGACAAGATATAGCTGGGACAGAAACTTTCAGAGTAGCCATCATGGGAGACAAGATATAGCTGGGACAGAGAAACTTTCAGAGTAGCCATCATGGGAGACAAGATATAGCTGGGACGAGAAACTTTCAGAGTAGCCATCATGGGAGACAAGATATAGCTGGGACAGAAAAACTTTCAGAGTAGCCATAAGGGGAGACAAGATATGGCTGGGACAGAGAAACTTCAGAGTAGCCATCATGGGAGACAAGATATAGCTGGGACAGAGAAACTTTCAGAGTAGCCATCATGGGAGACAAGATATGGCTGGGACAGAAAAACTTTCAGAGTAACCATCATGGGAGACAAGATATAGCTGGGACAGAGAAACTTTCAGAGTAGCCATCATGGGAGACAAGATATAGCTGGGACAGAGAAACTTTCAGAGTAGCCATCATGGGAGACAGATATAGCTGGGACAGAGAAACTTTCAGAGTAGCCATCATGGGAGACAAGATATGGCTGGGACAGAGAAACTTTCAGAGTAGCCATCATGGGAGACAAGATATAGCTGGGACAGAAAAACTTTCAGAGTAGCCATCATGGGAGACAAGATATGGCTGGGACAGAGAAACTTTCAGAGTAGCCATCATGGGAGACAAGATATAGCTGGGACAGAGAAACTTTCAGAGTAGCTATCATGGGAGACAAGATATAGTTGGGACAGAGAAACTTTCAGAGTAGCCATCATGGGAGACAAGATATGGCTGGGACAGAGAAACTTTCAGAGTAGCCATCATGGGAGACAAGATATAGCTGGGACAGAGAAACTTTCAGAGTAGCCATCATGGGAGACAAGATATGGCTGGGACGAGAAACTTTCAGAGTAGCTATCATGGGAGACAAGATATAGCTGGGACAGAGAAACTTTCAGAGTAGCCATCATGGGAGACAAGATATGGCTGGGACAGAGAAACTTTCAGAGTAGCTATAAGGGGAGACAAGATATAGCTGGGACAGAGAAACTTTCAGAGTAGCCATAAGGGGAGACAAGATATAGCTGGGGCAGAGAAACTTTCAGAGTAGCCATAAGGGGAGACAAGATATAGCTGGGACAGAGAAACTTTCAGAGTAGCTATAAGGGGAGACAAGATATAGCTGGGACAGAAAAACCTTCAGAATAGTATCATGGGAGAAAAGATACAGCAAGGACAGAGAAACTTTCAGAGTGGCCTTAAGGAGAGACAAGATGTAGCTGGTATAGAGAATCAACACTTACCTAAACATGCGAAAGCTGAAAAACAACAAAAGAGATTGAGAGAAAACTAAATGCTTTTGACAACAAATGCCTAAGAAAAATACTCTGTGTACAATGGAATGAGTTAAAGACCAATATTGAAATACGAGAAATGGTCATGCAACCAACGATCTCATCTACAATTAAGGAAAGAAGGTGCACATTTGTCTGACATGTAAGGAGAAGAGACAACAAGAGAATTCCAAAACAGGCTCTTCTATGGGAAACATCAGGATACAGAAAAAGAGGAAGACTAAGAGAGATGCTAAAAAAAAAACAACACTTATAAGAGAAGCAAAGTTGGCAGGCATAGACTCATTACATAAGATCAAACATTTTGCCCAGAATAGAGATGGGTGGTGAAAAACACTACAAGCCCTGTGTGATGTCTAGTGGTGCTTGAAGAATCAAGAATATAACTACAGTTTTGGCCGAACATTAAGCTTTATACAACAGCGCTAGAATAACTTCATCTTGTGCCATGTCCACACTGAATGTTGGCTACCAAGGAGTGCCATTTCATTCTGTCTGGATGGTGCATGCTGTCAAACCTTCTTTTGTCCATCTCTTGATGCTGTCATTCACCTTAGATTTTGTCTGTTTCATCTACCTTGTATTTATCAAGCACTATATACTATTATTCTGACACATCATCAAACACAGACTCCAGACATTGTCTGTTTCATCTACCTTGTATTTATCAAGCACTATATACTATTATTCTGACACAATATCAAACACAGACTCCAGACTGAATTTTGATTTCTCATAGCAAGGCGCTGTGCCAAGGAGTACGGGTTCGATCCTGCTTTGGACCATCTATTGTTCTTTGTTTTTTTCTTCTTTCTCTTGTTGATTGGCCGTGCGGCTAAAACCACTGTTCCGCTGGCTGAAAAGCCGACGTTCGGTGTTCGAAGCCCGCGGTAGACAGAAAGGATTTTTTCTATCGGGGTGAAATAAAAATCCTGAGTCTCACACGTTGTAGCGACTGCTTTGACCAAGCGGCCTTTATTTCTCTGGTTCTATCGTTGCCCTCCGTCATACACCAGCAATGGTACTACGTGACGTAAAGATAGTTTTTTTTTTTCCGAGTGCTGTAAACATACCTATTCCCCTGAAATGATTCTCTGATCTATCGCCTCGGAAGTTTCCCTCTAGAATAATATTCATTTATTATTATTTGCCTCCAGTCTAAACCACTGGAAACTACTACTCATGCTGTTTCGTCCTATAACTGTTTGTCTGCAATGAAAGTATTCAGCCCTACCCTATACGGGAGATACTTGCCTTAATAGGAAAATAATATTACACAATTTATTCCCAAGTTGTAATGGTAACCCTATGCTATAGTTATGAGTACACCTGCGAGAAAGGTATCGTCAATGATAGCTATTGTTTTAGATAGCTTAGTTGGCCGTGTGCTCTAGCACTTGGTTTCTCGTGGCAAGGCGCTGTGCCGAGAAGTACGAGTTCGATCCTGCTTCAGATCATCTATTGTTCTTTGTTTGTTTTTCTGTTGATTATTTGTGATTTTTCCGCAAGTACAGTAAACATACATCTTCCCCTGAAATGATTCGCTGAAAGCAGTCAGTAACTCATAGCTGACTGCTTTGCACCAGCATAAGTAAGATTCCTCAGATCCTACTTAACCATTTCAGTTTCACAGTGCCCTAGAAACACACACACATAACCAGTCTGGCTAAGTGAGTAGAGATCAGAGGGCAACCCCTGTAATAAACAACAAAAAGCTATGCTGAAATCAGATGTGCTGAACAGAATGGCGTAGATATCACAGCTTTGTATCAACACAAGCACATCAACATTAACGCATCAACAAAATTCATCAACACAAACGTATCAATGCTCACTTAGCATCCTTTTATGAAGAAATGATGAATGGGAACACTTATTTCTTTAGCTGCCACGTACAAGCAATAAAATAAAGCTCACAAAAAGAAACTCACTGGTTGAAACACTTGGGAGATCAAGCTATCTCCTGTTGCACAAAGCTCTAAACACTATATCTATATCAATCATGTGCCATAAAAGATAACAAAGAGGAATTAGTTTACTAACATTATAATTACTTGCTGCTGTAGTAGTGTCATGTTATGCTCCATTGTATGAATGCATTAGTATTATTGATGTTATTATTCATAAATTAATCACTAAAACTCAATACTCTTCAGTTACTATATTCTATGAATGCTGACATTTTTACTCCCATATTCATATCATAAATAATATAGTAGTAGCCTCCGTCAGACATAGTTGACTATGGATTTTGCAGCGTGCCTAGGAAATGTTGGCTTACCACGGCAACAGCCGGGGTTCGTAATCCTGGCGAGGACACCTGGGTTTACTAATTCCCTAAAAATTAGTAGGAGCCGCGATAGCTCAGTGGTTAGTGAACTGGACTACTACGGACAAGGTAGGGTTCGATCCCAACCGACGGCTCCGGGTTCACCCAGCCTTAAATGGGTACCGGATTTTTTCTGGGAAAGTAAAAGCAGCACGGGCGTAATACCGACCACATTACCCCAAAAAAATCATGTGCTGAAGGTCTGTAAAATATGGTCACTAACACCATATTTCCCTATACGCCACTTGGCGTGACGGGGGGTACTTTACTTTTTTTTTTACTAGGAAATGTTATTTTGTCCTTTCTCTTTTTCTATGAATCTGTCTGCTTCTTGCTTGAGCTGCAGCGTTATAGTGTGTTCCCAAAGATTGCAGTCTGCTGAGCTATTACTGTTATTATATATCTGTCTTGATAAACATAACATAAAAACATATCCCTATATAACCTATCTAATAAATCTGTACTCTATAATACTGTGTGAGTCTTCAGCACAATTACAGTTTTATATTTGATGATGTAATGTCACATGTGTCATCAATATTTTCATAATACTTTGAATGTCACATGTGTCATCAATATTTTCATAATACTTTGAATGTCACATGTGTCATCAATATTTTCATAATACTTTGTATAATACTATAACTTATATGGTGTTACAATCATAAAACAATACGCTGACTCAACTACAATACATTACAATTAAATACAACAGTTTTCATGGAGCTACTAGTACTAGTCATATTAATGTAATATCATACTATGACACACTATCAGGTATTTTAGAGTCAACTATTATTGAAGAAGGGAAGCAAAGAGAAAAGATACCAGACCCAGGCATGGGCAAATATCCAAACGGGCCCCATGATGATGATATTATCCTCTGTGTTCCTCTTAATACTCTTAAATAATTTAAGTCAAAATTAATTCATTTAAAAATTAATAACTTTTTTTTCGAATTGGTGTCATACAGTCCAGTCCGTACATCCATAATTAAGGTATCTATGTTGTTTAGTTGCACCACGCACCGACTACTAAGGGCTATCTAGCTAGGTTGTTTTAAATGTTAAATCCCAACAGTAACAGACTTGAGACTATTTCGAAATGTTTATCAAAGTCGCTACAGCAGACAGTTACAGTTGAGACAGTAGACAGCTTAAGAGATCGGCTTGCCAGAATGTTAACAACAGAAATGATAAATAACTGTCGAGATCGAAAGTTGTAGATAGACATGATCACCTACGCCAGCAGGCATGTGGTACTTGATGATTAAAGAAGTCAGTTATGTATCCCTAACAACAAGACAGCGTCTCTCTCCTCACCACAACACATCAGGTAGTATAATCAATGGGATTACCGATTACCCCATTATTAGTGACTCACATACTCACAGTTCTGTGCCTCCCGATGATTCAATCACTGACTACTGTATCGTGAATCCTCTAAATATTAAAGAATTACGCATTTCTAGTGTGTCTACAACAAACAGAACATGTACTCACTCACGGTGTAACGCGAACTGACAGCAAAACGCCGCAACCAACAACCGAGCTAACAACAATGGCAGGAAACACCCATTGCCCTATCCTCGCCGTACACACAGTACACGATCTCTAGTTCACCGCTTCTTCTAACTCCGAATCGAAATTTTAACAGCAATTTCTCCATAAAATAATTAACTAAATACAACATCCATCTACCTAAATTTCGCGATGATAAATACAAGAAAAAAGCGAGTAAAAACATACGAAATAAGGATTCTAGAGGGTAGAAGAGCGAGCAGACGTAGCCCACGACATTTTGGGTTGAGTCCAGAATTTTGGTGAAAACACGGTCTACCAATTGACTAAATTTACATCTTTATTGGTAAAAATGTTTAATTATGAGATGTTGTGGTATGTATAATTTGTAGGTTTTGTTATTTAAGTAAATTAAGCTTTTATTGGATCCGATATGAAAGAAATAATGGTAATTTACCAGCGACAACAGCTGCAACGACAACCTGGCCGGGCGAGACTGAGGGTTTTAACATGGAGGCGGTCCGTGCCTGGCAGAGGTGTGGGCTTAATGGGGGATACGGGTGGTGTAGATGTTTGTATTTACGGGTAGATGTTTGTATTTACGGGTAGATGCTTGTATTTACTGGTAGATGTTTGTATTTACGGGTAGATGTTTGTATTTACGGGTAGATGCTTGCATTTACGGGTAGATGTTTGTATTTACTGGTAGATGTTTGTATTTACGGGTAGATGTTTGTATTTACGGGTAGATGCTTGCATTTACGGGTAGATGTTTGTATTTACGGGTAGATGCTTGCATTTACGGGTAGATGCTTGTATTTACTGGTAGATGCTTGCATTTACGGGTAGATGCTTGTATTTACGGGTAGATGTTTGTATTTACGGGTAGATGCTTGCATTTACGGGTAGATGTTTGTATTTACGGGTAGATGCTTGCATTTACGGGTAGATGCTTGTATTTACTGGTAGATGCTTGCATTTACGGGTAGATGCTTGTATTTACGGGTAGATGCTTGCATTTACGGGTAGATGCTTGTATTTACGGGTAGATGCTTGCATTTACGGGTAGATGCTTGTATTTACGGGTAGATGCTTGCATTTACGGGTAGATGCTTGTATTTACTGGTAGATGCTTGCATTTACGGGTAGATGCTTGTATTTACGGGTAGATGCTTGCATTTACGGGTAGATGCTTGTATTTACTGGTAGATGCTTGCATTTACGGGTAGATGCTTGTATTTACTGGTAGATGCTTGTATTTACTGGTAGATGCTTGCATTTACGGGTAGATGCTTATATTTACGGGTAGATGCTTGCATTTACGGGTAGATGCGTGTATTTACTGGTAGATGCTTGCATTTACGGGTAGATGCTTGTATTTACTGGTAGATGCTTGTATTTACTGGTAGATGCTTGCATTTACGGGTAGATGCTTGTATTTACGGGTAGATGCTTGCATTTACGGGTAGATGCTTGTATTTACTGGTAGATGCTTGCATTTACGGGTAGATGCTTGTATTTACTGGTAGATGCTTGCATTTACGGGTAGATGCTTGCATTTACGGGTAGATGCTTGCATTTACGGGTAGATGCTTGTATTTACTGGTAGATGCTAGGTTTGGTGTGTAGATACGGGTGGTGTGGATGTTTGTATTCACGGGTAGATGCTAGGTTTGGTGTGTAGATACGGGTAGCATGAATGTTTGTATTTACGGGTAGATGCTTGTATTTACGGGTAGATGCTAGGTTTGGTGTGTAGATACGGGTAGTATGGGTGCTTGTATTTACGGGTAGATGCTTGTATTTACGGGTAGATGCTAGGTTTGGTGTGTAGATACGGGTAGTATGGATGCTTGTATTTACGGGTAGATGCTAGGTTTGGTGTGTAGATACGGGTAGTATGGATGCTTGTATTTACGGGTAGATGTTTGTATTTACGGGTAGATGCTAGGTTTAGTGTGTAGATACGGGTGGTATGGATGCTTGTATTTACGGGTAGATGTTTGTATTTACGGGTAGATGCTAGGTTTAGTGTGTAGATACGGGTAGTATGGATGCTTGTATTTACGGGTAGATGTTTGTATTTACGGGTAGATGCTAGGTTTGGTGTGTAGATACGGGTAGTATGGATGCTTGTATTTACGGGTAGATGCTAGGTTTGGTGTGTAGATACGGGTAGTATGGATGCTTGTATTTACGGGTAGATGTTTGTATTTACGGGTAGATGCTAGGTTTAGTGTGTAGATACGGGTGGTATGGATGCTTGTATTTACGGGTAGATGTTTGTATTTACGGGTAGATGCTAGGTTTAGTGTGTAGATACGGGTAGTATGGATGCTTGTATTTACGGGTAGATGTTTGTATTTACGGGTAGATGCTAGGTTTGGTGTGTAGATACGGGTAGTATGGATGCTTGTATTTACGGGTAGATGCTAGGTTTAGTGTGTAGATACGGGTGGTATGGATGCTTGTATTTACGGGTAGATGCTTGTATTTACGGGTAGATGCTAGGTGTGGTGTGTAGATACGGGTAGTATGGATGCTTGTATTTACGGGTAGATTCTAGGTTTGGTGTGTAGATACGGGTAGTATGGATGCTTGTATTTACGGGTAGATTCTAGGTTTGGTGTGTAGATACGGGTAGTACGGATGTTTGCATTTACGGGTAGATGCTAGGTTTAGTGTGTACATACGGATGCCCTTCTCTATAACAAACTGGTTTTCAAAATTCTCCCTTTTCTATAACAAACTGGTCTTCAAAATTCTCTCTTTTCTATAACAAACCGGTCTTCAAAATTCTCCCTTCTTGTCACTGGAGTTTCAGGATTGCTGGGACAGCTTTGATGGGTTCAACCAGCTTCCTCGGAGAAACAACGCATTTCATTTTAACAACAGAAAGAAAGTAACATAAAGCAAGAAAAAAAGAGAAAAGAGCAAAGAAATAAACAAAGGAAAGAAAATTGTAACATTCTGCTAACAATATACTCACAATAACAGACCAATATACTCATGTTAACAGATCAATATACTCATGTTAACAGATCAATATACTCATGTTAACAGATCAATATACTCATGTTAGCAGATCAATATACTCATGTTAACAGATCAATATTGGTTATTGGTTATTGGTTATGGAAGGCCTCGGCATCACAGCAAACGAATTAAAATCCATAATTGCTCAACCGCCCGTGCCAGTGGAATCATCCGAATTACCAACTCATCTCCCAAACAAAGAAAGGTAACTGTAGTCCCCATCGTAGCAGTCTCAGCACACGCCAAAAGACATAAGGCGAAACCGCGCAGAAAGTGAACACAGCCAACTGTTCCCTGTCATACGATATCATCATTCATCGTAAACAAGCGGGATATCGAAGCAGGATCAAAACGGATGAGACACACAGCTCACAGTGTGCACAGAGCACTTAACTCAGTAGCTCCTGCAACAAGCCGGACTTGGAATATGAGGAAACTGCAAGAAGGAACACTTTTCAGACATAGCCTTCAATGGTTCCTGCCGCCTATCCACCATATACCATGGGAGTTCACGTCCTCCCGAAATTTAACAGATCAATATACTCATGTTAACAGACCAATATACTCATGTTAACAGACCAATATACTCATGTTAACAGACCAATATACTCATGTTAACAGACCAATATACTCATGTTAACAGATCAATATACTCATATTAACAGACCAATTTACTCATATTAACAGACCAATATACTCATGTTAACAGATCAATATACTCATGTTAACAGACCAATATACTCATGTTAACAGACCAATATACTCATGTTAACAGATCAATATACTCATGTTAACAGACCAATATACTCATGTTAACAGACCAATATACTCATGTTAACAGATCAATATACTCATATTAACAGACCAATATACTCATGTTAACAGATCAATATACTCATGTTAACAGATCAATATACTCATATTAACAGACCAATATACTCATGTTAACAGATCAATATACTCATGTTAACAGATCAATATACTCATATTAACAGACCAATATACTCATGTTAACAGACCAATATACTCATATTAACAGACCAATATACTCATGTTAACAGACCAATATACTCATATTAACAGACCAATATACTCATGTTAACAGATCAATATACTCATGTTAACAGATCAATATACTCATGTTAACAGACCAATATACTCATGTTAACAGACCAATATACTCATATTAACAGACCAATATACTCATGTTAACAGACCAATATACTCATGTTAACAGACCAATATACTCATGTTAACAGACCAATATACTCATATTAACAGATCAATATACTCATGTTAACAGACCAATATACTCATATTAACAGACCAATATACTCATGTTAACAGACCAATATACTCATGTTAACAGACCAATTTACTAATCGTCCTTTCAAGCCGAAGAACACACTAAGGGCAGTAATTCAAGACTCTCGGTGTCTAACGATCTTTGTTATCAAGCGTTAGACCTTGCACATGACCCGCATTGATCTATCCCCTCGTCCCTGTTCTGAGCGCGCCGCTCAATCTCGACAGGTAAGTTGATGCCTCCTGTTTTTTCCTCTCATCCCTGTGTTCTTGTAAGTGGTTCTCTAGGTCGGTCTTTTTTCTCTCTCTCTCTTACCGCTGTTACCCCTAAGGTCGTAGTTCAATGAACTATTAAACTCCGACGCAATCTGAAGACCACAGTTATTTCTTTTTTTGCGATCAGAAAAGAGTTTTGTTAAATCTTTCTCCAACTCATTGATAAAGACAAAGTCTACTTTCATCTCAGTGCGGCACTTTAGTCTTTACTCTTACCCTACGTTTCGACACGCCATGCGCCATGCCGATTTCGGTCATGTACGTTTAGCCGCACAGTGCGTCACTCTCAATTTGATTAGTGTAAACTGTCATCAAACCATATTCTTTTTATATGTCTTGTATTAAGTTGGTATTAGTGGTATCTAATTCCTTGTTTAATTATCTAAACATTCATATATAATATGTTCAATGTTAGATAAATATAAACAAGTAGATTGATATTTAAAACCAAGTAAAATGTCTCTGAAGTCTTTACCACTAAATTGATTACTAATACATGCCACTCATTCTTACAATTAATATTTTACAGGAGTGGTTTCAATTTGTGTCACTACATACATTTAACTTAGTCAATATTTATGTGTGAATTATATTTTAGCGGTCGGTACTCGCGAAGAGAGACCAAAGATAAAGTCTGGGAGTTTCTGGGATGCAATATTCAACTTTTAACCACAAATGCATTTACATTTTAACTTACACTAATCACTTTAACTAAGGACGGTTGGGCATGGGACTGGCTATCCTGTACTGTAAAGAAAAATAATTGACCACTTGGGCATGGAATCGGCTATCATGTACTGTAAACAAAAATAATTGGCCACTTGGGCATGGAACCGGCTATCATGTACTGCAAACAAAAATAATTGTTGTACTGTAAACAAAAATAATTGGTGTACTGTAAACAAAAATAATTGGTGTACTGTAAACAAAAATAATTGGTGTACTGTAAACAAAAATAATTGGTGTACTGTAAACAAAAATAATTGGTGTACCGTAAACACAAATAATAGGCCACCACTGCATAGTCCGTCACTCTCAATTTGATTAGTATGAACCGCCATCAAACCATATTCATTTTACATGTCTTGTATCATCTTGATATTGGTGAAATCTAATACCTTGTTCAACTATCTAACAACTCATATATAATAAGTTATATGTTAGATAAATATAAATACGTAGATTGGTTCTTAAAAACATGAACAATTTTGTCTCTGAAATCTCTTCTGTTGTATCGATAAATAGCTTCCGTATAGAAAGAGTTAGGGTACCCATGTTTGATCAGATCAATTGATTGGAGCGGAGCAGTCTGTAATCGAAGCTCGATTATTTGTTTGTCAAACCAGGTTAAAGTAATGCACTAATTAAATACATCCACTTAAGGGAGTTAATATACATGATTTCAAATATAAGCATGTTATTGAAATATTGCTTAGCTCCCCCCTATGTCCCCTACGAAATGAAACCCCGTTCACGCCTTTACATTGTGGTCTAGTAAAAAAATAATGTTGCTCAATTGCTAATCCAAATTTAAAAAAAAAAAAAATAAAAAAAAAGTGGCAAGCTGTAGTATCGTTAAGAAGGAACACCTTTCAGCTTAAGTAACGGCGGTAATTAAGCTTTCTGGTGCGATCAATCGTGTATCAAATGTTCAAGTTGAGCACGTGAAAAAGCATTGACACCTGATAAGCGGTTAGAGCAGGCTATATCCTACTGAACGGAACATATTATGTGGATTTTGCCTGGCCTTTGACATCTTTGAAGTCTGTTAGAATGAGACTGTTTATGATATACCTCAGTTTGCTTGCATTCACTATGATTCTTAACTCACCACCATCGTAACTAAAGGAATGTTGTGTTACCCAAACAAAGGGCGGGTTATCTTCAAACCGCTAGAGGCTAAGGTGATTCTAGGTTGTCGCGGAGTCTACCTAAGAGAGTTTGGGTTTCAATCATAGAATAAACAGCACATTTAAAAAAGATATTTTTCTTTCTGGAATATGTCTGTCAGTGATACAACAACAAGGCGATTAGGGCATGCCAGAGCGTTAAGGGCAAGACCTATAATTCCTACAATAGACCTACTTCTCTATGTACTCTACTATAGACCTACTTCTCTATGTGCTCTACTATAGACCTACATCTCTATGTACTCTACTATAGACCTATTTCTCTATGTGCTCTACTATAGGCATACTTCACTATGTAATATACTATAGGTCTACTTCTCTATGTGCTCTACTATAGACCTACTTCTCTATGTGCTCTACTATAGGCATACTTCACTATGTAATATACTATAGGTCTACTTCTCTATGTGCTCTACTATAGACCTACTTCTCTATGTGCTCTACTATAGACCTACATCTCTATGTACTCTACTATAGACCTACTTCTCTATGTGCTCTACTGTAGACCTACATCTCTATGTGCTCTACTATAGACCAACTTCTCTATGTAATCTACTATAGACCTACTTCTCTATGTGACCTACTATAGACCTACTTCTCTATGAGTCCTACTATAGACATACATCTCTATGTGTCCTACTATAGACCTACTTCTCTATGTGTCCTACTATAGACCTATATCTCTATGTGTTCTACACTAGACCTACTTCTCTATGTGCCCTACTATAGACCTACCTCTCTATGAGTCATACTATAGACCCTACTACAGACCTACATCTCTATGTGCCCTACTATAGACCTACTTCTCTATGTGCCCTATTATAGACCTACTTCTTATTTCCGACTGTTCTTGGTTCGTAGGTCTATTATAGACCTACGAACTAAGAACAATCTTGGTTCGTCACTGTACACACTTACTGTGTCTAGTTACTGTACGCTCGACGCACCGTGGGTACATCAAGAAGTCTTGGTACGTCATCATCATCATTGAGTGCCGTCTCCGCAACGAAGGTTGGCTACCATGGAGCGCCATTCTGCTCTATCTCTTGCTTTGATGGTGCAGGTTGTCATCGGTTGATTTGTCCATCTTTTGATGTTACTCGTCCATGTTAATCTTGGTCTGCCTCTTTTACCTTGTATTTTCCCCTCCAGGATTACTTTCAGTAGGCTGTTGTGTCTTTTAACATGGCCCAAGAATTGCATTTGTCTTGTTCTAATTGTGTTCAGAAGTTCTCTTGTCATTTTTAGTTGTTTTAAGACTTCATCGTTTGTTTTCTTTTCCTTCCATCCAATTCTACCTATTCTTCTATATATCCACATTTCAAAGGCTTCAATTCTCTGTTCTGTTTTCTTGTCTAATGTCCATGCCTCAGCACCATATAGGAATATTGAGAAGATGTAACATTTTGCTATTCTTAGTTTTAGCCCTGGTGTTATTTGTTTTGATGTTAGTATGTCCTTCATGACATTAAAATTACTCCCTGCCATTCCTATTCTTTTGTTTACCTTAGTTGTACACTTTCCATCACTGGTTATAGTATGTCCAAGGTAGATGTAGTTCTGAACTGTCTCCAGGTCTATTCCTTCAATTTTGATATCTACTTGTGGGTTTTGAGTATTTCCTTTGTTTATAATCATAGTTTTAGTCTTTTTGATATTCATATCTAGTCCATATTTTTTTACTTGCCATGTTTATTTCATTAAGTAATTGTTGTAGGTCTTTAGGATTTTCTGCTAGTAGTACAGTATCGTCAGCATATCTTAGGTTATTGATTATCTCTCCATTAATTTGTAGGCCTGGCATCTCTATGATGTTTTTAAAGATTTGCTCAGTGTATAGATTGAACAAGCTTGGTGATAGGATGCATCCTTGTCTTACTCCTCTTTTTATATCAATGGGTGTAGAGAACTCTTTGTTATATTTTATTATTGCTGTTTGCTCCCAATATAGATTGCATATTAGTCTTATATCCATGTCATCTAGATGTACATGTATCTCTTTTAGGCATTCTATAAGTTGTTTGTGGTGTACTCTATCAAAAGCTTTGGTGTAGTCTATGAAGCAGGCATATATTGGTTTGTTTACTTCTGTGTACTTTTCAATTAATGTTCTCATGCAGAATATGGCTTCTTTTGTCCCGCTAATTTTTCTAAATCCAAACGGTACCATAGTTGGTACGTCACTTTCAGTTAAAATAGAGAACGACAGAAAAAGCAAAAACAGATCGATGACCCTATGAAGATATTCTAACACAAAATAAACATACAACGGTATTTAGCAGCTATACTAACAGAAAGACAAGACAAAATTCTACGTTTCGGCAAAAGCTTTCATCAGATATAGCAAACAAACTATACATATTCAATACACAATTCCAAGTCAGAAAATATAACTTATCTAAACACCTTATAAACTATCTGATCTTTTTTTTCTATCAATGTTTCTGTTTCATTTCTTCGATCAATTGTTTTCACGTGTAACTCTACTTCGGCTGTTCTATTCTCTTTGTATCACAATAACTGATGTTAGTTTCCTGCCGGTGATAGAACTACAAAGACCAATGAGGAAGTTCTCAAAGAGGCCAACACAAAAAGGCAGCTCCTAAAAAACATCAGAAAGAAACAATCAACATTTTTCAGGCACATCATGAGAAAAGGAAAGTTGGAATATTTGGTTACAGCTGGTAAAATAAAAGGAGAGAGCGATCGCGGACGACAAAGAGAGAAAATACTGGATAGCTTGGTGTCATGGCATGGAAAACAGTCAACAACAGAACTGATACGATGCACTGTAGATAGAAGATTGTGGAGGGACATGATCGCCTACCCCAACCGGTATGGCACAGGATGATGATGATAGAGCTACTCAATTTTTCGAGATTAAAAAAAAAAATAAGGATCTCTGTCACGCCAAGTAGCGTATAGGGCAGATGGTGTTAGTGACCATAATTTTTACAGCCTTTCGGCACATGATTTTTGGGGTAATGTGGTCGGTACTACACCCGTGCAGCGTTACCTTTTCCCAAAGAAATCATGTACCTAATTAAGGCTGGGTGAACGTGGAAGCCGTCATTCAAAATTGAACCCTACCTTGTACGTTGTAATTTCTCGACATGATGAAAATATACTCAATATTATAAGTTCACTTCAGCTGGTCTAAATGTTAAAATATGTTTAATTGTCTAAAAATCTAAATGTTTAAATGTCTAAATATCTAAATGTTTAAATGTCTAAATGTCTAAATGTTTGAATGTCTAAACTTTTAAATGTCTAAACGTTTAAATGTCTAAATGTCTAAACGTCTAAATGTCTAAACGTCTAAATGTCTAAATGTCCTAAATATTTAAATGTTTAAATGTCTAAACGTCTAAATGTCTAAATGTCCAAATGTCTAAACATCCAAATGTCTAAATGTTTAAAAATCTAAATATCTAAACGTCTAAATGTCTAAATGTCCAAACATCCAAATGTCTAAATGTTTAAAAATCTAAATATCTAAATATCTAAATGTCTAAACGTATAAATGTCAAATGTCTAAATGTCTAAATGTCTCAGGTTTAAATGTCTAAATGTCTAAATGTCTAAATGTTTAAATGTCTAAACGTCTAAATGTCTAAAAGTCTAAATGTTTAAACGTCTAATTGTCTAAACGTCTAAATGTCTAAATGTCTAAAAGTCTAAATGTCTAAATGTCTAAACGTCTCAACATCTGATTGTCTAAATGGCTAAAAGTCTAAACGTCTAAACATCTAAATGTCTAAATGTCTAAATGTCTAAACGTCTAAACGTCTAAATGTCTAAATGCTTAGCTGATCGCAGAAGAATGAGTTTCATACCAACAACCACAAACATCAGATGATTTGGACTGCCACCGTTACCTTTTTAAAAGTCATGTAACCACCACCACGAATAATCGCAGAAACGCCCCTGACTTTGATCATATCCTGACTTAAGGCGTATTCTCACCTTCTCTAGATCTCTCCTGCTCATTGTGATGGGCATCAGAAGAATGACATCATCGGAACAGCCACGACTAGATATATTTCATGACGATGAAATGAATAAAGTAAGGTCCTACCATCAGGACTGACATCGCTGCAGAAGCTGTCTAGATGGTCGCGATGAAGTTACTGTAAGACCTATCTAAGGGAAGCCACGTCGAATAGCAAATATTGCATCTGTACTGAGAGTGTGCGTTAGAGCAAGTTGATCGCGTCCCGGGATTGCTGGTAAAAACTAGCGATCTAAACTACAGCCAACTATATATATCGCCGACTGAGAGGGATTCCCTGAATAACCCACAGCTTGTGACGTCTTTGGGAGCCGTGATAGCTCAGTGATTAGTGAACTGGACTACAAAGGACAAGAGGTAGGGTTCGATCCCAACCGACGGCTTCCGGTTCACCCAGTTTTTAATGGGTACCGGATTTTTTTCTGGGAAAGTAAAGCAGCACGGGCGTAATACCGACCACATTACCCCAAAAATCATGTGCCGAAGGTCTGTAAAATATAGGGTCACTAACACTATATTTCCTATACGCCACTTGGCGTGACGGGGGTACTTTACTTTTTTTTACTTTGTGACGTCTTTAGCTATACAACATATAGACAGCTGACGTCACTTTACCATCTATCGCCGCCCCAGCTTTCAATGTTAACAACGTCACAAGCTTTGGTTGATCTTTTTCAGCTCGCAGGCCTTAGATTTAGTTAATTGACTATGTGGTCAAAACATAGCCATCTATAGTTTTACTATCATCATGCGAAGGCGATCATGTTCTTCCACAAACTTCTATCCACAGTACATCGTATCTGTTCTGTTGTTGACTCTTTAACCATGTCATGACACAAAGATATCCAGTATCTTCTCTTTTTGTCGTCCGCGATCTCTCTTTCCCTGTATTTTGCCAGTTATAACCAAGAATTCAAACTTTCCTCTTCTCATGATGTGCCCTAAAAATGTTGATTGTTTCTTTTCTGCTGTTTTCATAAGGTCCCAATTAGTGTTGGCCTCTTTGAGAATCTCCTCGTTGGTTTTTTTTTCAGCTGTTCAGGGAACTCTCAACATTTTTCTGAGAAATTCCATCCCCGTGGCTTCTAAACGTCTTTTCATTTGTTTTTTTTTCTACTGTCCATGTTTCGCTTCCATTTATATCAATATTATATGGAAGGCTGTTTTGAGAATAAGCGAGTAATCAAGTCTCGTTTAAACTTTCACAGAAAGCAAGTGTGTTTTGCTATAAGGTTTTTTTTTTTTTTTTTTTTTTTTTTTTAGAAATCCAGATCTTTTGTTTGAAATGTACATATTTTTAACTATGACGATTCTTATCTATTCATGAACCAGTTTCATTTTCGTTAAATTCTGTTGACAATATGACTCCGTGCACGTCCTACTCAACTGCATAGGCGACGATTCCAAACCTCCTTAGTCATCTCTTACGTCATTAATGACAGGTAACAGTGAATCCATTCTTGTCTCCCCTCACCGTAAGGGAGCCATGCGGGATTGACTTTGATGAGAAATGATGTGGCAAACACCAACACTTGCAAGCCTAGGCTTAATGCAGCGGGTTGGTGCCACCGCAAGATCTCTCACCAAATGTGGCATGTGACTGGATGCATTTCTGGCTTTTACTGGAGTAATTGTAACTTGTCCTGTCTGGAGGTTGTAACTTGTCCTGTCTGAAGGTTGTAACTTGTCCTGTCTGGAGGTTGTAACTTGTCCTGTCTAATGGTTGTAACTTGTCCTGTCTAGAGATTGTAACTTGTCCTGTCTAGAGATTGTAACTTGAACTGTCTAGAGGTTGTAACTTGTCCCGTCTAGAGATTGTAACTTGTTCTGTCTAGAGGTTGTAACTTATCCTGTCTAGTGGTTATAATTTGTCCTGTCTGGAGATTGTAACTTGTCCTGCCTAGAGACTGTAACTTGTCCTGTCTAGAGGTTGTAACTTATCCTGTCTAGTGATTGTAACTTGTCCTGTCTGGAGGTTGTAACTTGTCCTGTCTGAAGGTTGTAACTTGTCCTGTCTGGAGGTTGTAACTTGTCCTATCTAGAGGTTGTAACTTATCATGTCTAGTGGTTGTAACTTGTCCTGTCTGGAGGTTGTAACTTTTCCTGTCTGGAGGTTGTAACTTGTCCTGTCTAGAGATTGTAACTTGAACTGTCTAGAGGTTGTAACTTATCCTGTCTAGTGGTTATAACTTGTTCTGTCTAGAGGTTGTAACTTATCCTGTCTAGTGGTTATAACTTTTCCTGTCTAGAGGTTGTAACTTATCCTGTCTAGTGGTTATAACTCGTTCTGTGTGGTGGTTCTAACATGTCCTGTCTAGAGGTTGTAACTTGTCCTGTCTACTGGTTGTAACTTGTTCTGTGTGGTGGTTCTAACATCTCCTGTCTAGAGGTTGTAACGTGTCCTGTCTAGTGGTTGTAACTTGTTCTGTGTGGTGGTTCTAACATGTCCTGTCTAAAGGTTGTAACTTATCCTGTCTGGAGGTTGTAACATGTCCTGTCTGGAGGTTGTAACTTGTCCTGTCTAGAGGTTGTAACTTATCCTGTCTAAAGGTTGTAACTTGTCCTGTTTGGAGGTTGTAACTTGTCCTGTCTAGAGGTTGTAACCTATCCTGCACTGTGGTTTCAACTTGTCCTGTCTGGAGGTTGTAACTAGTCCTGTTTAGATGTTGTAACCTGTCTTGTCTAGATGTTGTAACTTCTCCTGTCTAGTTGATGTAACATATCCTATCTAGATGTTATAACTTGTCCTATCTGGAGGTTGTAACTTGTCCTGTCTAGATGTTGTAACCTTTCCTGTCTAGATGTTGTAACTTGGTCCTGTCTAGATGTTGTAACTTGTCCTGTCTAGATGTTGTAACTTGTCCTGTCCAGATGTTGTAACTTGTCCTGTCTAGATGTTGTAACTTGTCCTGTCTAGATGTTGTAACATGTCCTGTCTGGAGGTTGTACCTTGTCCTGTCTAGATGTTGTAAACTTGTCATTCTTAGAGGTTGTATAATGTCCTGTCTAGAGGTTGTAACTTGTCCTGTCTAGATTTTGTAACATGTCCTGTCTAAAGGTTGTAACTTGTCCTGTCTAGAGGTTGTAACTTGTCCTGTCTAGAGGTTGTAACTTGTCCTGTCTAGAGACTGTAACTTGTCCTGTCTAGAGGTTGTAACTTATCCTGTCTAGTGGTTGTAACTTGTTCTGTGTGGTGGTTCTAACATGTCCTGTCCAAAGGTTGTAACTTATACTGTCTGGAGGTTGTAACTTGTCCTGTCTAGTGGTTGTAACTTGTCCTATGTGATGGTTCTAACATGCCCTGTTTAAAGGTTGTAACTTGTCCTGTCTAGAGGTTGTAACCTATCCTGCCCTGTCGTTGTAACTTGTCATGTCTGGAGGTTGTAACTTGTCCTGTTTAGATGTTGTAACTAGTCCTGTCTAGATGTTGTAACTTGTCCTGTCTAGATGTTGTAACTTGTCCTGTCTAGATGCTGTAACCTCTCCTGTCTAGTTGATGTAACATGTCCTATCTAGATGTTATAACTTGTCCTATCTACATGTTGTAAAGTGTCCTGTCTAGAGGTAGTAACCTATCCTGCTCTGTGGTTGTAACTTGTCCTGTCTAGTTGATGTAACTTGTCCTATCTAGATTTTGCAACGTGTCCTGTCTGGAGGTTGTAACTTGTCCTGTCTAGATGTTGTAACTTGTCCTATCTAGATTTTGCAATGTGTCCTGTCTGGAAGTTGTAACTTGTCCTGTCTAGATGTTGTAACTTGTCCTGTCTAGATGTTGTAACCTGTCCTGTCTGGAGGTTGTAACTTGTCCTTTCCAGATGTTGTAACGTGTTCTGTCTGTAGGTTGTAACTTGTCCTGTCTAGATGTTGTAACTTGTCTTGTCTAGATGTTGTAACTTGTCCTGTCTAGATGTTGTAACTTCTCCTGTCTAGTTGATGTAACATGTCATATCTAGATGTTATAACTTGTCCTATCTAGTTGTTGTAAAGTGTCCTGTCAAGAGGTTGTAACCTATCCTGCCCTGTGGTTGTAACTTGTCCTATCTAGATTTTGTAACTTGTCCTACCTAGTTGTTGTAACATGTCCTGTTTAGAGGTTGCAACTAGTCCTCTCTAGAGGTTGTAGCTTGTCGTGTCTAGAGGTTGTAATTTGTCCTGCCTAGTTGTTGTAACTTGTCATGTCTAGTTGTTTTAAATTGTCCTGTCTAGATGTTGTAACTTTTCCTGTTTAAGGTTGTAACCTGTACTGTCTAGATGTTGTAACCTTTCTTGTCTAGATGTTGTAACTTGTCCTGTCTAGATGTTGTAACTTGTCCTGTCTAGATGTTGTAACCTGTCCTTTCTAGTGATTGTGACTTGCCCTGCCTAGAGGTTGTAACTAGTTCTGTTTAGATGCTATAACTTGTCCTGTCTAGAGGTTGTAACTTGTCGTGCCTAGAGGTTGTAACTTGTCCTGCCTAGATGTTATAAACTTGCCATTCTTAGAGGTTGTAACTTGTCCTGTCTAGTGTTTGTCACTTGTCCTGTTTAAAGGTTGTAACTTGTCCTGTCTAGATGTTGTAACTTGTCCTGTCTGGAGGTTGTAACATGTCCTTTTTAGAAGTTGTAACTTGTCCTGCCTAGAGGTTGTAACTTGTCCTGCCTAGAGGTTGTAACTTGTCCTGCCTAGATGTTGTAACTTGTCCTGCCTAGAGGTTGTAACTTGTCCTGCCTAGAGGTTGTAACTTGTCCTGTCTAGAGGTTGTAACTTGTCCTGCCTAGAGGTTGTAACTTGTCCTGCCTAGAGGTTGTAACTTGTCCTGCCTTGAGGTTGTAACTTGTCCTGCCTAGAGGTTGTAACTTGTCCTGCCTTGAGGTTGTAACTTGTCCTGCCTAGAGGTTGTAACTTGTCCTGCCTAGAGGTTGTAACTTGTCCTGCCTAGAGGTTGTAACTTGTCCTGCCTAGAAGTTGTAACTTGTCCTGCCTAGAGGTTGTAACTTGTCCTGCCTAGAGGTTGTAACTTGTCCTGCCTAGATGTTGTAACTTGTCCTGCCTAGAGGTTGTAACTTGTCCTGCCTAGAGGTTGTAACTTGTCCTGCCTAGAGGTTGTAACTTGTCCTGCCTAGATGTTGTAACTTGTCCTGCCTAGAGGTTGTAACTTGTCCTGCCTAGATGTTGTAACTTGTCCTGCCTAGAGGTTGTAACTTGTCCTGCCTAGATGTTGTAACTTGTCCTGCCTAGAGGTTGTAACTTGTCCTGCCTAGAGGTTGTAACTTGTCCTGCCTAGATGTTGTAACTTGTCCTGCCTAGAGGTTGTAACTTGTCCTGCCTAGATGTTGTAACTTGTCCTGCCTAGAGGTTGTAACTTGTCCTGCCTAGAGGTTGTAACTTGTCCTGCCTAGAGGTTGTAACTTGTCCTGCCTAGAGGTTGTAACTTGTCCTGCCTAGAGGTTTTAACTTGTCCTGCCTAGATGTTGTAACTTGTCCTGCCTAGAGGTTGTAACTTGTCCTGCCTAGATGTTGTAACTTGTCCTGCCTAGAGGTTGTAACTTGTCCTGCCTAGATGTTGTAACTTGTCCTGTCTAGAGGTTGTAACTTGTCCTGCCTAGATGTTGTAACTTGTCCTGCCTAGAGGTTGTAACTTGTCCTGCCTAGAGGTTGTAACTTGTCCTGCCTAGAGGTTGTAACTTGTCCTGCCTAGATGTTGTAACTTGTCCTGTCTAGAGGTTGTAACTTGTCCTGCCTAGATGTTGTAACTTGTCCTGCCTAGAGGTTGTAACTTGTCCTGCCTAGAGGTTTTAACTTGTCCTGCATAGAGGTTGTAACTTGTCCTGCCTAGATGTTGTAACTTGTCCTGCATAGAGGTTGTAACTTGTCCTGCCTAGAGGTTGTAACTTGTCCTGCCTTGAGGTTGTAACTTGTCCTGCCTAGAGGTTGTAACTTGTCCTGCCTTGAGGTTGTAACTTGTCCTGTCTAGAGGTTGTAACTTGTCCTGCCTAGAGTTGTAACTTGTCCTGCCTTGAGGTTGTAACTTGTCCTGCCTAGAGGTTGTAACTTGTCCTGCCTAGAAGTCGTAAGTTGTCCTGTCTAAAGGTAGTGCAATGCTAGGACTTTGACCGGCCTGTTCTCATTCAGACTGTTACAAGTGACGCCTTGTTGGAGGTCGAGACGAGGCTGTGGTCAGATGATGGGCAGCTGACTCTGCCATTGTGACTCCCTCTCCCCACATGCCTTGTTGAGCTGTGACCTTCATCGTTATATCAGATTCATACAAATCAATATTTCTTCATTGGAAATGCAAACTTAGTTCATTTAGTTCTTACAGAACATCACAAATAAGATATTTTTAGATAGAGCAAATGTCACTGATGTTTTTTTGAAGAAAGTGGTTTTGTTATGAAGTTAAGGGACGATTCGATAAGCAACTGTCGAGACAGAGAACTTTTGGGAAGACATGCTCAATGGCGCTAGCAGCGAATGTTCTTGATAGTTCTATACTTGTGTCAAGTGTTTCCTTCAAATAAATTCTTCTTCTTGTTCTTGTTCTTGTTCGACTTCTTCTTCATCATCATCATCATCATCATCATCATCATCATCATCATCATCATCATCATCATCATCATCATCATCATCATCATCATCATCATCATCATCATCATCATCATCATCATCATCATCATCATCATCATCATCATCATCATCATCATCATCATCTTCTTCTTCTTCTTTCTTCTTCTTCTTCTTTCTTCTTCTTTCTTCTTCATTTCTTCTTCTTCTTCTTTCTTCTTCTTTCTTCTTCTTCTTCTTTCTTCTTCTTCTTCTTTCTTCTTCTTTCTTCTTCTTTCTTCTTCTTCTTCTTCTTTCTTCTTCTTCTTCTTTCTTCTTCTTCTTCTTTCTTCTTCTTTCTTCTTCTTCTTTTCTTCTTCTTCTTCTTCTTTCTTCTTCTTCTTCTTCTTCTTCTTCTTCTTCTTTCTTCTTCTTTCTTCTTCATTTCTTCTTCTTCTTCTTTCTTCTTCTTCTTCTTTCTTCTTCTTCTTCTTTCTTCTTCTTTCTTCTTCATTTCTTCTTCTTCTTCTTCTTTCTTCTTCATTTCTTCTTCTTCTTCTTTCTTCTTCTTCTTCTTTCTTCTTCATTTCTTCTTCTTCTTCATTTCTTCTTCTTCTTCTTTCTTCTTCATTTCTTCTTCTTCTTCTTCTTTCTTCTTCTTTCTTCTTCTTCTTCTTTTTCTTCTTCTTCTTCTTTCTTCTTCTTTCTTCTTCTTCTTCATCATCATCATCATCATCAGCTTCTTCTTCTTCTTTCTTCCTCCCCTCAACCCCCACTTGTGGAGTACAGGTGTTGAACAAACACTTTCCCACGAGACATGATTGACGCTATTCTCCTAAGATTACTTCACCTCTTCACCATTATCTCTACCCTCATCTGTTATCTAAAAGATACATTCTGTTATTCACTTTGTATCTTCCCCTGGGAACTCCAAAAAGGACGTGTAGCGCAATATTCTCTGCTGGCTTATCTCGTGTGTATGTGTATGTGTGTGTGTCCTATCATTTCTTTGTCCACCGGTCCTCGACTAATACATTCCCATAGTCCTA
Organism: Megaustenia siamemsis; assembly: GCA_032433765.1. Classification (NCBI taxonomy): domain Eukaryota; kingdom Metazoa; phylum Mollusca; class Gastropoda; order Stylommatophora; family Ariophantidae; genus Megaustenia; species Megaustenia siamemsis. Next base: position 2,695,955 of record JAVIAB010000024.1, read on the forward strand.
AGTTAGTATTTTTGCCCTGCCATCTCCGTCGTTTTATTCTGCGCAATCATCCATTAATGAGTATATGTATCTTCTTGACTGTCGTTTTTGTTGTTCTCCATGTTTTACTGCCATATAATAATAGGACTGATAACATTTGAATTAGAACTGTTAATTTATTTCATGTAACCTAATTTCTTCGGAAAATAAATGATATTGGTAGAGCTGTAATAAACAGGAGAAATCTGAAACAAGTGCAACGCGTCAAATACTTGGGCACAATAATAACATCAGATGGAAAATGCACCACAGAAATAAAAAGTAGAATAGCTTAGGCCAAAATAGCATTCGAGGAAAGGTAAAACGTCTTGTGTAACAAATCTATGTCAATAGGAGTGAGAAAGAGAGCTCATCGGTGCTACATAGAGTCAATTCTGACGCTGGAAGCGAATCATGGACAGTAGACAAACAAATGAAAATACGATTAGATGCCACAGAGATGGGATTTCTCAGAAGAATGTTGAAAGTTCCCTGGACAGCTAAAAAGACCAATGAGGAAGTTCTCAAAGAGGCCAACACAAAAAGGGAGCTCTTAAAAACATCAGAAAGAAACAATCAACATTTTTCGGGCACATCATCAGAAGCGGAAAGTTGGAATACTTGGTTACCACTGCCAAAAATACAGGGAAAGAGAGATCGAGAACGACAAAGAAAGATTCTAGATAGCTTGGTGTCATGGCATGGAAAACAGTCAACAGCAGAAATGATACGATGTGCTGTGGATAGGAAATTGTAAAAGGACTTGATCGCCTACGCCAACCGTTGTGGCACATGATGGTGATGTAATAGCGACATAACCGTATCAGCCCCCCCCCCCCTCTTTTCTTTCATTCCTTAATTCCTTCTATTACCACGAAGGTGATCTGGGAGCATCGATGACACCAGCCAGCTAGCCCCGGGTGATCTGTGAGCATCGATGACACCAGCCAGCTAACCCCGGGTGATCTGGAAGCATCGATGACACCAGCCAGCTAGCCCCGGGTGATCTGGAAGCATCGATGACACCAGCCAGCTAACCCCGGGTGATCTGGAAGCATCGATGACACCAGCCAGCTAACCCCGGGTGATCTGGGAGCATCGATGACACCAGCCAGCTAACCCCGGGTGATCTGGAAGCATCGATGACACCAGCCAGCTAGCCCCGGGTGATCTGGGAGCATCGATGACACCAGCCAGCTAGCCCCGGGTGATCTGGTAGCATCGATGACACCAGCCAGCTAACCCCGGGTGATCTGGAAGCATCGATGACACCAGCCAGCTAACCCCGGGGGATCTGGGAGCATCGATGACACCAGCCAGCTAGCCCCGGGTGATCTGGGAGTATCGATGACACCAGCCAGCTAGCCCCGGGTGATCTGGGAGCATCGATGACACCAGCCAGCTAGCCCCGGGTGATCTGGTAGCATCGATGACACCAGCCAGCTAACCCCGGGTGATCTGGAAGCATCGATGACAACAGCCAGCTAACCCCGGGTGATCTGGGAGCATCGATGACACCAGCCAGCTAGCCCCGGGTGATCTGGTAGCATCGATGACACCAGCCAGCTAACCCCGGGTGATCTGGAAGCATCGATGACAACAGCCAGCTAACCCCGGGGGATCTGGGAGCATCAATGACACCAGCCAGCTAGCCCCGGGTGATCTGGAAGCATCGATGACACCAGCCAGCTAACCCCGGGTGATCTGGAAGCATCGATGACACCAGCCAGCTAACCCCGGGTGATCTGGGAGCATCGATGACACCAGCCAGCTAGCCCCGGGTGATCTGGAAGCATCGATGACACCAGCCAGCTAGCCCCGGGTGATCTGGAAGCATCGATGACACCAGCCAGCTAGCCCCGGGTGATCTGGGAGCATCGATGACACCAGCCAGCTAACCCCGGGTGATCTGGGAGCATCGATGACACCAGCCAGCTAGCCCCGGGTGATCTGGAAGCATCGATGACACCAGCCAGCTAACCCCGGGTGATCTGGAAGCATCGATGACAACAGCCAGCTAACCTCGGGTGATCTGGAAGCATCGATGACACCAGCCAGCTAACCCCGGGTGATCTGGAAGCATCGATGACAACAGCCAGCTAACCTCGGGTGATCTGGGAGCATCGATGACACCAGCCAGCTAGCCCCGGGTGATCTGGGAGCATCGATGACACCAGCCAGCTAGCCCCGGGTGATCTGGAAGCATCGATGACACCAGCCAGCTAACCCCGGGTGATCTGGGAGCATCGATGACACCAGCCAGCTAACCCCGGGTGATCTGGAAGCATCGATGACACCAGCCAGCTAGCCCCTGGTGATCTGGAAGCATCGATGACACCAGCCAGCTAACCCCGGGTGATCTGGAAGCATCGATGACACCAGCCAGCTAACCCCTGGTGATCTGGAAGCATCGATAACACCAGCCAGCTAACCCCGGGTGATCTGGGAGCATCGATGACACCAGCCAGCTAACCCCGGGTGATCTGGGAGCATCAATGACACCAGCCAGCTAACCCCGGGTGATCTGGGAGCATCGATGACACCAGCCAGCTAACTCCTGGTGATCTGGAAGCATCGATGACACCAGCCAGCTAACCCCGGGTGATCTGGGAGCATCGATGACACCAGCCAGCTAACCCCGGGTGATCTGGGAGCATCGATGACACCAGCCAGCTAACCCCGGGTGATCTGGAAGCAGCGATGACACCAGCCAGCTAGCCCCGGGTGATCTGGGAGCATCGATGACACCAGCCAGCTAACCCCGGGTGATCTGGGAGCATCGATGACACCAGCCAGCTAACCCCGGGTGATCTGGAAGCAGCGATGACACCAGCCAGCTAGCCCCGGGTGATCTGGGAGCATCGATGACACCAGCCAGCTAACCCCGGGTGATCTGGAAGCATCGATGACACCAGCCAGCTAACCCCGGGTGATCTGGAAGCATCGATGACAACAGCCAGCTAACCCCGGGTGATCTGGGAGCATCGATGACACCAGCCAGCTAGCCCCGGGTGATCTGGGAGCATCGATGACACCAGCCAGCTAGCCCCGGGTGATCTGGAAGCATCGATGACACCAGCCAGCTAACCCCGGGTGATTTGGGAGCATCGATGACACCAGCCAGCTAACCCCGGGTGATCTGGAAGCATCGATGACACCAGCCAGCTAACCCCGGGTGATCTGGGAGCATCGATGACACCAGCCAGCTAACCCCGGGTGATCTGGGAGCATCGATGACACCAGCCAGCTAACCCCTGGTGATCTGGAAGCATCGATGACACCAGCCAGCTAACCCCGGGTGATCTGGAAGCATCGATGACACCAGCCAGCTAACCCCGGGTGATCTGGGAGCATCGATGACACCAGCCAGCTAACCCCGGGTGATCTGGGAGCATCGATGACACCAGCCAGCTAACCCCGGGTGATCTGGAAGCATCGATGACACCAGCCAGCTAACCCCGGGTGATCTGGAAGCATCGATGACACCAGCCAGCTAGCCCCGGGTGATCTGTGAGCATCGATGACACCAGCCAGCTAACCCCGGGTGATCTGGGAGCATCGATGACACCAGCCAGCTAACCCCGGGTGATCTGGAAGCATCGATGACACCAGCCAGCTAACCCCGGGTGATCTGGAAGCATCGATGACACCAGCCAGCTAACCCCGGGTGATCTGGAAGCATCGATGACACCAGCCAGCTAGCCCCGGGTGATCTGTGAGCATCGATGACACCAGCCAGCTAACCCCGGGTGATCTGGGAGCATCGATGACACCAGCCAGCTAACCCCGGGTGATCTGGAAGCATCGATGACACCAGCCAGCTAACCCCGGGTGATCTGGGAGCATCGATGACACCAGCCAGCTAACCCCGGGTGATCTGGAAGCATCGATGACACCAGCCAGCTAACCCCCTGGAAGCATCGATGACACCAGCCAGCCCCGGGTGATCTGGAAGCATCGATGACACCAGCCAGCTAACCCGGGTGATCTGGAAGCATCGATGACACCAGCCAGCTAACCCCGGGTGATCTGGAAGCAGCGATGACACCAGCCAGCTAACCCCGGGTGATCTGGAAGCATCGATGACACTAGCCAGCTAACCCCGGGTGATCTGGAAGCATCGATGACACCAGCCAGCTAACCCCGGGTGATCTGGAAGCAGCGATGACACCAGCCAGCTAACCCCGGGTGATCTGGAAGCATCGATGACACCAGCCAGCTAACCCCGGGTGATCTGGAAGCATCGATGACACCAGCCAGCTAACCCCGGGTGATCTGGAAGCATCGATGACACCAGCCAGCTAACCCCGGGTGATCTGGAAGCATCGATGACACCAGCCAGCTAACCCCGTCACTCTCAGTTTACTGTTTCTCGTTGTGACCTCACAATGTCAAGGACTGCTAGTTCTCCTATTTTATTTTTCAGTTTTTATTTTTCTTGTCCTCCACGTTTTCTTCTCTCGTCTTCTACAAGTTTGTGTCTACCAGCCCCGGCATATTGCTTGCGCATGCGTTCTCCTCGGGGGTTATACGTTCCTAGTTGGTACCCTGACGGATTCTGTTTACAACCTCCCTCATTTGTATCATAGTCCAGACACGATATATGCTTGCTTGTGCTGCAGTGCCTCATTTGCTTGCTTACTTTCTGTCGTGATGACGTACATCTCGATAGTGCATGGTGACAGGTAACTCTTAATGTAGAGATGAGCAACAGGAAGCAGATGTGATCGTGAGAAGTGCGACTGCTCTCCCCTTGAGCAAGTCGATCCAATGAGTTTCTTGACATCGTGTGAGGGGGACGGCTATGGGAGAATACCCAGACAGAGACCACTAGCAAGTGGGTCAAACAGCCCTGACATCTACACCACGAGCAAGTGGGTCAAACAGCCCTGACATCTACACTACGAGAATGAGAACTTCAAACCAAGATCAAACCAAGATCAAGCTTGAAGACGGAATGTGTCAGCCACAGCGCAGGTTTCAGGGAAAAGTCAGGACACGCAAGTATATACGAGTACAGGCCATGCGTTCTGCTCATCTTGTGTCATGATGTTGTTCCTGCCCCTCTATATACGAGTACAGGCCATGCGATCTGCTCATCTTGTGTCATGATGTTGTTCCTGCCCCTCTATATACGAGTACAGGCCATGCGATCTGCTCATCTTGTGTCATGATGTTGTTCCTGCCCCTCTATATACGAGTACAGGCCATGCGATCTGCTCATCTTGTGTCATGATGTTGTTCCTGCCCCTCTATATACGAGTACAGGCCATGCGATCTGCTCATCATGTGTCATGATGTTGTTCCTGCCCCTCTATATACGAGTACAGGCCATGCGTTCTGCTCATCTTGTGTCATGATGTTGTTCCTGCCCCTCTATATACGAGTACAGGCCATGCGATCTGCTCATCATGTGTCATGATGTTGTTCCTGCCCCTCTATATACGAGTACAGGCCATGCGATCTGCTCATCATGTGTCATGATGTTGTTCCTGCCCCTCTATATACGAGTACAGGCCATGCGATCTGCTCATCTTGTGTCATGATGTTGTTCCTGCCCCTCTATATACGAGTACAGGCCATGCGATCTGCTCATCATGTGTCATGATGGTGTTCCTGCCCCTCTATATACGAGTACAGGCCATGCGATCTGCTCATCTTGTGTCATGATGTTGTTCCTGCCCCTCTATATACGAGTACAGGCCATGCGATCTGCTCATCTTGTGTCATGATGTTGTTCCTGCCCCTCTATATACGAGTACAGGCCATGCGATCTGCTCATCTTGTGTCATGATGTTGTTCCTGCCCCTCTATATACGAGTACAGGCCATGCGATCTGCTCATCTTGTGTCATGATGTTGTTCCTGCCCCTCTAAATACGCGTACAGGCCATGCGATCTGCTCATCTTGTGTCATGATGTTGTTCTTGCCCCTCTATATACGAGTACAGGCCATGCGATCTGCTCATCTTGTGTCATGATGTTGTTCTTGCCCCTCTATATACGAGTACAGGCCATGCGTTCTGCTCATCTTGTGTCATGATGTTGTTCCTGCCCCTCTATATACGAGTACAGGCCATGCGTTCTGCTCATCTTGTGTCATGATGTTGTTCCTGCCCCTCTATATACGCGTACAGGCCATGCGTTCTGCTCATCTTGTGTCATGATGTTGTTCCTGCCCCTCTATATACGCGTACAGGCCATGCGTTCTGCTCATCTTGTGTCATGATGTTGTTCCTGCCCCTCTATATACGAGTACAGGCCATGCGATCTGCTCATCTTGTGTCATGATGTTGTTCCTGCCCCTCTATATACGAGTACAGGCCATGCGATCTGCTCATCTTGTGTCATGATGTTGTTCCTGCCCCTCTATATACGAGTACAGGCCATGCGATCTGCTCATCTTGTGTCATGATGTTGTTCCTGCCCCTCCGTAGTGGTGCAGGACACAGAGTCAGGTTCAAAAGACTTGGACGCTGAAGAAGAGGTAGAAGAAATAGAAGAAGAAGAGAAAGAAAAAAGTAAAAAGTAAAAGAAGAAGCTTATTTTGACTCTATCCAGTGAGAGAGGAGTCGGCCTACCTGGTTACATGTTCACATCGGTATTTGTAGTCGTCAGTCGCTGGACACTGCGAGCCTTGCTGAGGGGATCTGAGCACCTATGGGCATGTTCGGAGTGCAATGATGATGACCCGCAAATAACGTTTTCACCGTTATTTTCATCTTTTAAATGGCAATTAGAGCCCAATTAAACTGAGAGAGCTAATATTCTTCTTCTGCATGACGTCATTCAGACTAGGATTCCGGACTCTCTTATGAAGTCAGCTGTCTGTTTAAGTGATTCCGTTGCCCCGTATAGTTTCTCTTCCAGGGAGGTGGGTGTGGACCACATTGTCCTTTTCAGGTCTGTGTACTGGGGGCAATCCTGTAGAACATGTTTTGTTGTCATGTTATCCAGGGTACAGTGCCATTGGCTGGTTGTACCTATTTTGAGTTTGGTGAACATGTGGTTTCTCATTCTCTTGTGGCCAGCGCGTAGACGAAGTATGATGACTTGATCCCCCCTTGATAGTTGGTGGTATCCGCCCCTCTCGTTATACTTTGGATGTTCTTGTTTCCAATTTTCATAGTACTCGCCTTTGATGATGGATTTGACTTAATCGTAGCTGACCAGACGGTTCTCTTGTGGTAATCTCCCTCCCTCTTTAGCTAATTTGTCTGAGCTTTCGTTCCCGTGTATATTACAGTGTGATGGCATCCACTGGATGACCACTCTCTGGAAGTTATTGCACAGTTGGTCTAGGGTTGTTCTCAAGTCATCTAGCTCACTGTTCCTGCAGGTTTTTAGAACTGTTAGGACTGACAGTGGATCAGTCAGAATCACCAACTTCTTGTGCATGTTATTTTTGTGTTGGATATCCAGTTTTGCAGCGTCGATGAGGGCTTAGTTTTTGCTTTAAAGTTGTTTGAGAATTTCCCAGTAGCTATTGACTTGGTGATCTCTTCCTGGTTGTTCATCCTCAAGAATACACCACCCCCTCCATTTCTGGTGGCATTTGTAGCAGAACCATCTGTGTATATGTGGGACTAGGAGTCATGTGGGTAGTTGAGAGACCTAATATGAAACTGAATCTCGACAGAAAGTAGGTAACCCCCAAAATAGCAACCCTGTCCTTGACCCTCAGACGTTGACCCCCAACTACATGTGGCCCCGCTGACCTCCTAAATTAATATATGGCCGGGTTAAACTAGTCGACGGCGTGGCAAAACAAACACGGCAACAGAGCATACATAAGGAAGTTTGCCATTCCTTTCCTTCTTGGCAGTGGCTGTACTAGTCGGAGATCGCTGCCATTGTATACATGAGATCCTCTGCCTGCCATCGCGGTGTGGGGACCATAACCAGCACTACTTGTCAGCTGCTCCCACAACACCATCCACCACCTGCTCCAATGGCTTCACATAACCCTGATAGGGGGGCTAAACGGGAGCTCCACCTTGCCCAGGGGTGTCCCGAAGACTAGCGGAGGAAAGGAGACGTCTTACTCCTCCTTTGGTAGGGCAGAAGTCTACCCCGCTAACCGTACTTGGTTACAACTGGCAAAATAAAAGGAAAGAGAGATCGCGGACGACAAAGAGAGAAAATACTGGATGGCTTGGTGTCATGGCATGGAAAACAGTCAACAACAGAACTCATACGATGCACTGTGGATAGAAGATTGTGGACGGACATGATCGCCTACGCCAACCTGTATGGCACGTGACGATGATGATGCATGCACATATATATCTTTATTTGTCGTAACGTTAGATGTCCGCCCTCTTTATTATTATAATTTGTTAATGTAAATGAATGTGTTCGTAGTATTCACTTCCGCTTATAATACAAAAAAGAATATCGGTACAAGTCCGCTCGTCTCCTAGTTACCGACGTCAACAAGGGTGGGACTAGCGGGTCAAGAGCAGCAACGAATTGCCGAGAGTTGCCGGATACGCTGGGAATTTGAAGTACGTTTACAACTATCATCGGCCAACTAGGCAAAATGTTAGGCTTACATTGTTAGTCAATAAGGAAGTAATGCAGGATAATTAAGTTGACACGGACCGTTTTTAAGGCAACGGCGATGAAAGACCTGGCAGGCAATGGCATGACTGGCACATGGCGTGACCTTGTGACGATCTTTTTCCATTGGAGGGCGTTGTCACATGTTATATCAATAAAACAGGGAAGTGTTGACGTCATTGATATCTGGGAGATACCTTCATTGCTACGCACAGATAGCAATATTGTTTACTGTAGCCGGTTTTGATTAGATAAACATAAACAGATCAAATCATTTGACAAAGTAAAGCACCAAGAAATAATCAAAATGTTAGAAGGCATAATCGTAGACAGCAAAGATATCAGAATAATAGGGAACATGTACTGGCAACAAACAGCGGCTTTAAGAAAGAAATCCATAAAGGGCATGCCTGGAATAACAATCGGAGGGCATAATATAAATAATTTAAGGCATGCTGACGATACAGTCTTAATCGCTAAGAGTGAAAATGAGTTACAAGAAATGTTGGACATTATAGTGAAAGAAAGCAAAAATAAAGGACTCAGCCTTAATAGCAAAAAGACAGAGGTAATGGTAACAACAAAGAAAAAGACATCACCTCAGTGCACAATAAAGACAAGTGGAACAATATTAAAACAGGTAAATGAATTTAAATATTTGGGAACTTTGTTAACCTTAGACGGAAGATGTACAAAAGAGGTGTGATGCAGAATGGCTCAGGCAAAAGCAGCTTTCCAAAAAGGGAGGAAGATACTATGCAATCCATTTCTGACAATAGATGCAAGAAAAAGAGTTCTTAAATGTTACGTAGAGCCAGTCTCAACATATGGATGCGAATCATGGACGACAGACAGAGTCTGTAGAAATGTGGTTTTACAGAAGAATGTTGAGAATACCATGGACAGCTTAGAAGAGTAATGAAAATGTTCTGAACGAGACTAAAGTAAAAATAGAGCTAATTTCCAATATTGGGAAGAAACAATCATCATTTTTTGGCCATGTAATGAGAAGAGAACAACTGGAATATATTGTAACATTTGGGAAAATTGAAGTACGAAAAGATAAGAGGGAAGCAAAGAGAAAAGCTGGAGCCGCGATAGCTCAGTGGTTAGTGAACTGGAGTACAAAGGACAAGGGGTAGGGTTCGATCCCAACTGACGGCTTTCGGGTTCACCCAGCCTTTAATGGGTACCGGATTTTTTTCTGGAAAGTAAAGCAGCACGGGCGTAATACCGACCACATTACCCCAAAAATCATGTGCTGAAGGTCTGTAAAATATAGGGTCACTAACACCATATTTCCCTATACGCCACTTGGCGTGACGGGGGGTACTTTACTTTTTTTTTTTTAAAGAGAAAAGCTACCAGGCAGTTCAAAAGAATAGCTTGGCAGTTCAACAAGAGAAATTATAAATAACTGCCGAGATCGAAAGTTGTGGAGAGACATAATCACCTACGCCAGCAGTCATGGTACTTGATGACGATGACGTTCTAGCTGTCGTCTTGTTGACAGCACTCAGAGAAGAGACAACTCGTTTTCTTGTTGACAACTCTAATTAGTCAGAGAAGAGACAACTCGTTTTCTTGTTGACAGTACTAATTAGTCAGAGAAGAGACAACTCGTTTTCTTGTGACACAGGCTCATTTCCCCTGAATTAAACAAAAAAGTTTTCACACATTTTTTGGTGTCACGCTCCGCAAATCTGAATCCTTCCAATGGACTCCTTTCACGATGTGATCTCTTTCTTGTGTCCACGGAGCACGAGAAATAATCTGTCAGTCACTGCATTGCTTCTAAATGTGTTTGCTTTGGAATCTCGAGAAAATCCGTTTTGCCTGTTATTTCCTTGTTCGACAGCAGTGGTGGCATCTGTCCGATGATTGAACTTTGTTGCATCTTGAGTCTATTTATATCTATCTATCTATCTATCTATCTATCTATCTATCTATCTATCTATCTATCTATCTATCTATCTATCTATCTATCTATCTATCTATCTATCTATCTATCTATCTATCTATCTATCTATCTATCTATCTATCTATCTATCTATCTATCTATCTATCTATCTATCTATCTATCTATCTATCTATCTATCTATCTATCTATCTATCTATCTATCTATCTATCTAATCTATCTATCTATCTATCTATCTATCTATCTATCTATCTATCTATCTATCTATCTATCTATCTATCTATCTATCTATCTATCTATCTATCTATCTATCTATTGTCATTTCGAGCCGAAGACGGCACATAGGGCAGAACCACAATCTCAAAAACAGAAACCTTACGTGCCAAAATGGCACATATTGCAGAGATCACTGCTTCTAAAATCTATGGTTCTGTTTCCATAACAATACTTCTTACAATGACAGCTTGTCAAGCCATCGATCAACCTCCTTAGTCGCCTCTTACGACATGCTTGGAAGGTCACAGTGTCACTATACTTTACTCATAATGAGGCCCCGGTAACACACGGGATAGCCTATTTCTGCTGTTTGTGAATTGTCGTTTGTCACTAGACTTCCTAAGTTCCTCACTTCTTTGAACTGTCTGCTGTCTATCGTTAAGCTGGTGATTCATGACATTTCATTAGAAAAACAAAAAGGCACGAGAAAACGACAATTGTAATAATATATTTTCAAAAAACGCCGAAGTCGTATTTGAATCATAGATAACTGCGAGATATTATCCCTGTGACATTGTCCTTATGACATTATCTCTATGACATTGTCCTTATGACATTATATCTATGACATTATTCCTATGACATTATCCCTATGACATTATCTTTATAACATTATTCCTATGACATTATCCCTATGACATTACCCCTATGACATTATCTCTATGACATTATTCTTATGACATTATCCCTTTGACACTATTCCTATTACATTATTACCATGGCATTATCTCTATGACATTATTACTATGATATTATCCCTACTGCATTATTCCTATGGCATTACCCATATGACACTATTCCCATGACACTGTCCATATGACATTATTCCTATGACATTATTCCTATGACATTATCCCTATGGCATTATTCATATGTCATTACCCATATGACACTATTCCCATGACACTGTCCATATGACATTATTCCTATGACATTATCCCTATGACATTATCCCTATGGCATTATTCCTATGGCATTATCCATATGACACTATTCCCATGACACTATCCATATGACATTATTCCTATGACAATATACATATGACATGATTCCTATGACAATATACATATGACATTATTACTATGACAATATATATATGACATTATTCCTATGACAATATACATATGACATTACCCCTATGACACTATCCATATGACATTATCCCTATGACATTATCCCTATGACACTATCCATATGACATTATCTCTATGACATTATCCCTATGACACTATCCATATGAAATTATCTCTATGACATTATCCCTATGACACTATCCATATGACATTATCCCTATGACACTATCCATATGACATTATCCATATGACATTATCCCTCTGACATTATCCATATGACATTATCCCTATGACATTATCCCTATGACATTATTCCCATGACATTATCCCAATGACATTATCTCTATGACTTTATTCCAATGGTATTATCCCTACTGCATTATTCCTATGGCATTATCCATATGACACTATTCCCATGACACTGTTCACATGACATTATTTCTATGACATTATATATACATATGACATTATTCATATGACATTATTCCTATGACATTATCCATATGACATTATCCCTATGACATTATCCCTATAACATTATCCCTATGACATTATTCCTATGTCATTATCCATATGACATTATCTATGTGACATTATCCCTATGACATTATCCCTATGAATTATTCCTATGGCATTATCCATATGACACTATTCCCATGACACGATCCATATGGCATTATTCCTATGACAATATACATATGACATTATCTCTATGACATTATCCCTATGACACTATCCATATGACATTATCCCTATGACATTATCCCTATGAACCAGCGGCGGACGACGAGTTTGAAATTTGAGGAAGCCAACAAGAGACCGAACCGTCAAGTTGACCTTTGACCCCATCATTTGCCACATAAACACTCATACAATTAGCGCTATGTTGTATCGTTTCTTCAATTATTGCTCTAAATTAACATAATTATAATTACATCATAAAATATGATTTCCTTACACTATAATTTATGAAAAACACACGGTTTTGCTGTTGATTAAATTCTCCTACAGTTTTGTTTGTTTATAACGACACGGCGCAGTGATTCTTACAGTCGGTACTTCATAGATTCTTCTCCTTTCGGCACTACTTATAATGTTCCGATAAAAAGGTAGTGCACTATCTGATTTGTCGTTCTTTTGTGGTCAAGGAAACGGAAGGTTATTGTTGAAACGACCTACGTAGATCTCATAAACATTGCAGGGTGGATAGATACCATTGTACGGTTGTAGTAGGTTTGACCTCTATAGACATTGAAGTCTATTTATTAGTGACGGCTTGAGTTATTTGAGCTATATCACGGCTGTACTAGGGAATACGGTGAGTGGTTGTACACTGACATTGAACTATATCACGGCTGTACTAGGGAATACGGTGAGTGGTTGTACACTGACATTGAACTATATCACAGCTGTACTAGGGAATACAGTGGCTGGTTGTACACTGACATTGAACTATATCACAGCTGTACTAGGGAATACAGTGGCTGGTTGTACACTGACATTGAACTATATCACGGCTGTACTAGGGAATACAGTGGCTGGTTGTACACTGACATTGAACTATATCACGGCTGTACTAGGGAATACAGTGGCTGGTTGTACACTGACATTGAACTATATCACAGCTGTACTAGGGAATACAGTGGCTGGTTGTACACTGACATTGAACTATATCACGGCTGTACTAGGGAATACAGTGGCTGGTTGTACACTGACATTGAACTATATCACGGCTGTACTAGGGAATACGGTGGCTGGTTGTACACTGACATTGAACTATATCACGGCTATACTAGGGAATACGGTGAGTGGTTGTACACTGACATTGAACTATATCACGGCTGTACTAGGGAATACAGTGGCTGGTTGTACACTGACATTGAACTATATCACGGCTGTACTAGGGAATACAGTGGCTGGTTGTACACTGACATTGAACTATATCACAGCTATACTAGGGAATACGATGGCTGGTTGTACACTGACATTGAACTATATCACAGCTATACTAGGAATACGGTGGCTGGTTGTACACTGACATTGAACTATATCACAGCTATACTAGGGAATACGGTAACTGGTTGTACACTGACATTGAACTATATCACAGCTATACTAGGGAATACGGTGGCTGGTTGTACACTGACATTTAACTCATTGAGCTGGAATATGATTGTGTTATGCATTCTGATAAAATAATACAGGAGTCATGGCCTCCCTTTGCTTCCTCTGAATATTCGCCGCTGCAATGAACGATAGCTTCTACAAACTGTGGAATGTAGACTCAGTTTCTAGAAGTACGGTAAATACAAATGTGTAAAAATTTGGCCAAATAAAGATGTATCCAATATGGGGTGAAAGAAGACGTTCGACCAGATCTGTTAGCTGCATGAGAGATTTGAATTGAATCAACGTCTTCACGGTGAGAACTTAACTCTGTCAAATCTTCGTCTTCACGAGCAAATTGACGTGGTTACAGCAGGGCCGTCTTAACCTATAGGCCCGTTGGGCATTTGCCCGGGGGCCCACGATTATAGGGGCCCCATGCGAATATGTTGTGGGGTTTCGGAAAACTCGTATAAAATTTAGTATTATTTTATAAAAAATCTCATAATTTTGTCTGTGACTTTGTTCAGCGCCTGTATACATTTGTTGCTGGTTCTACTCATCGCTGGAATGTACTGACATCATATTTAGAAAAAAGATGTTGTGGTCAAGCGTCTGTCTGACACACGTTGGTCAGCACATTTTGATGCTGTTCATGCTTTGTGTAGGGGTTTCGACAAAATAAAACATGCACTGGATTCTATATCAGGTGACGATGAACAGCAAGTGACAACAAGGCGTAAGGCGGAAGGTTTGAGCAAAAAAATGGAACACCTTGAAACAATCTTTCTTACAATTCTTTGGAAGGACATTCTACAAAGGTTGAATACAACAACCAAAGTTTTACAATCAAAGGATGTGAACATCCTAGTTGCCACAAATCTTCTTGAGTCGCTGAAAAGCTATCTTCAGGAAACTAGAGACAAATTCACTGAATATGAATTCAAAGCCAGGAGTATGTGTCCAGATGCCGATTACAGTGATGGAAAAAAAAGGGAACGTACCCGAAGTGTGAGTTTTAGAACTAGCAGCTGCAGGTATGATGGGCCAGGAGAAGAGTTACTTCTAAATAAGTAGGTATGATGGGCCAGGAGAAGAGTTACTTCTAAATAAGTAGGTATGATGGGCCAGGAGAAGAGTTACATCTAAATAAGTAGGTATGATGGGCCAGGAGAAGAGTTACATCTAAATAAGTAGGTATGAAGGGCCAGGAGAAGTGTTACTTCTAAATAAGTAGGTATGATGGGCCAGGAGAAGAGTTACATCTAAATAAGTAGGTTTGATGGGCCAGGAGAAGTGTTACTTCTAAATAAGTAGGTATGATGGGCCAGGAGAAGAGTTACTTCTAAATAAGTAGGTATGATGGGCCAGGAGAAGAGTTACTTCTAAATAAGTAGGTATGATGGGCCAGGAGAAGTGTTACTTCTAAATAAGCAGGTATGATGGGTCAGGAGAAGAGTTACTTCTAAATAAGTAGGTATGATGGGCCAGGAGAAGAGTTACTTCTAAATAAGTAGGTATGATGGGCCAGGAGAAGAGTTACTTCTAAATAAGCAGGTATGATGGGCCAGGAGAAGAGTTACTTCTAAATAAGTAGGTATGATGGGCCAGGAGAAGAGTTACTTCTAAATAAGCAGGTATGATGGGCCAGGAGAAGAGTTACTTCTAAATAAGTAGGTATGATGGGCCAGGAGAAGAGTTACTTCTAAATAAGTAGGTATGATGGGCCAGGAGAAGAGTTACTTCTAAATAAGTAGGTATGATGGGCCAGGAGAAGAGTTACTTCTAAATAAGTAGGTATGATGGGCCAGGAGAAGAGTTACTTCTAAATAAGTAGGTATGATGGGCCAGGAGAAGAGTTACTTCTAAATAAGTAGGTATGATGGGCCAGGAGAAGAGTTACTTCTAAATAAGTAGGTATGATGGGCCAGGAGAAGAGTTACTTCTAAATAAGTAGGTATGATGGGCCAGGAGAAGAGTTACTTCTAAATAAGTAGGTATGATGGGCCAGGAGAAGTGTTACTTCTAAATAAGTAGGTATGGTGGGCCAGGAGAAGTGTTACTTCTAAATAAGTAGTTATGATGGGCCAGGAGAAGAGTTACGAAAAGTTTAAGGTAGCAACTTTCCTCCGTATTCTGGACATTTTAATCGTTGAACTAACAAGAGGGGGGGGTGGAGGTGCAGCACTCTTTCCTTGCCCAGGGCCCAAAATGGTGTAAAGACGGCCCTAGTTACATGGAAGAATAAATAATGAATAATGTTAACAAGTAAATACGTTTGTTGTTGTGAAGTAAGACATGCCTTATTGGCTGTCAGTGAGGAATTTTAATTTGGCTCACCTTTCATATTTCTTCAGGCCATTGACTTTCTGTAATGAGTGAAGACATCGCGAGGCATGACCTTTGAGATGAAGTCTCATTGCCTTTGGTCGTTGCCTGTTTGGCTAGACATTAGACACTGTTTGTCCGCGTGTTATTTCACAGTTTTTATCTTCTTGTTTTTTAGGGTTAACTACGTCACCGTCATCACCACCATCACCATCACCACCACCATCATTATCATCTCCATCATCACCATCACCACCATCATCATCACCACCACCATCATTATCATCTCCATCATCTCCATCATCACCATCATCATCACCACCACCATCATTATCATCTCCATCATCTCCATCATCACCATCACCACCATTACCACTGCCACCACCACCATCATTATCATCTCCATCATCTCCATCATCACCATCACCACCACCATCATTATCATCTCCATCATCTCCATCATCACCATCACCACCATTACCACGGCCACTACCACCATCATCATCAAAATCCACCACCACCATCATCACCATCACCACCACCATCATCACCATCTCCATCATCACCATCACCATCACCACCATCACCACCACCACCATCATCATCTCCATCATCACCATCCCCACCACCATCATCATTATCTCCATCATCACCATCACCAACACCATCATCATCATCTCCATCATCACCGTCATCACCACCATCACCATCACCACCACCATCATTATCATCTCCATCATCACCATCAACACCATCACCACCATCACCATCACCACCATCAATATCACCACCACCATCATTATCATCTCCATCACCACCATCACCATCACCACCACCATCACCACCACTATCATTATCATCTCCATCATCTCAATCATCACCATCACCACCGTCACCATCACCACCACCATCATTATCATCTCCATCATCACCATCACCACCATCAACATCACCACCACCATCATTATCATCTCCATCATCACCATCACCACCATCACCACCACCATCATTATCATCTCCATCATCACCATCACCACCATCACCATCACCTCCACCATCATTATTATCTCCATCATCTCCATCATCACCATCACCACCATCACCATCACCACCACCATCATTATCATCTCCATCATCACCATCACCACCATCACCATCACCACCACCATCATTATCATCTCCATCATCTCCATCATCACCATCACCACCATCACCATCATCACCATTACCACGGCCACTACCACCACCACCATCACCACCAACACCACCCATCATTATCATCTCCATCATCACCATCACCACCATCATTATCATCTCCCTCATCATCATCACCACCATTACCACGGCCACTACCACCATCATCATCATCACCACCACCATCAAAATCCACCACCACCATCATCATCACCATCACCAACACCACCACCATCATTACCACCACCATCATCATCACCATCAACACCACTACCACAGCCACTACCACCACCATCATCAACACCAATACCACCATCATCATCATCATCATCACCGTCATCATAACCAACACGATCATCATCATCATCATCATCATCATCATCATCATCATCATCATCATCATCATCATCATCATCATCATCATCACCACCATCATCATCATTACCATCATCATCACCACCATCATCATCACCATTATCATCATCATCATCATCATCATCATCATCATCATCATTACCATCATCATCACCATCATCATTACCATCATCATCATCACCGCCACCATCATCATCATTACCATCATCATCATCATCATCACCACCATCATCATCATTACCATCATCATCATCATCATCATCATCATCATCATTACCATCATCATCACCACCACCATCATCATCATTACCACCATCATCATCATCATCACCACCATCATCATCATTACCATCATCATCATTACCACCATCATCATCATTACCATAACATCATCATCATCATCACCACCATCATCATCATCACCACTATCATCATCATTACAATCATCATCATCATCACCACCATCATCATCACTGCCACCATCATCATCATCACCACCTTCATCATCATTACCATCATCATCATCATCACCACCATCATCATCATTACCACCGTCATCATCACCATCATCATTACCATCATCATCATCACCATCATCATCATCATCATTACCATCATCATCACCGCCACCATCATCATCATTACCATTATCATCATCATCACCACCACCACCATCATCATTACCATCATCATCATCATCATCATTACCATCATCATCACCACCACCATCATCATCATTACCATCATCATCATCATCACCACCATCATCATCATTACCATCATCATCATCATCATCATCATCACCACCATCATCATCATTACCATCATCATTATCACCACCATCATCATCATTACCATCATCATCATCATCATCATCATCATCACCACCATCATCATCATCACCACCATCATCATCATTACCATCATCATCATCATTATCACCACCATCATTATCATTACCATCATCATCATCATCACCACCATCATCATCATTACCACCATCATCATCATCACCACCATCATCATCATCACCACTATCATCATCATTACCATCATCATCATCATCACCACCATCATCATCACTGCCACCATCATCATCATCACCACCTTCATCATCATTACCATCATCATCATCATCATCATTACCATCATCATCATCATTACCATCATCATCATCATCATTATCACCACCATCATTATCATTACCATCATCATCATCATCACCACCATCATCATCATTAC
Source organism: Megaustenia siamemsis (assembly GCA_032433765.1). NCBI lineage: Eukaryota > Metazoa > Mollusca > Gastropoda > Stylommatophora > Ariophantidae > Megaustenia > Megaustenia siamemsis. The sequence goes on from JAVIAB010000024.1 coordinate 2,715,047, forward strand.
CATCATCATCATCATTACCATCATCATCACCATCACCACCACTACCACAGCCACTACCACCATCATCATAATCATCATCACCATCAACATCACTACCACAGCCACTACCACCATCATCATTATCACTATCACTACCACTACCACAGCCACTACCACCACCATCATCATCATCATCAGCATCACCACCATCATAATCACCATCACCACCATCATAATCATCATCACCATCATCATCATCATCACCATCACCACCACTACCACAGCCACTACCACCATCATCATCATCGTCACTGTCATCATCACCACCATCACCATCATCACCACCACCATCATTACCATCACCATCGTCGTCGTCACCGCTATCATCATTATCATATCCATCATCACCATCACCACCACTACCACAGCCACTACCACCATCATCATCATGATCTATCCTCTCCACATTGAGACATTGCTCTCATGACAACAACACAGAAGCTCTCTTTGTCCCTCGTAATATACCCAGTGTCTGCAGCAGTCAATCCCAACTATCTGTAATATATTGCACCCACCATCAGCTTGGTCTTCCTCCCTCTCAACACCCAGGTACCATACTCTCCCTAACGATCTCCTCCATGCAACCATTTCGCTTCATGTGCCACAAATATTGATCTCTCCTGCTGTATCTTGTTCCACATGTAATAAATCTTGACAAGTGGCGGGAACAACAACCAGTCAGTGGCGTCTTATCATTTCTTAGTCTGATGCCAATTATTTACTCCTTCATTCAGTTTATTTGTTTTAACTCTGTGCTATCTTTAACACTGTCGACAATCTTTTATGCTATATCTCTCAATCTTATTGGCATTTCTAATTGTTCTACAACATTTATTTTGATCCTCTTATAATATTTGTAGTGATTCTCTTATAATATTTGTAGTGATCCTCTTATAATATTTGTAGTGATTCTCTTATAATAGTTGTACTGATCCTCTTATAATATTTGTAGTGATTCTCTTATAATATTTTTAGTGATTCTCTTATAATATTTGTAGTGATTCCCTTATAATATTTGTAGAGATTCTCTTATAATATTTGTAGCGATTCTCTTATAATATTTGTAGTGATTCTCTTATAATATTTGTAGTGATTCTCTTATAATATTTGTAGTGTTCCTTTTATAATATTTGTAGTGATTCCCTTATAATATTTGTAGTGATTCTCTTATAATATTTGTAGTGATCCTCTTATAATATGTGTAGTGCCTCTCTTATAATATTTGTAGTGCCTCTCTTATAATATTTGTAGTGATTGCCTTATAATATTTGTAGTGATTCCCTTATAATATTTGTAGTGATTCTCTTATAATATTTGTAGTGATTCTCTCATAACAGTCCCAATGATCCTCTCATAATAGCTCCAGTGATCCTCTCATAACAGTTCCAGTGATCCTATCTAAATAGCTCCAGTGATCCTCTCATAACAGCTCCAGTGGTCCTCTCACAACAGTTCCTATGATCCTCTCACAACAGCTCCAGTGATCCTCTCACAACAGTTCATATGATCCTCTCACAACAGCTCCAGTGATCCTCTCACAATAGTTCCGATGATCCTCCCATAACAGCTCCAGTGATCCTCTGACAACAGTTCCTATGATCCTCTCACAACAGCTCAAGTGATCCTCCCAACACAGGTCCTATGATCCTCTCATAATAGCTCCAGTGTTCCTCTCATAAAAGCTCCAGTGATCCTCTCACAACAGCTCCAGTGATCTTCTCATAAAAGCTCCAGTGATCCTCTCATAAAAGCTGCAGTGATCCTCTCACAACAGCTCCAGTGATCCTCTCATAACAGCTCCAGTGATCCTCTCACAATTTCTCCAGTGATCCTCTCACAAAAGCTCCAGTGATCTTCTCATAACAGCTCCAATGATCCTCTCATAACAACTCAAGTGATCCTCTTACAACAGCTCCAATGATCCTATCATAACAACTCAAGTGATCCTCTCACAACAGCTTCAATGATCCTCTCATAACAACTCAAGTGATCCTCTCACAACAGCTCCAGTGATCCTCTCATAACAGCTCCAGTGATCCTCTCATAACAGTTCCAGTGATCCTCTCATAACAACTCAAGTGATCCTCTCATAACAGTTCCAGTAATCCTCTCATAACAGCTCCAGTAATCCTCTCATAACAGCTCTACTGATCCTGTGATGCGAGTGCACGCCAGCAGGTACAACAAGGTAACATGGAACTAAGATAAAGAAATAGAGGTCAACTTTAGTCCCGAACATTTGTTCAGTTCAAAAGAGTAGTGTCCCCTTGAGTAACCAGTTCACTTTATTGGACGGTTCTCATTCTGTCATTAGAAGACCCCTTATAGCAGAGAAAAGAGAAGCAACGAGATGGTAAACTCCTATTTAAAATATCGTTGTAAGGGGCTACAGTGATCTTGATATGTCAGATAATTCATCCAAAATTGGGGCATATTCTCCCAGAGAAGCATACAGGAACATACAAACTAGATCTCCATGGTAAATTAATTATATAAAAAAAACAAAAAAAAAAACATAGATAAAACAAAAGCATCTGAATTGAGAAGAGGGGTAAGTCCTAGTTTAGACCGGTAAATTATTTAAGGGAAATGAGTGATCTGCTCTTAGCTGACGTCACAACAAAACGACATTAGTTTTCAAGTACTACAATAAATGTTAGTGTTTACATTTAGGTTTATCATAAAGGTTTAGCCAAGCCCAACAATTAGGTTTATCATAAAGGTTTAACCAAGCCCAACAATTAGGTTTATCATAAAGGTTTAACCAAGCCCAACAATTAGGTTATCATAAAGGTTTAGCCAAGCCTAACAATTAGGTTTATCATAAAGGTTTAGCCAAGCCCAACAATTAGGTTTATCATAAAGGTTTAACCAAGCCCAACAATTAGGTTTATCATAAAGGTTTAACTAAGCCCAACAATTAGGTTTATCAAAAAGGTTTAACCAAGCCCAACAATTAGGATTATCATAAAGGTTTAACCAAGTCCAACAATTAGGTTCATCATAAAGGTTTAACGAAGCCCAACAATTAGGTTCATCATAAAGGTTTAACCAAGCCCAACAATTAGGTTCATTATAAAGGTTTAACCAAGCCCAACAATTAGGTTCATCATAAAGGTTTAACCAAGTCCAACAATTAGGGGTCAGAATTAAGTATAATGTTGCTCAAGGGATGTTACTCTTGCGAATTTTAATTTACCTGACTAAACTAGAACTTTACCGAGAAGCGATCTAATTTGTGACCTTCAACAGTATTTGAGAACCACTGTAGTTTTCTTGTGACGTCAACAAAGAGGAGATCACTCTTTCGCTGAATTAATTTACAAGACTATACTAGACCATTACTGGCAATGATAACCAAATAGATGTAGCCGTGTGAGCAGTTTCACCACAGTCAAGTGATTCGTGATAACTGATAACATTCAGGCGAATACACAAGATGACAAAAACACAGCAAACAGGGTTGAGCTTAATACAAACATCGGGGAGATGGGATTCATGGCCATGAATTTTAAGAACACATCACCAGTAAACATAGGAAATCACAACAGCAAATATATTCATCATGTGCCATGCCGGTTGACGTAGGCGATTATGTCCTTCCACAATCTACCGAGTATCGTATCAGTTCTGTTGTTGACTGTTTTCCATGCCATGACACCAAGCTATCTAGTATCTTCTCTCTTTGTCGTCCACGATCTCTCTTTCCCTGTATTTTGCCAGTTGTAACCAAGTATTCCAACTTTCCTCTTCTCATGATGTGCCCGAAAAATGTTGATGTTTTTTTTAAAATCTCCCAATTTTGTGTTTGCCTCTTTGAGAATGTCCTCATTGAGCTTCTTAGTTGTCAAGGGAACTCTCAATACTCTTCTGAGCAATCCCATCTCTGTGGCCTCTAATCGTCGTTTCATTTGTTTGTCTACTGTCCATGATTTGTTTCCATAGGTCAGTATTGGCTCTATATAGCACCGATGAACTCTCTTTCTCACTTCTAATTACACAGTTCTGTGGCATAAGACGCTTTTCGTTTTCAGAAAGTCTATTTTGGCTTGAGCTATTCTACTTTTTATTTCCGTGGTACATCTTCTATCTGATGTTATTATTGTGTCCTAGTATTTGACACGTTGTACTTGTTTCACATTTGTCCTGTTTATTTTTATGCTACATGATAGTGATGATTGATTTTTTTCAGGGGAAATAAATGTTATATAAATGAGAGTTCACAAATAATAAGATTACTTCCCTTCAACAATTTGGTCTGTTTAATAATTCATGGGTTGGACTAAGAGAATATTAACTTGTCTAGTCACCATAGTATCCCCCATATTGTTACATACTACCGGTCAATATGGCGGATAGGCGAAAGGAACAGTTGAAACTCTGTCTGAAAAGTGTTCATTGTTGTAGTCTCCTCATATTAAAAGCCCGACGTGCTGCCAGAGCTACTGAGTTTAGTGCTTTGTGCATACCATGAGCTGTGTGTTTCATCCGGATCGTGTTCCGATATTTCGATTGCTACCGATAAATGATGATATCGTATGACTAAGGACAGTTTTGCTGCTTTAACTTTGAGTGCGGTTACGCCTTATATATTTTGGTGTGTGCTGTAGCTGCTATGATAGGGATGATAACTGCCTTTCTTTGTTTGGATCCTTCAGTGTGATGAGATGTTAATTCGAGTGATTCCACTGGCACGGACGGTTAAGCAATTAGGAATTTTAATTCGTTTAGAGTGATACTGGGGCCTTCGACTAACTACAACTAACTGCAACTAACTGCAACTTACTAAACTACAACTAACTGCAACTAACTAAACTACAACTAACTACAGCTAACTGCAACTAACTAAACTACAACTAACTGCAACTAACTAAACTACAACTTACTGCAACTAACTGCAACTAAATAAACTACAACTAACTACGGCTAACTGCAACTAACTAAACTACAACTAACTGCAGCTAACTGCAACTTACTAAACTACAACTAACTGCAACTAACTGCAATTAACTAAACTACAACTAACTACAGCTAACTACAACTACATGTTATATGCAACGATTTGTTGTATGTTGAAGTTGTGTTGTTTAATAGCAACGCTATTTGTTGAGACAAATGACGTTTTGACATTATTTTTGAAGATGCTATAATTATGTCTACATATAATTAGTTTTGAGTTTGCAAAAATAATTTATCACTTTGATGATCGTATATGGCATGTATTGTATGACGTCACACACACATACATGATACCTCTTTCTCTGTTTTTTGTCAGTTGTAACCAAGTATTCCGACTTTCATCTTCTCATGATGTGCCCGAAAAAATGTTGATTGTTTCTTTCTGATGTTTTTTAGGAGCTCCCTTTTTGTGTTTGCCTCTTTGAGAATGTCCTCATTGAGCTTCTTAGTTGTCAAGGGAACTCTCAACACTCTTCTGAGCAATCCGATCTCTGTGGCCTCTTATCGTCTTTTCATTTGCTTGTTTACTGTCCATGATTTGCTTCCATAGGTCAAAATTGGGTCTATATAACACCGACGGACTCTCGTTCTCACTTCTATTGACATAGATTTGTTGCTGAAGATGTTTTACTTACGTGATTACATATCTCTTGATGCTTTTCTACGACACAAATAAAAGACATATTGTTTACGATGAATGATGATATCGTATGATAGGGAACCGTTGGCTATGTTCACTTTCTGTGCGGTTTCGCCTTATGTCTATCGGCGTGTGCTGAGACTGCTACGATGGGAACTACAGTTACCTTTCTTTGTTTGGGAGATGAGATATTCGGATGATTACGCTGGCACAGGCGGTTGAGCAATTATGGATTTTAATTCGTTTGCAGTGATACCGGGGCCTTCTATAACCAAACAACCAAATAAAAGACACATATCATGGCTGCTATTGATCATGAATTCAACGTCTCAATATCGCTACAAGTCTTCTCAAGCTTTCTTTATTTTCCCAAATCATTTATTGCTAAGCGCAGTACATCTTTAGTCCGATAATAACAATCTGCTACAACAGAAGCCGTGGATTATCGTGCTCTTTGGGATGCTGCGAGACATCAATAATTCCTTTCTTTCTCACGCCCGCAAATTATGCTCTACTAGGTGATGTGTTGTACAACAGAGGTGAGATGGTAGATGTGCAACAGAGGTGAGATGGTAGATGTACAACAGAGGTGAGATGGTAGATGTGTAACATAGGTGAGATGGTAGATGTGTAAAAGAGGTGAGATGGTAGATGTACAACAGAGGTGAGATGGTAGATGTGTAACAGAGGTGAGATGGTAGATGTGTAAAAGAGGTGAGATGGTAGATGTACAACAGAGGTGAGATGGTAGATGTGTAACAGAGGGGAGATGGTAGATGTGTAAAAGAGGTGAGATTGTAGATGTACAACAGAGTAGGGATGGTAGATGTGTAAAAGAGGTGAGATGATAGATGTACAACAGAGGTGAGATGGTAGATGTACAACAGAGGTGAGATGGTAGATGTGCAACAGAGGTGAGATGGTAGATGTGTAAAAGAGGTGAGATGGTAGATGTACAACAGAGGTGAGATGGTAGATATGTAACAGAGGTGAGATGGTAGATGTGTAAAAGAGGTGAGATGGTAGATGTACAACAGAGTAGGGATGGTAGATGTGTAAAAGAGGTGAGATGGTAGATGTACAACAGAGGTGAGATGGTAGATGTGTAACAGAGGTGAGATGGTAGATGTGTTACACAGGTGGGATGGTAGATGTGTAACAGAGGTGAGTTGGTAGATGTGTAACAGAGGTGAGATAGTAGATGTATAACAGAGGTGAGATGGTAGATGCGCAACAGAGGTGAGATGGTAGATGTGTAACAGAGGTGAGATGGTCGATGTACAACAGAGGTGAGATGGTAGATGTGCAACAAAGGTGAGATGGTAGATGTGTAATAGAGGTGAGATGTTAGATGTGCAACAGAGGTGAGATGGTAGATGTGTAACAGAGGTGAGATGGTAGATGTACAACAGAGGTAAGATGGTAGATGTACAACAGAGGTGAAATGGTAGATGTACAACAGAAGTGAGATGGTAGATGTGCAACAGAGGTGAGATGGTAGATGTGTAACAAAGGTGAGACGGTAGATGCACAACAAAGGTGAGATGGTAGATGTACAACAGAGGTGAGATGGTAGATGTGTAACAGTGGTGAGATGGTAGATGTACAACAGAGGTGAGATGGTAGATGTGTAACAGTGGTGAGATGGTAGATGTACAACAGAGGTGAGATGGTAGATGTATAACAGATGTAAGATGGTAGATATACAACAGAAGTAACAGAGGTGGGATGGTAGATGTACAACAGAGGTGAGATGGTAGACGTACAACAGAGGTGAGTGGTAGATGTACAATAGAGGTGGGATGGTAGATGTACAACAGAGGTGAGATGGTAGATGTACAACAGAAGTGAGATACAGAATGGCTCAGGCAAAAGCAGCTTTCCAAAAAATGAGGAAGATACTATTGATCCATGTATTAGTGCCTGATCGTCTGCCAAGAGAATCTCGTTAATCTCCTTTGTCTCCAATTTCTTGGCTAACTAACTTACAGATGTAGTCCATGTAGATAATAAACAATAAGGGGGATAGTACGCAATCCTGTCTTACTCCAAATTTTAACTTCGAAGTTGTATGTAGCCAGCAGCTGAGCTTTTTTTCAATATAAATAACTTTTCCACAATTTTAGGCGTATAACTTCACCACATGGTCGAGAAGCGATATAACTCTAGGTTGATTGCAGTCTTTATGCTGTTTTTTTTTTTTCCATATTGGTACGATGAATGTATGTTGCCGATTGTCTGGGGCTTTCTGTTGATGCATTACTGCATTGGATATTCTGAACAGCCATGTAACTCTTGTTTATCCTGCTGCTGCTATTATTACTACCAGTGTGTTGTCTATACCCGGTGCTTTATTTCTTGGTGCATATTTGATGATTTCTTCAATTTCCTCAAGATATTGGGTTCAGTGTTTGTTTATTCATGTCAGGTTTTTCTTGTTTTATTGCATGCTTCAGACTTAACAATTCTTGTTTGATAACAATGATAACATTGATAACATTGAGTTATTGAGTTATTTGCGGGTCATCATCATTGCACTCCGAACATGTCCATAGGTGCTCAGATTCCCTCCTCAGCAAGTCCCGCAGTGTCCAGCGACTGCTGACTCCAGTTCTATGTTGGTTGATAAGTCTTCTTACACGGCCACTAAATTTCTCATTTCTGGCTGTGCTCATCTCAAATCCCATTTCCATCATCCGAAGAAGTGACGTGGATCTATGTTTGTCGAAGTCCTGTGCTCTTCCCACATCTCAGAGGGCATTGATGATGTCCGCCCGATCCATCGGTTGCGCGTCCTCAACGACAACGCAACTAGCCAACCTGTCCGCCCTTTCATTTCCCCGTACTCCCGCATGTCCAGGGACATAGACAAAGGTGACCTTACGTAAGGTGACCTTTTGGATTTCTGCAACGACTCTACCCATTGCATGCGTACATAGCCCGCCTCCACTTTTTTAATCATGCTCATCGAATCACTCAGTATAAATGCGTGGGTGTAGTCTTGTGACTCTAACCATTTGAATGCCTTGGTCACTGCCATCGCCTCCATTGTCATGCTACTCGTGGTCATGACGTATGCACCACTGTCTTCGTAGACTATTCTGCCTGTCGAGCGTGCTGTAAATGCCCATGCACTTCTTTGGTGTTGTCTTACAGATCCGTCTGTATAGATGACTGCATCTTTCTCATCGGTGTTATCGCTGATGAGACCGTTGACCTCAGCATTAACCACGACCGGGTTCTGTTCCCAACTTTTCCTGTCGAGTGTGACAATACACGATAAAGTAATGAAGACAATGATAACACATGGACAATGATGATACATGGACAATGACGACACATAGACAATGATGACACATAGACAATGATGACACATAGACAATGATGACACATAGACAATGATAACACATAGACAAAGATGACACATAGACAATGACGACACATAGACAATGATGACACATAGACAATGATGACACATGGACAATGATGACACATAGACAAAGATGACACATAGTCAATGATAACACATAGACAATGATGATACTTGGACAATGATGACACATAGACAATGATGACACATGGACAATGATGACATGGACAATGATGACACATAGACAATGATGACACATGGACAATGATGACACATAAACAATGATGACACATGGACAATGATGACACACAGACAATGATGACACATGGACAATGATGACACATGGACAATGATAACACATGGAGAATGATAACATTACCATTCATTATCACCATGTGTTATCAGTGTCCATACGTTATCAGTGTCCATGCGTTATCAGTGTCCATGTGTCATCATTGTCCACGTGTTATCAAATTGGACTTTCTCTTGTACAAGTTTGTGTACGGATGAAATAATGGACTTTCTCTTGTACATGATTGTGCATGGATGAAATAATGGACTTTCTCTTTTACATGTTTGTGTATGGATGAAACTTGACAACGTTTTTGCAATAGCAACCTTCATGTTCTAAGTCTTTCTCTCTCTCTCTCTCTCTCTCTCTCTCTCTCTCTCTCTCTCACACACACACACACACACAACACACACACCACAACATTCTACTGATTGCTATTTCATACTTTAGTTTATTTCAAGCTACAAGAGAGACTTTCCTCTCAACTACTGCACAACACAATGAGCTATTAACACAACCAGTTCCCGGAGCCAGGAAACACGGCTCTAGTTAATGACACAATGAGCTATTAGCACAACCAGTTCCAGGAGCCAGGAAACACGGCTCTAGTTAATGACACAATGAGCTATTAACACAACCAGTTCCAGGAGCCAGGAAACACGGCTCTAGTTAATGACACAATGAGCTATTAACACAACCAGTGCCAGGAGCCAGGAAACACGGCTCTAGTTAATGACACAATGAGCTATTAGCACAACCAGTGCCAGGAGCCAGGAAACACGGCTCTAGTTAATGACACAATGAGCTATTAACACAACCAGTTCCAGGAGCCAGGAAACACGGCTCTAGTTAATGACACAATGAGCTATTAGCACAACCAGTACCAGGAGCCAGGAAACACGGCTCTAGTTAATGACACAATGAGCTATTAGCACAACCAGTCCCAGGAGCCAGGAAACACGGCTCTAGTTAATGACACAATGAGCTATTAGCACAACCAGTCCCAGGAGCCAGGAAACACGGCTCTAGTTAATGACACAATGAGCTATTAACACAAACAGTCCCAGGAGCCAGGAAACACGGCTCTAGTTAATGACACAATGAGCTATTAACACAACCAGTTCCAGGAGCCAGGAAACACGGCTCTAGTTAATGACACAATGAGCTATTAGCACAACCAGTCCCAGGAGCCAGGAAACACGGCTCTAGTTAATGACACAATGAGCTATTAGCACAACCAGTACCAGGAGCCAGGAAACACGGCTCTAGTTAATGACACAATGAGCTATTAACACAACCAGTTCCAGGAGCAAGGGTACACGGCTCTAGATAATGACACAATGAGCTATTAACACAACCAGTACCAGGAGCCAGGAAACACGGCTCTAGTTAATGACACAATGAGCTATTAACACAACCAGTTCCAGGAGCCAGGAAACACGGCTCTAGCTAATGACACAATGAGCTATTAACACAACCAGTTCCAGGAGCAAGAGTACACGGCTCTAGCTAATGACACAATGAGCTATTAGCACAACCAGTCCCATGAGCCAGGATACACGGCTCTAGCTAATGACACAATGAGCTATTAACACAACCAGTACCAGGAGCAAGGGTACACGGCTCTAGTTAATGACACAATGAGCTATTAGCACAACCAGTACCAGGAGCCAGGAAACACGGCTCTAGTTAATGACACAATGAGCTATTAGCACAACCAGTACCAGGAGCCAGGAAACACGGCTCTAGTTAATGACACAATGAGCTATTAACACAACCAGTACCAGGAGCCAGGATGCACGGCTCTAGTTAATGACACAATAAGCTATTAACACAACCCGTACCAGGAGCCGCCAGGGTACACAGCTCTAGTTAATGACACAATGAGCTATTAACACAACCAGTACCAGGAGCCAGGATACACGGCTCTAGTTAATGACACAATGAGCTATTAACACAACCAGTACCAGGAGCCAGGATACACGGCTCTAGTTAATGACACAATGAGCTATTAACACAACACGTTCCAGGAGCCAGGAAACACGGCTCTAGTTAATGACACAATGAGCTATTAACACAACACGTTCCAGGAGCCAGGAAACATGGCTCTAGTTACCGACAAAAGAAACCCTGGAGCCAGTGTATTTTAATTTAAGGAATTATTTCCACTGAAAACTTGAAATTCTCTTATTTAAACTTGTCCTCCACTTCCTGCACAAACTGTCTACACAAATCACGTGTTTTAGATCAATTTTTATTTTCTCGATGTTTTCTCAAATATTGTTTTCATTACGGCAAGCGGCCGTGATAGAGTGGGCTGAACAAAGAATAGCAAACTGGGATAGTTCTTTCAAACAGAACAGTGGGACAGTTCCAGATCTGAGTCCATCCTTCTATGGGACTCTTTCTTTCCGATGAATGAAAATATTTCAGTTCTCATAACATGAAATGTTGCCTTGATTGTGTCAAATATTTCAGTTCTCACAACATGAAATGTTGCCTTGTTGGTGTCAAATATTTCTGTTCTCATAACATGAAATCTTTCCTTGTTTGTATAAAATATTTCAGTTCTCATAACATGAAATCTTTCCTTGTTTGTATAAAATATTTCAGTTCTCACAACATGAAATGTTGCCTTGTTTGTATCAAATATTTCTGTTCTCATAACATGAAATGTTGCCTTGTTGGTGTCAAATATTTCTGTTCTCATAACATGAAATGTTGCCTTGTTGGTGTCAAATATTTCAGTGCTCATAACATGAAATCTTTCCTTGTTTGTATCAAATATTTCATTGACAAAGTTTCTACTTTCTTTGACCCATCAGAAGTCCTTGATGTCGAGGCTGTTTGTTTTACTCCAACTGCTGTTGTATTTATGATTGATGTTAATGATTACTGTTTATGATTGTGATTTATGATTGATGTTAATGATTGATGTTTATGATTGCGATTTATGATTGTATTTTAATATTGCTGTTTATGATTGATGTTAATGATTGCTGTTTATGATTGTGACTTATGATTGTATTTTAATATTGCTGTTAATCATTTGAAAGTCATCTTTCTTTGATGATAAGCTTCATCCAATAATAGATAATTTTGATAAAAATACATTTGAGATGCATCAAAATTATATCAATTTAAGAACCTCGTAAAGATTCTGGTTTCACGTTTTGAAAGTTTCAATCTAATGAGATCAATCAAAATTAAAACTGAAACTTCAAACTTCCTTAAATCTGTTTCCGGGACATTTCTCTTCGCTGTATTCTGATACTAGACCAAATGTGACTTTAACGAAAAATAAAAAAGCGAAAATATTTAAAAATAGAATGGTGTACAATTTTAATACAAAGCCAGATATTTATGCCCTAAAAGTTGAAAAAGTGACTGAAAAGAAAAAAAAGCAAAACTTGTGTAATCTTGCGTTAACAAGTTTGAGAAAGGAGAGCAAAGACATATACAACCTTTCAAATATTATTTGTAGATACTTCACAGCAAATAAAGTTAGTAAACAAGAGGCCAGTCAAGACTACATGTCAAGCTATATAGGAGGAATGGAAAAAGCGAGAAAAAAAATGGTATTGGTATAGCTTTAAGTAAGCGATGGACAACACAAAACCGAACGATGTAACGGCTCAACAGGTCTTCAACAGGATGGACAACACAAAACCGAACGATGTAACTACTCAACAGGTCTTCAACAGGATGGACAACACAAAACCGAACGATGTAACTACTCAACAGGTCTTCAACAGGATGGACAACACAAAACCGAACGATGTAACTACTCAACAGGTCTTCAACAGGATGGACAACACAAAACCGAACGATGTAACTACTCAACAGGTCTTCAACAGGATGGACAACACAAAACCGAACGATGTAACTACTCAACAGGTCTTCAACAGGATGGACAACACAAAACCGAACGATGTAACTACTCAACAGGTCTTCAACAGGATGGACAACACAAAACCGAACGATGTAACTACTCAACAGGTCTTCAACAGGATGGACAACACAAAACCGAACGATGTAACTACTCAACAGGTCTTCAACAGGATGGACAACACAAAAGGAGAATATAAGAGGCCACTGAGGGTAAATTTGTCACGTGTTTACATGATAGACAAGTTAATTCGGCACCAGATCTGGACAGGAGATGGAAAAAACTAAACAAGAAAGTAGAAGAATGAACTGAGAGAGAGACTGAAGTCTATTGGTTTCAAGAAACAAGACCTACAAAAGTAGACAGCTCATCAACAGACTAACAGAGAGCTCAACTTTTGGTTTCAAGAAACAAGCCCTACAAAAGTAGACAGCTCATCGACAGACTAACAGAGAGCTCAACTTTTGGTTTCAAGAAACAAGACCTACAAAAGTAGACAGCTCAACAACAGATTAACAGAGAACTCAACTTTTGGCTTCAAGAAACAAGACCTACAAAAGTAGACAGCTCATCGACAGACTAAATGTCTACTTCTGTAGATGATTGGTGTACTGATGCAATTTCATGCGTGGAATAGGCAAGATTGTCAATGATTGATGGGTTGTTAAAATTCAAATCAGGCACTCGGTAGCTAAGATATTACACGATATGATGAACTAATGCTATGATGATCTAATGTTATGATGAACTAATGCTATGATGAACTAATGCTATGATGGACTAATGCTATGATGATCTAATGCTATGATGATCTAATGCTATGATGATCTAATGCTATGATGAACTAATGCTATGATGAACTAATGCTATGATGAACTAATGCTATGATGATCTAATGCTATGATGAATTAATGCTATGATGAACTAATGCTATGATGATCTAATGCTATGATGAACTAATGCTATGCACGATCTAATGCTATGATAAGCTGATGCTATGAACGATCTAATGCTATGATGATCTAATGCTATGAACGATCTAATGCTATGATAAGCTGATGCTATGATGATCTAATGCTATGATGATCTAATGCTATGAACGATCTAATGCTATGAACGATCTAATGCTATGATAAGCTGATGCTATGATGATCTAATACTATGATGATCTAATGCTATGATAAGCTGATGCTATGAACGATCTAATGCTATGATGAACTAATGCTATGATGATCTAATGATATAAGCTGATGTTATGATGATCTGATGCTATGATGAGCCGATGTTAGTTTGATTTAAGATAAGGATAAGTGTGTTTATCTAGAAGACTGTCAGTAGAATTGTTAGTTTAATTTAAGATAAGGATAAGTGTGTTATCCTAGAAGACTTTCAGTAGATTTGTTAGTTTAATTTAAGATAAGGATAAGTGTGTTTATCTCGAAGACTGTCAGTAGATTTGTTAGTTTAATTTAAGATAAGGATAAGTGTGTTTATCTAGAAGACTTTCAGTAGATTTGTTAGTTTAATTTAAGATAAGGATAAGTGTGTTTATCTAGAAGACTTTCAGTAGATTTGTTAGTTTAATTTAAGATAAGGATAAGTGTGTTTATCTAGAAGACTCAGTAGATTTGTTAGTTTAATTTAAGATAAGGATAAGTGTGTTTATCTAGAAGACTGTCGGTAGATTTGTTAGTTTGATTTAAGATAAGGATAAGTGTGTTTATCTAGAAGACTTTCAGTAGATTTGTTAGTTTAATTTAAGATAAGGATAAGTGTGTTTATCTAGAAGACTTTCAGTAGGTTTGTTAGTTTGATTTAAGATAAGGATAAGTGTGTTTATCTAGAAGACTTTCAGTAGATTTGTTAGTTTAATTTAAGATAAGGATAAGTGTGTTTATCTAGAAGACTTTCAGTAGATTTGTTAGTTTAATTTAAGATAAGGATAAGTGTGTTTATCTAGAAGACTTTCAGTAGATTTGTTAGTTTAATTTAAGATAAGGATAAGTGTGTTTATCTAGAAGACTTTCAGTAGATTTGTTAGTTTAATTTAAGATAAGGATAAGTGTGTTTATCTCGAAGACTTTCAGTAGATTTGTTAGTTTGATTTAATAATATTCCTGTGAATGTGTGACGTTTCATGTGAACATTTAACTATGATCCAGACTTGGGACGATTAATGAACAAATATCAGTTGAACAATGTGTTGCCGTGTCGTATCAGTCGTCTCGTAAATATTACAACTGAAGTGGGTCTACATTCCTTAACAATGATTGCTGTAACCTGTGTCTGTACAATTCCACAACATTACAATCGTTTACTGCTTCTTCAAGCAAATTAAGACACCCATTAAACATCAAGATCAAAGATAAAGAAATAAAACAAGTAGAGGAATTCAAGTATTTAGGGACAGTGTTCACAGAAGATGGAAAACTAGACAGAGAAATTGACATGAGAATACAAAAAGCAAATGCTGTCACATACCAGCTTTCACCATTGCTAAGACATCCAAACATTTCTATGCCAGCTAAACAACAAATGATAAATAGCATTTTCATACCAACTTTGTGTTATGAAAGTCAAACATGGACCCTTTCTAAATCACATTTAAGAAAGATCAATACATGTGAGATGCGATGCTTGAGAAAAGTAACAAACAACACAAGAAGAGATAGAATACCAAATGAAACCATAAGAAAAATGGTAGGAACAAAACTATGCCAAGAATATATAGAACAACAACAACTTAAATGGTTTGGCCACCTGGTCAGTATGAATCCTCACCAATCACCATCAAGGGCGTTCTTCTCAAAAATGCATGGGAAAAGACCAAGTGGAAGACCTAAAAGAAGATGGATAGATGCAGTGACAGAGACATGTAACAACAAAGGAAAATCACTAATTCGGACAATCCGAGCAGCTCAAAAACGACAAATGATATAAACCACCTTTTAGGTATCAGTGAAAAGAGAAAAAAAGAGGAAGAAGAATTTTTCTTCTTCTTCTTTCCTTCCTCATTTACCTTTCAGCGTCGAGGGGAGTTATAATTTGCGGTATTTTGCTCTTCTGTTCGCCTCTGCTGTTGTTATGTTTCCTAGTGCTTCAAATATCCAATCGATCCATCTTTTTCGTGGTCGACCATTTGGTCTGGTGTTCTCACAACGTTTGCTGAAGGCTCGTTGTGTTGTGTATTGATCTTTCTGCCTTGTAACGTGGCCAAAACGTTTACTAAAGACAAAATATACATAGCTTCACCATCCCTATATGAAGTCTCCTGTTGCTTGTGACTACCTTACTCTCTGTCATGTTTTACACGTCACTGACACGCTACAACATGAGCAACTTGACAATCAATATTTCGAGATATATCGCCATCTGTGACCTGAATCATATCAATAAAGTAACATCCCCTTACTATTTTGTTTCACGTGACTCTTTTAATTAGCAGTAAATTCTTCCAGGTCAACACAAACTACTCAATTATTTCACTTAATCTTCACATGTTTTCTTATTTCCTCAATAATCTCCCAATTTCGTAAGAAGATTTATAATTTCTTTACTCGACTTTCTCCACGCTTGTTTGATCTATTCTCGATTTATCCCTTAATCCCACAAGAACACATGTTGGTGGTTTTATGGTAATGTCTGTTGTTCTTTTCTTGTTTGGTCACAGTTTTATTTGCCAGGACCCTGTGGTGTATACGTTTTTAATTGTTGGCCATTTTGTCCATCCCGCGTTGAAATATTGAATTCTGGATAACTGTTGTTTTGAGATCAAGACGACAATGTAGGCGGGCCAGTGTAGGCGATGTAGGCAGCTCTGATCAGCTTTTATCTTACAAGGTACTTGCGGTTGTTAAACAGCGCTGTGATTTTTATGTTATTTTCTGTTTATGTTCTTCCTGGATTGCTATTTTTATATAAATATTCTGCACTCTACCTACCTACCTGCCTACCTACCCACCTACATACTTACCTACCTACCCACCTACCTAACGACCTACCTACCTAAACCCACCCACCTACCTACCTACCTAACTACCTACCTACCTACCTATCTACCTACCTACCTACTTACCTACACACCTATCTTCCTACCTACCTATCTTCCTTCCAACCTACCTATCTTCCTTCCTACCTACCTATCTATCTATCTATCTATCTATCTATCTATCTATCTATCTATCTATCTATCTATCTATCTATCTATCTATCTATCTATCTATCTATCTATCTATCTATCTATCTATCTATCTATCTATCTATCTATCTATCTATCTATCTATCTATCTATCTATCTATCTATCTATCTATCTATCTATCTATCTATCTATCTATCTATCTATCTATCTATCTATCTATATATCTCTGTCTGTCTGTCAGTCTGTCTGTTTTTTCTGTCTGTCTATCTATCTGTCTCTATGTCTATCTGTCTGTGTGTCTGTCTGTCTTCTGTGCTACTTTTACCATTTCTCGTGGTTGGTCTTCTTTTCTTTTACCTTCTGATTCCCATCTGAGTGCCTATTTTGAGATTCTCTTGTCTCTTCTTATCACATAGCCAGCATGTGACTAACTTCTTCTCTTGTCTCTTCTTATCACATAGCCAGCATGTGACTAACTTCTTCTCTTGTCTCTTCTTATCACATAGCCAGCATGTGACTAACTTCTTCTCTTGTCTCTTCTTATTACATAGCCAGCATGTGACTAACTTCTTCTCTTGTCTCTTCTTATTTTATCACATAGCCAGCATGTGACTAACTTCTTCTCTTGTCTCTTCTTATCACATAGCCAGCATGTGACTAACTTCTTCTCATGTCTCTTCTTATTACATAGCCAGCATGTGACTAACTTCTTCTCTTGTCTCTTCTTATTTTATCACATAGCCAGCATGTGACTAACTTCTTCTCTTGTCTCTTCTTATTACATAGCCAGCATGTGACTAACTTCTTCGCTTGTCTCTTCTTATTTTATCACATAGCCAGCATGTGACTAACTTCTTCTCTTGTCTCTTCTTATCACATAGCCAGCATGTGACTAACTTCTTCTCTTGTCTCTTCTTATCACATAGCCAGCATGTGACTAACTTCTTCTCTTGTCTCTTCTTATTTTATCACATAGCCAGCATGTGACCACCTTCTTCTCTTGTCTCTTCTTATCTTATCACATAGCCAGCATGTGACTAACTTCTTCTCTTGTCTCTTCTTATCTTATCACATAGCCAGCATGTGACCACCTTCTTCTCTTGTCTCTTCTTATCTTATCACATAGCCAGCATGTGACCACCTTCTTCTCTTGTCTCTTCTTATCTTATCACATAGCCAGCATGTGACTAACTTCTTCTCTTGTCTCTTCTTATCACATGGCCAGCATGTGACTAACTTCTTCTCTTGTCTCTTCTTATCTTATCACATAGCCAGCATGTGACTAACTTCTTCTCTTGTCTCTTCTTATCTTATCACATAGCCAGCATGTGACCAACTTCTTCTCTTGTCTCTTCTTATCACATGGCCAGCATGTGACTAACTTCTTCTCTTGTCTCTTCTTATCTTATCACATAGCCAGCATGTGACTAACTTCTTCTCTTGTCTCTTCTTATCTTATCACATAACCAGCATGTGACTAACTTCTTCTCTTGTCTCTTCTTATCACATAGCCAGCATGTGACTAACTTCTTCTCTTGTCTCTTCTTATCTTATCACATAGCCAGCATGTGACTAACTTCTTCTCTTGTCTCTTCTTATCTTATCACATAGCCAGCATGTGACCACCTTCTTCTCTTGTCTCTTCTTATCTTATCACATAGCCAGCATGTGACCAACTTCTTCTCTTGTCTCTTCTTATCTTATCACATAGCCAGCATGTGACTAACTTCTTCTCTTGTCTCTTCTTATCACATAGCCAGCATGTGACCAACTTCTTCTCTTGTCTCTTCTTATCACATAGCCAGCATGTGACTAACTTCTTCTCTTGTCTCTTCTTATCACATAGCCAGCATGTGACCAACTTCTTCTCTTGTCTCTTCTTATCTTATCACATAGCCAGCATGTGACTAACTTCTTCTCTTGTCTCTTCTTATCACATAGCCAGCATGTGACTAACTTCTTCTCTTGTCTCTTCTTATTACATAGCCAGCATGTGACTAACTTCTTCTCTTGTCTCTTCTTATTTTATCACATAGCCAGCATGTGACTAACTTCTTCTCTTGTCTCTTCTTATCACATAGCCAGCATGTGACTAACTTCTTCTCATGTCTCTTCTTATTACATAGCCAGCATGTGACTAACTTCTTCTCTTGTCTCTTCTTATTTTATCACATAGCCAGCATGTGACTAACTTCTTCTCTTGTCTCTTCTTATTACATAGCCAGCATGTGACTAACTTCTTCGCTTGTCTCTTCTTATTTTATCACATAGCCAGCATGTGACTAACTTCTTCTCTTGTCTCTTCTTATCACATAGCCAGCATGTGACTAACTTCTTCTCTTGTCTCTTCTTATCACATGGCCAGCATGTGACTAACTTCTTCTCTTGTCTCTTCTTATCTTGTCACATGGCCAGCATGTGACCAACTTCTTCTCTTGTCTCTTCTTATCTTATCACATAGCCAGCATGTGACTAACTTCTTCTCTTGTCTCTTCTTATTACATAGCCAGCATGTGACTAACTTCTTCTCTTGTCTCTTCTCATCACATAACCAGCATGTGACTAACTTCTTCTCTTGTCTCTTCTTATCACATAGCCAGCATGTGACTAACTTCTTCTCTTGTCTCTTCTTATCACATAGCCAGCATGTGACTAACTTCTTCTCTTGTCTCTTCTTATTTTATCACATAGCCAGCATGGGACCACCTTCTTCTCTTGTCTCTTCTTATCCTATCACATAGCCAGCATGTGACCACCTTCTTCTCTTGTCTCTTCTTATCTTATCACATAGCCAGCATGTGACCAACTTCTTCTCTTGTCTCTTCTTATCTTATCACATA
Organism: Megaustenia siamemsis; assembly: GCA_032433765.1. NCBI lineage: Eukaryota > Metazoa > Mollusca > Gastropoda > Stylommatophora > Ariophantidae > Megaustenia > Megaustenia siamemsis. The sequence continues at coordinate 2,735,215 of JAVIAB010000024.1, forward strand.
GCCAGCATGTGACTAACTTCTTCTCTTGTCTCTTCTTATCACATAGCCAGCATGTGACTAACTTCTTCTCTTGTCTCTTCTTATCACATAGCCAGCATGTGACCACCTTCTTCTCTTGTCTCTTCTTATCACATGGCCAGCATGTGACTAACTTCTTCTCTTGTCTCTTCTTATCTTGTCACATGGCCAGCATGTGACCAACTTCTTCTCTTGTCTCTTCTTATCTTGTCACATGGCCAGCATGTGACCAACTTCTTCTCTTGTCTCTTCTTATCTTATCACATAACCAGCATATGACCACCTTCTTCTCTTGTCTCTTCTTATCTTATCACATAGCCAGCATGTGACTAACTTCTTCTCTTGTCTCTTCTTATCACATGGCCAGCATGTGACTAACTTCTTCTCTTGTCTCTTCTTATCTTGTCACATGGCCAGCATGTGACCAACTTCTTCTCTTGTCTCTTCTTATCTTATCACATAGCCAGCATGTGACCAACTTCTTCTCTTGTCTCTTCTTATTACATAGCCAGCATATGATCAACTTCTCCTCTTGTCTCTTCTCATCACATAACCAGCATATGACCACCTTCTTCTCTTGTCTCTTCTTATCTTATCACATAGCCAGCATGTGACTAACTTCTTCTCTTGTCTCTTCTTATCACATAGCCAGCATATGATCAACTTCTTCTCTTGTCTCTTGTCATAGCATGGCCAACATATGACCACCTTCTTCTCTTGTCTCTTGTCATAGCACAGCCAACATGTAACCACCTTCTTCTCTTGTCTATTGTCATAGCACAGCCAACATATGACCACCTTCTCTTGTCTCTTGTCATAGCATGGCCAACATATAACCACCTTAATCTCTTTTCTCTTGTCATAGCACAGCCAACATATAACCACTTTCTTCTCTTGTCTCTTGTCATAGTACAGCCAAAAAATAACCACCCTCTTCTCTTGTCATAGCATGGCCAACATATAACCACCTTCTTCTCTTGTTTCTTGTCATAGCATGGCCAACAAATAACCACCCTCTTGTCTCTTGTCATAGCATGGCCAACATATAACCACCTTCTTCTCTTGTCTCTTGTCATAGCACAGCCAACATAAGACCACCATCTTCTCTTGTCTCTTGTCATAGCATGGCCAACATATGACAACCTTCTTCTTTTGTCTCTTGTCATAGCATGGCCAACATATGACCACCTTCTTCTCTTGTCTCTTGTCACAGTACAGTCAACATATGACCACCTTCTTCTCTTGTCTCTTGTCATAGCACAGCCAACATATAACCAACTTCTTCTCTTGTCTCTTGTCATAGCATAGCCAGCATATCACAACCTTCTTCTCTTGTCTCTTGTCATAGCATTGCCAACATATAACCACCTTCTTCTCTTGTCTCTTGTCATAGTACAGTCAACATATAACCACCTTCTTCTCTTGTCTCTTGTGTCATAGCATGGCCAACATATAACCACCTTCTTCTCTTGTCTCTTTCGTAGCATGGCCAACATATGACCACCTTCTTCTCTTGTCTCTTGTCATAGCATGGCCAACATATGACAACCTTCTTCTCTTGTCTCTTGTCATAGCATTGCCAACATATAACCACCTTCTTCTCTTGTATCTTGTCATAGTACAGTCAACATATAACCACCTTCTTCTCTTGTCTCTTGTCATAGCATAGCCAACATATAACCACCTTCTTCTCTTGTCTCTTTCATAGCACAGCCAACATATGACCACCTTCTTCTCTTGTCTCTTGTCGTAGCATGGCCAACATATGACCAACTTCTTCTCTTGTCTCTTGTCATAGCATCGCCAACATATGACCACCTTCTTCTCTTGTCTCTTGTCATAGCATGGCCAACATATGACCACCTTCTTCTCTTGTCTCTTGTCATAGCATGGCCTAAATATAACCACCTTCTTCTCTTATCTCTTGTCATAGCATAGCCAACAAATATAACCACCTTCTTCTCTTGTCTCTTGTCATAGCATGGCCAACATATGACCACCTTCTTCTCTTGTCTCTTGTCATAGCACAGCCAACATATGACCACCTTCTTCTCTTGTCTCTTGTCATAGCATGGCCAACATATAACCACCTTCTTCTCTTGTCTCTTGTCGTAGCATGGCCAACATATAACCACCTTCTTCTCTTGTCTCCAATCATAGCACAGCTAACATATGACCACCTTCTTCTCTTGTCTCTTGTCATAGCATAGCCAACAAATATAACCACCTTCTTCTCTTGTCTCTTGTCGTAGCATGGCCAACATATAACCACCTTCTTCTCTTGTCTCTTGTCATAGCACAGCCAACATATAACCACCTTATTCTCTTGTCTCTTGTCATAGCATGGCCAACATATAACCACCTTCTTCTCTTGTCTCTTGTCATAGCACAGCCAACATATAACCACCTTCTTCTCTTGTCTCTTGTCATAACATGGCCAACATATAACCAACTTCTCCTCTTGTCTCTTGTCATAGCATAGCCAACATATAACCACCTTCTTCTCTTGTCTCTTGTCATAACATGACCAACATATAACCAACTTCTCCTCTTGTCTCTTGTCATAGCATAGCCAACATATAACCACCTTCTTCTCTTGTCTCTTGTCATAACATGACCAACATATAACCAACTTCTCCTCTTGTCTCTTGTTATAGCATAGCCAACATATAACCACCTTCTTCTCTTGTCTCTTGTCATCGCGTGACTTTTTGATTTCTTAGTTTTATTCCGATTCTCGGTAGTTTCTTGTTGTGTTTGTCCAGTGTTTCAGACATCTTAAAGCCGAAACATTTATTTGGTCAGTGCTCTCTTATCAACAAAGCCCAAACATCTTATCTTCAGTGACCTTATATTTGGAAGAGACCTAAACTAGACAATCACCATAATTCAAACAAATGTTGTATCAGATGTTGGTTGTTATATTACAGGTGTTGTTATTCAAAAAATGTTTACATAATCCGTGATCACTATAAAAGAAAGCCTCGGTCTTGTCAAACATTCAAACCTGAGCCACACAGACGTCAGTTTGTACTGTAAGACCGCAATGATGTACATCAAGTTGTCTGTATTCATCGCTGCGGTCTTTCTCTCACGACTTGTCGAGCTATCCGATGCCGTATTTCCGAGTATGTTTGATTTTATTATATTTTATTCTTTCCTTGAAAAAAAAAATCAATCAAATAAAAACATATTTAAAGTTTCGCTTTAAAAAGATATCGTTCAGATTACAAAACGCAGTTCTGGCCTCATTTTACAACTAGCAGTTTTGTTTGTTAAATCTATAACTGTCAATTGTGTTTGATAAATATACAACTATCAATTTAGTTTGTTAAATCTACAGCTGTCAATTGTGTTTATTAAATCTACAGCTGTCAATTGTGTTTGTTAAATCTACAGCTGTCAATTGTGTTTATTAAATCTACAACTGTCAATTGTGTTTGTTAAATCTATAACTGTCAATTGTGTTTGATAAATATACAACGATCAATTTAGTTTGTTAAATCTACAATTGTCAATTGTGTTTGTTAAATCTACAGATGCCAATTGTGTTTGTTAAATCTATAACTGTCAATTTAGTTTGTTAAATCTACAACTGTCAATTGTGTTTGTTAAATCTATAACTGTCAATTGTGTTTGTTAAATCTATAACTGTCAATTGTGTTTGTTAAATCTATAACTGTCAATTGTGTTTGTTAAATCTATAACTGTCAATTGTGTTTGTTAAATCTACAACTGTCAATTGTGTTTGTTAAATCTATAACTGTCAATTGTGTTTGTTAAATCTATAACTGTCAATTGTGTTTGTTAAATCTATAACTGTCAATTGTGTTTGTTAAATCTATAACTGTCAATTGTGTTTCTTAAATCTACAACTGTCAATTAGTTTGTTAAGTCTACAACTGTCAATTGTCTTTGTTAAATCTATAACTGTCAATTGTGTTTGTTAAATCTACAGCTGTCAATTGTGTTTGTTAAATCTACAACTGTCAATTGTGTTTGTTAAATCTACAGCTGTCAATTGTGTTTTTTAAATCTACAATTGTCAATTGTGTTTAGTAAATATACAACTGTCAATTGTGTTTGTTAAATCTACAGCTGTCAATTGTGTTTGTTAAATCTACAGCTGTCAATTGTGTTTGTTAAATCTACAGCTGTCAATTGTGTTAGTTAAATCTACAGTTGTCAATTGTGTTTGTTAAATCTACAGCTGTCAATTGTGTTTGGTAAATATACAACTGTCAATTGTGTTTGTTAAATCTATAACTGTCAATTGTGTTTGTTAAATCTACAGCTGTCAATTGTGTTTGTTAAATCTACAGCTGTCAATTGTGTTAGTTAAATCTACAGTTGTCAATTGTGTTTGTTAAATCTACAGCTGTCAATTGTGTTTGTTAAATCTACAGCTGTCAATTGTGTTTGTTAAATCTACAGCTGTCAATTGTGTTTGTTAAATCTACAGCTGTCAATTGTGTTTGTTAAATCTACAGCTGTCAATTGTGTTTTTTAAATCTACAACTGTCAATTGTGTTTGTTAAATCTACAACTGTCAATTGTCTTTGTTAAATCTACAACTGTCAATTGTGTTTGTTAAATCTACAGCTGTCACTTGTGTTTTTTTTTAAATCTACAACTGTCAATTGTGTTTGTTAAATCTACAGCTGTCAATTGTGTTTTTTTAAATCTACAACTGTCAATTGTGTTTTTTTAAATCTACAGCTGTCAATTGTGTTTTTTTAAATCTACAGCTGTCAATTGTGTTTTTTTAAATCTACAATTGTCAGTTATGTTTGTCAAATCTACAATTGTCAGTCATGTTTGTCAAATCTACAATTGTCAGTCATGTTTGTCAAATCTACAATTGTCAGTTATGTTTGTCAAATCTACAATTGTCAGTCATGTTTGTCAAATCTACAATTGTCAGTTATGTTTGTCAAAACTACAATTGTCAGTTATGTTTTGTCAAATCTACAATTGTCAGTTATGTTTGTCAAATCTTCAATTGTCAGTTATGTTTGTCAAATCTACAATTGTCAGTTATGTTTGTCAAATCTACAATTGTCAGTTATGTTTGTCAAATCTACAATTGTCAGTTATGTTTGTCCAATCTACAATTGTCAGTTACGTTTTTTTAAATCTACAATTGTCAGTTATGTTTGTCAAATCTACATAAAAAAGTAAAGTACCCCCCGTCACGCCAAGTGGCGTATAGGGAAATATGGTGTTAGTGACCCTATATTTTACAGACCTTCAGCACATGATTTTTGGGTAATGTGGTCGGTATTACGCCCGTGCTGCTTTTACTTTCCAGAAAAAATCCGGTACCCATTTAAGGCTGGGTGAACCCGGAGCCGTCGGTTGGGATCGAACCCTACCCCTTGTCCGTAGTAGTCCAGTTCACTAACCACTGAGCTATCGCGGCTCCTACTAATTTTTAGGGAATTAGTAAAACCCAGTGTCCTCGCCAGGATTACGAACCCCGGCTGTTGCCGTGGTAAGCCAACCGCCTATCGATTGCGCTAACCGGACACCCCAAATCTACATAATCACATAAAAAAAATGAGGATAAATAATTGAATCTTCTTTGTTGTTCTTTTTCTCCAACTCTTTATATTCTTCAGTTGTCTCTTCAGCATAGTGATGGCACAATCATATACGAGCAATTTGCTGTTCTTTTCACTTCTTTTGGCACCTACATTTATGTTTTCTAGTGTTTTTAATATTCCAACAATCTATTTTTCCACGTGGAGCCTTGTTTTCTTATAGAATGTGTTCAATATCGTTGTGCCATTTTTTACAATCTGTGAATGTGGGACTGGTTGGTCTCTTGGCAAGACGCCGGCCTCGAGACAGGGAGATTCTGGGTTCAAATCCCGGCTGCACCTGTTGGGAATTTTATTTATGATTTCTGTGTGCGGGAACCATCCCTGGTCAGAGAATAGAGGCCGGCTTGAAACGTCAGTTACTCATGGACGGGAAATAATATGAGTACCTCAGAAGATGAAATTGTCTGCCTGTGTGGCGAGGGACCCCATTGCATACGGCTGTCAGTGGAAAACGGATTAACACGCAAGTTCAGTTCCTAGTTTCCGAGGACTTCGTCAGAGTTAAAAGCTGGCAAACGCACACAAACAAGAAATAAATCTGTGAGTCAAGCAACCAAACCATTCTGTTATTTCATTTTGTATTCCAAGTCGGATATTGTTCCTGCCTTGTTTATCTTTTTTGTTTTTGATTTTCTCTGTCAAGCTGTTGTTGATCATGTGTCTAACTGATATTCGTGGCTGCACAACTAATTCTTGGACGCTGGATGTATGTCGCTATAGCTCGTTTCAAATCACGTGCCCAACTTCAAAACGCTATTACTCAGTAACCGTTTGTTAAAAACTGTTGAAATTTTCCAAATGTTATTACAATGCAAAAGACCCTTTAAATGTATATTTAACAAATATCTTGCAGCTGCAGTTTTTTTAAAGCGGCGAATTTCTTTGATGTTTGTCAAAATTGTAAATTGTGAACCCCTAAATAATAGAAATTACCGTAGTTGCTGGTCTATGATTAATTTTCACTAGGTAAAGGCGTGGTCGTAATGGGGAAATAACCTAATAAGAATTATCGTTTCCGATCAATTGCCAGTATTTGTGGTCCTGACACTTGAGAGTGACGCCACTAACATCTAAGCATGAAAGAATGCTTGTCACCACAGAGATGAGATGTCTGAGAGAAGCGCTTGGTGTAACCAGAAATGATATTAAAAGAGAAAGAGTAGGCATTGAACCAGAAATGATATTAAAAGAGAAAGAGTAGGCATTGAACCAGAAATGATATTAAAGAGAAAGAGTAGGCATTGAACCAGAAATGATATTAAAAGAGAAAGAGTAGGCATTGAACCAGAAATGATATTAAAAGAGAAAGAGTAGGCATTGAACCAGAAATGATATTAAAAGAGAAAGAGTAGGCCTGCCTACCAGAAATGATATTAAAAGAGAAAGAGTAGGCATTGAACCAGAAATGATATTAAAAGAGAAAGAGTAGGCATTGAACCAGAAATGATATTAAAAGAGAAAGAGTAGGCATTGAACCAGAAATGATATTAAAAGAGAAAGAGTAGGCATTGAACCAGAAATGATATTAAAAGAGAAAGAGTAGGCATTGAACCAATCCAAAGCTACATACTTCTTCTTCTTTCTTTTCTGATTTGCCTTTCAGCGTCGAGGGGAGATATAATTTTCCCTTCTGTTCGGCTCTGGTCCTGTTGTTTCCCAGTGCTTCTATTATTCTATCGATCCATCTTTTTCGTGGTCGACCCTTGGATCTGGTGTTCTCACAACGTTTACTGAAGGCTCGTTGTTTTGTGTTTTAATTACTCTGTTCTGTCACTTGACCAAACCATTTTATCTGTTGTTTTTTAAATATATTTTATGGCGGCGTTTATTCCTAGCTTTTTTCTCAGTTCTTCATTTCTGATCTTATCTCTCAGGCGTTTCCTGTTATTCGTCTAATACATTTAATCTCTGTAGAGGTTATTTTACTTGTTGTTCTTGCGTCTAGGGTCCAGGTCTGGCATTGGTAGCACAACGTTGGGATGAAGATTGTATTGTATAGTGCTCGTTTTGCCTCCAGAGTTATTTCCTTGTTGGACAATAGTGGTGATAACTGTCCAATGATTTGACAAGCTTTGTTGCATCTTGATTCTATCTCTGCTGCTTGTGAATTATCGTTTGTCACTAAACTTCCTAGGTATTTGAATTCCTCTACTTGTTTTAGTTGTCTGCCTTCTATAGTTGTGTTGATGTTCTGTTTATTCTTGGCGACATTCATGACTTCTGTTTTGTTGATGTTGATTGCTGATTCATATTGTATTTTGTGCCTGAGATGTTGAGTTTATTTAAGTGTTCTTGTTTCATGTATTAGTGTCTGCTTCTGCAAATAAAAACTCGTTGATCTCCTCTGTCTCTGATGGGTTGGCTCACGTGCATCTATAGTCCATGTACGTAATAAAGATTATATAAAAACAGTCAAATTGCCGTTAGAACATCGGAAGGTCTGTCAGAATGGTTTCAGGTTACAACAGGTGTAAGACAAGGATGTGTCCTCTCACCACTCCTCTTCGTCATATATATGGACAAAATAAATAAGGAAACAACCAACAATAAGGACACATCTAATAACATAGAGGTAGAAAACTCCAACATCAACGAGCTACTCTTCGAAGATGACCAATGCCTAATATATGAGGATGAAAACCTGCTACAACAGCATTTAACATCTTTAGATAAAAGCTGCACAAACTACAGTATGAAAATTAACACAGCAAAAACAGAGGCTATAAGAATAAGCAAATTACAACACCCATTAAACATCAAGATCAAAGATAAAGAAATAAAACAAGTAGAGGAATTCAAGTATTTAGGCACAATGTTCACAGAAGATGGAAAACTAGACAGAGAAATTGACATGAGAATACAAAAAGCAAATGCTGTCACATACCAGCTTTCACCATTGTTAAGACATCCAAACATTTCTATGCCAGCTAAACAACAAATGATAAATAGCATCTTCATACCAACTTTGTGCTATGAAAGTCAAACATGGACCCTTTCTATATCCCATTTAAGAAAGATCAATACATGTGAGATGCGATGCTTGAGAAAAGTAACAAACAACACAAGAAGAGATAGAATACCAAATGAAACCATAAGAAAAATGGTAGGAACAAAACCCTGCCAAGAATATATAGAACAACAACAACTTAAATGGTTTGGCCACCTGGTCAGAATGAATCCTCACCAATCACCATCAAGGGCGTTCTTCTCGAGAATGCATGGGAAAGACCAAGAGGAAGACCCAGAAGAAGATGGATAGATGCAGTGACACAGACATGTAACAACAAAGGAAAATCACTAATTCAGACAGTTCGAGCAGCTCAAGAACGACAAATGATATAAACCACGACACCTTTTAGGTATCAGTGAAAAGAGAAAAGAAGAAGATGGATAGATGCAGTGACACAGACATGTAACAACAAAGGAAAATCACTAATTCAGACAGTTCGAGCAGCTCAAGAACGACAAATGATATAAACCACGACACCTTTTAGGTATCAGTGAAAAGAGAAAAGAAGAAGAAGAAGAGGAAGAAGAAGAAGTGAAAGAAGAAAAGAAGAAGAAGATGTAATAAAGAGTAGGGGGGATAGTACGCACCCCTGTCTTACACCTGATCTAACTTCGAAGTGGTCTGTGTAGCCTGCTGCTGTTCTGACCCTGCAGCTGATTTTGATGTAGAGGCTTTTAATTAGTTTGGTTAGATGTTGAACGCATTCGAAAATAAATGTCTAAGGAAAATACTTGGTATAGCATGGAACGGATTCAAAACAAACGAGGAAATTAGAGAAATCGCCAATCAACCACTAATATCTTCAGTAATAAAGAAAAGGCGATGGTCATATGTTGGACATGTGATGAGAAGAGATAATAACCGAATAGCAAAGCAAGCCCTCATGTGGGAAACAACAGGTAAGAGAAAAATAGGAAGACCCAGGGAGACACTGAGAAGAACATTGATGAGAGAGGCAAGAGCAGCAGGATTCGGCTCCTTCAATGAGATAGAGCTGCTTGCACAGAACAGAGACAAATGGCGAGATTTGATAAAATATCTTTAAAAGAAAACTGCTAGAACAAAAATTCATATAGGAGAAGGTGTATCTTGGTCTACGCCCTATGGGCCGGCTACGGTTCGAAAGGTCAATAGATAGATGTTAGCTTACTCCGTATGTTGTTAGTATCTCCCACTGTTGTTCTCTGTTTACTCTGTCGAACGCTTTTTCCTAGTCAATGAAAGCTATGTATACATTTTGGTTGTGTTCTGTCGTCTTTTCTGCAAGCTGTTTTAATGTGAATATAGCGTCAGTACATCCTCTGTTTTTTTTTTCGGAACCACATTTGAGAATCGCTTACCTGTAGTTCTTTTATTGGTCTCAGCCTTTTTCCGCGATTTTGGCGTATAGCTTTCCTACATGGCTGAGAAGAGATACATTTCTATATTGATTGCAGTCTCCATTGCTACCTTTCTTTTTCCATATTGGTACGATGATTGCCTGCTGCAGTCTTCTAGGGTGTTTTGTTGGTGCCATGCTGCCTACAATATTTTGTACAGCCATGTCACTCCTGTTTCTCCTGCTGCTACTATTATTTCTATTGATATGTTATCTATCTCTGGTGCATATGCACCAAGAAGTTACATACAGAAACAACAAATGAACTGATTTGTCTATTTAGAATAAAAGGCGTGTGATTCCTTACCATACAAAGTATATATTAAAAGGAGAAGGGAGAAGAGGAAGAGGCAGACCCAGAGTAAGATGGACAGACAATATCAAAGAAACGCTACAACAACATTTGGCAATGAGTAGAACTGCCAAAAGGACGAGCAGCAAAACTCTAACGGCTGCAAGAGGAAGAAGACTACACCTTTTGATGACTAATTTGATCGGTTCATTCTCTTTGATGTACATTAACCACGATCCATCACTGTAAACACCTTGCAATCACATTTGGTCACATAATTCACACGTCAAAACGCTCCGGTACTTAAAAAATCTACATACCTACCTACCTACCTACTTACCTACCTACCTACATACCTACCTACCTACCTAATACATACATACATACATACATACATACATACATACATACATACATACATACAATACATACCTACCGACCTACCTACCTATCTACCCATCCACATACCTACCAATAAAAAAACTAACTACTTACCTACCTACCTTCCTTCCTTCCTACTTACCCTCCACCCTACCTACCTACCTACCTACCTACCTACATACATACCTACCTTTGTCTATCTGTCTGCCATTCTGTCTGTCTATATATATATATATATATATATATATATTATATATATCTGTTTCTCTGTCTGTCTGTCTGTCTGTCTGTCTGTCTCTGTCTGTCTGTCTCTGTCTGTCTGTCTCTGTCTGTCTGTCTCTGTCTGTCTGTTTCTCTGTCTGTCTGTTTCTCTGTCTGTCTGTCTCTGTCTGTCTGTCTGTCTGTCTGTCTCTGTCTGTCTGTCTCTGTCTGTCTGTCTGTCTGTCTGTCTGTCTGTCTCTGTCTGTCTGTCTCTGTCTGTCTGTCTGTCTGTCTGTCTCTGTCTGTCTGTCTCTGTCTGTCTGTCTCTGTCTGTCTGTCTGTCTCTGTCTGTCTGTCTCTGTCTGTCTGTTTCTCTGTCTGTCTGTCTCTGTCTATAATAAAAAAATAGATCTGTCTTTCCATCAGTAGCATCGCTTTTATTGATGTCGAAATATTCCCATATCCGATCCACCGCAGCGCAAATCATTACTTGTTACCAGACGATACAACTCTTCCATGTGCCCTAATATTTAAACAGAAGAAATCTCAGATCTGAGTTAATACACATTATTTTTTATTGAAATCATCGATTCATTGTTAACTTCATTACAATGTTACATTCATGAATGCTTCAAAATAATTTCATTTTTTTATGTTCCAGCAACAACATTTAATATCTGCCACTACATGGACTGTGTATTCCAGGGCACAAGCCGGTCATCAGTTATTGACTCGTCCATTATTAGCTTGAAATTTCACGACCTCCCTGACAATTTCACAGAAGAATGTGATTTTCTGAAACAACGGCACGCTGCTTGTGCTAATCAGACAACACACTGTCCGTTCCCAACCCCTTACCCTCCTCCGGAATTTTTGGAGTTTCGTTTTGATAGCCCTTCGTATGTTCGATGGATCATGCAACTGGCAGATCATGTCTGTCAAAACGCCAGCCAGTACTTCATACTCAAGGATTGTTTCACTGAAGATCTGCATTCACTATTGGCACCTTACATTGTAAATGGTTACTATAATAACAAAACTTGCCTTCGTGATACATTCATTAACATGAGCAATTGTTCTTATGAGGCCAAAGATTTATTTTTACAGCTCTACGACTATCATTTGACTTTAGGTCCGTACCAACCACAAGTGTCATATTGTAATGGGGACCGGTTTCTTGACTTCAGAATTGCTTGCGAAGAACATATATTGTAACAGTTGAGCTCTTTGTTATTCTGTCAATGAGCTGTCTACTTTTGTAGGTCTTGTTTCTTGAAGCCAAAAGTTGAGCTCACTGATAGTCTGTCAATGAGCTGTCTACTTTTGTAGGTCTTGATTTTTGAAGCCAAAAGTTGAGCTCACTGATAGTCTGTTGATGAGCTGTCTACTTTTGTAGATCTTGTTTATTAAAGCCAAAAGTTGGCCTCTTTGTTAGTCTGTCAATGAGCTGTCTACTTCTGTAGGTGTTGTTTCTTGAAGCCAAAAGTTATGCTTTATGTTAGTCTGTTTATGAGCTGTCTACTTTTGTAGGTCTTGTTTCTTGAAGCCAAAAATTATGCTTTATGTTAGTCTGTTTATGAGCTGTCTACTTTTGTAGGTCTTGTTTCTTGAAGCCAAAAATTATGCTTTATGTTAGTCTGTTTATGAGCTGTCTACTTTTGTAGGTCTTGTTTTGTTTTTGAAGCCAAAAGTTGAGCTCTCTCTTATTCTGTCGATGAGCTGTCTACTTTTGTAGGTCTTGTTTCTTGAAGCCAAAAGTTGAGCTCTCTCTTATTCTATCGATGAGCTGTCTACTTTTGTAGGTCTTGTTTCTTGAAGCCAAAAGTTGAGCTCTCTCTCAGTTCACTCTTCTAATTACTTGTTTAATTTTTTTCTATCTCGTGTCCAGATCTGGTGCCGAGTTAACTTGCCTATCATGTAAACACGTGACAAATGTACCCTCAATGGCCTCTTATATTCTCCTTTTGTGTTGTCCATCGTGTTGAAGACCCGTTGAGCCATTACATCTTGTTTGCCTCTTGTTTGCTAAATTTATTTGCTGTGAAGTATCTACAAATAATATTTGAAAGGTTGTATATGTCTTTGCTCTCCTTTCTCAAACTTGTTAACGCAAGATTACAGAAGTTTTGCTTTTTTTTCTTTTCAATTACTTTTTCAGCTTTTAAGGCATAAATATATGGCTTTGTATTAATTGAATTAAAATTGTACACCATTCTATTTTTAAATATTTGTCGCTTTTTTATTTTTCGTTAAAGTCACATTTGGTCTAGTGTCAGAATACAACGAAGAGAAATGTCCCGGAAACAGATTTTAAGAAGTTTGAAGTTTCAGTTTTAATTTTGTTTGATCTCATTAGATTCAAACTTTCAAAACGTGAAACCAGAATCTTTACGAGGTTCTTAAGTTGATATAATTTTGATGCATCTCAAATGTATTTTTATCAAAATTATCGATTATTGATGAAGCTATATCATCAAAGAAACATGACTTTCGAATGATAAACAGCAATATTAAAATACAATCATAAGTCACAATCATAAACAGCAATCATTAACATCAATCATAATCACAATCATAAACAGCAATATTAAAATACAATCATAAGCATCAATCATAATCACAACCATAAATCACAATCATAATCACAATCATAAATCACAATCATAATCACAATCATAAATCACAATCATAATCACAATCATAATCACAATCATAAACAGCAATCATAAATCACAATCATAATCACAATCATAAATCACAATCATAATCACAATCATAAACAGCAATCATAAATCACAATCATAAATCACAATCATAATCACAATCATAAACAGCAATCATAATCACAATCATAAATCACAATCATAAACAGCAATCATAAATCACAATCATAAATCACAATCACAATCACAATCATAATCACAATCATAATCACAATCATAAACAGCAATCATAAATCACAAACATAAATGTAAATCATAAACAGCAATCATAAATCACAATCATAAATCACAATCATAAACAGCAATCATAAATCACAATCATAAATCACAATCATAAACATCAATCATAAATCACAATCATAAATCACAATCATAAATCACAATCATAATCACAATCATAAATCACAATCATAAATCACAATCATAATCACAATCATAAACAGCAATAATAAATCACAATCATAAATCACAATCATAATCACAATCATAAACAGCAATCATAAATCACAATCATAAATCACAATCATAAACAGCAATCATAAATCACAATCATAAATCACAATCATAATCACAATCATAATCACAATCATAATCACAATCATAAACAGCAATCATAAATCACAATCATAAATCACAATCATAAACAGCAATCATAAATCACAATCATAAATCACAATCATAAACAGCAATCATAAATCACAATCATAAATCACAATCATAAACATCAATCATAAATCACAATCATAAATCACAATCATAAATCACAATCATAATCACAATCATAAATCACAATCATAAATCACAATCATAATCACAATCATAAATCACAATCATAATCACAATCATAAACAGCAATCATAAATCACAATCATAAATCACAATCATAATCACAATCATAAACAGCAATCATAATCACAATCATAAATCACAATCATAAACAGCAATCATAAATCACAATCATAAATCACAATCATAATCACAATCATAATCACAATCATAATCACAATCATAAACAGCAATCATAATCACAATAATAAACAGCAATTATAATCACAATCATAAACAGCAATCATAAATCACAATCATAAACAGCAATCATAAATCACAATCATAAATCACAATCATAAACAGCAATCATAATCACAATCATAAACAGCAATCATAAATCACAATCATAAACAGCAATCATAAATCACAATCATAAACAGCAATCATAATCACAATCATAAATCACAATCATAAACAGCAATCATAAATCACAATCATAAATCACAGTCACAATCACAATCATAATCACAATCATAATCACAATCATAAACAGCAATCATAAATCACAAACATAAATCACAATCATAAACAGCAATCATAAATCACAATCATAAATCACAATCATAAACAGCAATTATAAATCACAATCATAAATCACAATCATAAACACCAATCATAAATCACAATCATAAATCACAATCATAAATCACAATCATAATCACAATCATAAATCACAATCATAAATCACAATCATAAATCACAATCATAAATCACAATCATAATCACAATCATAAACAGCAATCATAATCACAATCATAAATCACAATCATAAACAGCAATATAAATCACAATCATAAATCACAATCATAATCACAATCATAATCACAATCATAAACAGCAATCATAAATCACAATCATAAATCACAATCATAAACAGCAATCATAAATCACAATCATAAATCACAATCATAAACAGCAATCATAAATCACAATCATAAATCACAATCATAAACATCAATCATAAATCACAATCATAAATCACAATCATAAATCACAATCATAATCACAATCATAAATCACAATCATAAATCACAATCATAATCACAATCATAAATCACAATCATAATCACAATCATAAACAGCAATCATAAATCACAATCATAAATCACAATCATAATCACAATCATAAACAGCAATCATAATCACAATCATAAATCACAATCATAAACAGCAATCATAAATCACAATCATAAATCACAATCATAATCACAATCATAATCACAATCATAATCACAATCATAATCACAATCATAATCACAATAATAAACAGCAATCATAATCACAATCATAAACAGCAATCATAATCACAATCATAAACAGCAATCATAAATCACAATCATAAATCACAATCATAAACAGCAATCATAAATCACAATCATAAATCACAATCATAAACAGCAATCATAAATCACAATCATAAATCACAATCATAATCACAATCATAATCACAATCATAATCACAATCATAAACAGCAATCATAATCACAATCATAAACAGCAATCATAAATCACAATCATAAACAGCAATCATAATCACAATCATAAACAGCAATCATAAATCACAATCATAAATCACAATCATAAACAGCAATCATAAATCACAATCATAAATCACAATCATAAACAGCAATCATAATCACAATCATAAACAGCAATCATAAATCACAATCATAAACAGCAATCATAAATCACAATCATAAACAGCAATCATAAATCACAATCATAAATCACAATCATAAATCACAATCATAAACAGCAATCATAAATCACAATCATAAATCACAATCATAAACATCAATCATAAATCACAATCATAAATCACAATCATAATCACAATCATAAATCACAATCATAAATCACAAACATAATCACAATCATAAATCACAATCATAAATCACAATCATAAACAGCAATCATAAATCACAATCATAATCACAATCATAAACATCAATCATAATCACAATCATAAATCACAATCATAAACAGCAATCATAAATCACAATCATAAATCACAATCATAATCACAATCATAATCACAATCATAATCACAATCATAAACAGCAATCATAAATCACAATCATAAACAGCAATCATAATCACAATCATAAACAGCAATCATAATCACAATCATAAACAGCAATCATAATCACAATCATAAACAGCAATCATAAATCACAATCATAAACAGCAATCATAAATCACAATCATAAACAGCAATCATAATCACAATCATAAACAGCAATCATAATCACAATCATAAACAGCAATCATAATCACAATCATAAACAGCAATCATAAATCACAATCATAAACAGCAATCATAATCACAATCATAAACAGCAATCATAATCACAATCATAAACAGCAATCATAAATCACAATCATAAATCACAATCATAAACAGCAATCATAAATCACAATCATAAATCACAATCATAAACAGCAATCATAAATCACAATCATAAACAGCAATCATAAATCACAATCATAAACAGCAATCATAAATCACAATCATAAACAGCAATCATAAATCACAATCATAAATCACAATAATAAATCACAATCATAAAAATCAATCATAAATCACAATCATAAATCACAATCATAAATACAACAGCATTTGGAGTAAAACAAACAGCCTCGACTTCAAGGACTTTTGATTGGTCAAAGAAAGTAGAAACTTTGTCAATGAAATATTTTATACAAACAAGGAAAGATTTCATGTTATGAGAACTGAATTATTTTATACAAACAAGGAAAGATTTCATGTTATGAGAACTGAAATATTTTATACTAACAAGGAAAGATTTCATGTTATGAGAACTGAAATATTTTATACAAACAAGGAAAGGTTTCATGTTGTGAGAACTGAAATATTTGATACAAACAAGGAAAGATTTCATGTTGTGAGAACTGAAATATTTTATACAAACAAGGAAAGATTTCATGTTATGAGAACTGAAATATTTTATACAAACAAGGAAAGATTTCATGTTATGAGAACTGAAATATTTTATACAAACAAGGAAAGATTTCATGTTATGAGAACTGAAATATTTTATACAAACAAGGAAAGATTTCATGTTATGAGAACTGACATATTTTATACAAACAAGGAAAGATTTCATGTTATGAGAACTGACATATTTTATACAAACAAGGCAACATTTCATGTTATGAGAACTGACATATTTTATACAAACAAGGCAATATTTCATGTTATGAGAACTGACATATTTTATACAAACAAGGAAAGATTTCATGTTATGAGAACTGAAATATTTTATACAAACAAAGCAACATTTCATGTTGTGAGAACTGAAATATTTGATACAAACAAGGCAACATTTCATGTTATGAGAACTGAAATATTTTATACAAACAAGGAAAGATTTCATGTTATGAGAACTGAAATATTTTATACAAACAAGGAAAGATTTCATGTTGTGAGAACTGAAATATTTTATACAAACAAGGCAACATTTCATGTTGTGAGAACTGAAATATTTTATACAATCAAGGCAACATTTCATGTTATGAGAACTGAAATATTTTATACAAACAAGGCAACATTTCATGTTGTGAGAACAGAAATATTTTATACAAACAAGGAAAGATTTCATGTTATGAGAACTGACATATTTTATACAAACAAGGAAAGATTTCATGTTATGAGAACTGACATATTTTATACAAACAAGGCAACATTTCATGTTATGAGAACTGACATATTTTATACAAACAAGGCAATATTTCATGTTATGAGAACTGACATATTTTATACAAACAAGGAAAGATTTCATGTTATGAGAACTGAAATATTTTATACAAACAAAGCAACATTTCATGTTGTGAGAACTGAAATATTTGATACAAACAAGGCAACATTTCATGTTATGAGAACTGAAATATTTTATACAAACAAGGCAACATTTCATGTTGTGAGAACTGAAATATTTTATACAAACAAGGCAACATTTCATGTTGTGAGAACTGAAATATTTTATACAAACAAGGCAACATTTCATGTTGTGAGAACTGAAATATTTGACACAATCAAGGCAACATTTCATGTTATGAGAACTGAAATATTTTCATTCATTGGAAAGAAAGAGTCCCATAGAAGAATGGACTCAGAATTGGAACTGTCCCACTGTTCTCTTTGAAAGAACTACTCCAGTTTGCTATTCTTTGTTTAGCCCACTATATCACGGCCGCTTGACGTAATGAAAACAATATTTGAGAAAACATCGAGAAAATAAAAATTGATCTAAAACACGTGATTTGTGTAGACAGTTTGTGCAGGAAGTGGAGCACAAGTTTAAATAAGAGAATTTCAAGTTTTCAGTGGAAATAATTCCTAAAATTAAAATACACTGGCTCCAGGGTTTCTTTTGTCGGTAACTAGAGCTGTGTATCCTGGCTCCTGGTACTGGTTGTGTTAATAGCTCATTGTGTCATTAACTAGAGCCGTGTACCCTTGCTCCTGGTACTGGTTGTGTTAATAGCTCATTGTGTCATTAACTAGAGCCGTGTATCCTGGCTCCTAGGACGGGTTGTGTTAATAGCTCATTGTGTCATTAACTAGAGCCGTGTACCCTTGCTCCTGGTACTGGTTGTGTTAATAGCTCATTGTGTCATTAACTAGAGCCGTGTATCCTGGCTCCTAGGACGGGTTGTGTTAATAGCTCATTGTGTCATTAACTAGAGCCGTGTATCCTGGCTCCTGGGACTGGTTGTGTTAATAGCTCATTGTGTCATTAACTAGAGCCGTGTATCCTGGCTCCTGGGACTGGTTGTGTTAATAGCTCATTGTGTCATTAACTAGAGCCGTGTATCCTGGCTCCTGGTACTGGTTGTGTTAATAGCTCATTGTGTCATTAACTAGAGCCGTGTATCCTGGCTCCTGGGACTGGTTGTGTTAATAGCTCATTGTGTCATTAACTAGAGCCGTGTATCCTGGCTCCTGGGACTGGTTGTGTTAATAGCTCATTGTGTCATTAACTAGAGCCGTGTATCCTGGCTCCTGTGACGGGTTGTGTTAATAGCTCATTGTGTCATTAACTAGAGCCGTGTATCCTGGATCCTGTTACTGGTTGTGTTAATAAATCATTGTGTCATTAACTAGAGCCGTGTATCCTGGCTCCTGGGACTGGTTGTGTTAATAGCTCATTGTGTCATTAACTAGAGCCGTGTATCCTGGCTCCTGGTACTGGTTGTGTTAATAGCTCATTGTGTCATTAACTAGAGCCGTGTATCCTGGCTCCTGGGACTGGTTGTGTTAATAGCTCATTGTGTCATTAACTAGAGCCGTGTTTCCTGGCCCCTGGTACTGGTTGTGTTAATAGCTCATTGTGTCATTAACTAGAGCCGTGTATCCTAGCTCCTGGTACGGCCTGTGTTAATAGCTCATTGTGTCATTAGCTAGAGCCATGTATCCTGGCTCCTGGAACGGGTTGTGTTAATAGCTTATTGTGTCATTAACTAGAGCCGTGTTTCCTGGCTCCTGTGACTGGTTGTGATAATAGCTCATTGTGTCATTAACTAGAGCCGTGTTTCTTGGCTCCTGGGACTGGTCGTGTTAATAGCTCATTGTGTCATTAACTAGAGCCGTGTATCCTGGCTCCTGGGACTGGTTGTGTTAATAGCTCATTGTGTCATTAACTAGAGCCGTGTTTCTTGGCTCCTGGGACGGGTTGTTTTAATAGCTCATTGTGTCATTAACTAGAGCCGTGTTTCTTGGCTCCTGGGACTGGTTGTGTTAATAGCTCATTGTGTCATTAACTAGAGCCGTGTTTCTTGGCTCCTGGGACTGGTTGTGTTAATAGCTCATTGTGTCATTAACTAGAGCCGTGTTTCCTGGCTCCTAGTACGGGTTGTGTTAATAGCTCATTGTGTCATTAACTAGAGCCGTGTATCCTGGCTCCTGGTACTGGTTGTGTTAATAGCTCATTGTGTCATTAACTAGAGCCGTGTATCCTGGCTCCTGGGACTGGTTGTGTTAATAGCTCATTGTGTCATTAACTAGAGCCGTGTTTCCTGGCCCCTGGTACTGGTTGTGTTAATAGCTCATTGTGTCATTAACTAGAGCCGTGTATCCTAGCTCCTGGTACGGCCTGTGTTAATAGCTCATTGTGTCATTAGCTAGAGCCATGTATTCTGGCTCCTGGAACGGGTTGTGTTAATAGCTTATTGTGTCATTAGCTAGAGCCGTGTTTCCTGGCTCCTGTGACTGGTTGTGTTAATAGCTCATTGTGTCATTAACTAGAGCCGTGTTTCTTGGCTCCTGGGACTGGTCGTGTTAATAGCTCATTGTGTCATTAACTAGAGCCGTGTATCCTGGCTCCTGGGACTGGTTGTGTTAATAGATCATTGTGTCATTAACTAGAGCCGTGTATCCTAGCTCCTGGAACGGGTTGTGTTAATAGCTCATTGTGTCATTAACTAGAGCCGTGTTTCTTGGCTCCTGGGACGGGTTGTGTTAATAGCTCATTGTGTCATTAACTAGAGCCGTGTTTCTTGGCTCCTGGGACTGGTTGTGTTAATAGCTCATTGTGTCATTAACTAGAGCCGTGTTTCTTGGCTCCTGGGACTGGTTGTGTTAATAGCTCATTGTGTCATTAACTAGAGCCGTGTTTCCTGGCTCCTAGGACGGGTTGTGTTAATAGCTCATTGTGTCATTAACTAGAGCCGTGTATCCTGGCTCCTGGGACTGGTTGTGTTAATAGCTCATTGTGTCATTAACTAGAGCCGTGTATCCTGGCTCCTGGGACTGGTTGTGTTAATAGCTCATTGTGTCATTAACTAGAGCCGTGTATCCTGGCTCCTGGTACTGGTTGTGTTAATAGCTCATTGTGTCATTAACTAGAGCCGTGCATCCTGGCTCCTGGGACTGGTTGTGTTAATAGCTCATTGTGTCATTAACTAGAGCCGTGTATCCTGGCTCCTGTGACGGGTTGTGTTAATAGCTCATTGTGTCATTAACTAGAGCCGTGTATCCCGGCTCCTGGTACTGGTTGTGTTAATAGCTCATTGTGTCATTAACTAGAGCCGTGTATCCTGGATCCTGTTACTGGTTGTGTTAATAGATCATTGTGTCATTAACTAGAGCCGTGTATCCTGGCTCCTGGGACTGGTTGTGTTAATAGCTCATTGTGTCATTAACTAGAGCCGTGTATCCTGGCTCCTGGTACTGGTTGTGTTAATAGCTCATTGTGTCATTAACTAGAGCCGTGTATCCTGGCTCCTGGGACTGGTTGTGTTAATAGCTCATTGTGTCATTAACTAGAGCCGTGTTTCCTGGCCCTGGTACTGGTTGTGTTAATAGCTCATTGTGTCATTAACTAGAGCCGTGTATCCTAGCTCCTGGTACGGCCTGTGTTAATAGCTCATTGTGTCATTAGCTAGAGCCATGTATCCTGGCTCCTGGAACGGGTTGTGTTAATAGCTCATTGTGTCATTAGCTAGAGCCGTGTTTCCTGGCTCCTGTGACTGGTTGTGTTAATAGCTCATTGTGTCATTAACTAGAGCCGTGTTTCTTGGCTCCTGGGACTGGTCGTGTTAATAGCTCATTGTGTCATTAACTAGAGCCGTGTATCCTGGCTCCTGGGACTGGTTGTGTTAATAGCTCATTGTGTCATTAACTAGAGCCGTGTTTCTTGGCTCCTGGGACGGGTTGTGTTAATAGCTCATTGTGTCATTAACTAGAGCCGTGTTTCTTGGCTCCTGGGACTGGTTGTGTTAATAGCTCATTGTGTCATTAACTAGAGCCGTGTTTCTTGGCTCCTGGGACTGGTTGTGTTAATAGCTCATTGTGTCATTAACTAGAGCCGTGTTTCTTGGCTCCTGGGACTGGTTGTGTTAATAGCTCATTGTGTCATTAACTAGAGCCGTGTTTCCTGGCTCCTAGGACGGGTTGTGTTAATAGCTCATTGTGTCATTAACTAGAGCCGTGTATCCTGGCTCCTGGGACTGGTTGTGTTAATAGCTCATTGTGTCATTAACTAGAGCCGTGTATCCTGGCTCCTGGGACTGGTTGTGTTAATAGCTCATTGTGTCATTAACTAGAGCCGTGTATCCTGGCTCCTGGTACTGGTTGTGTTAATAGCTCATTGTGTCATTAACTAGAGCCGTGCATCCTGGCTCCTGGGACTGGTTGTGTTAATAGCTCATTGTGTCATTAACTAGAGCCGTGTATCCTGGCTCCTGTGACGGGTTGTGTTAATAGCTCATTGTGTCATTAACTAGAGCCGTGTATCCCGGCTCCTGGTACTGGTTGTGTTAATAGCTCATTGTGTCATTAACTAGAGCCGTGTATCCTGGATCCTGTTACTGGTTGTGTTAATAGATCATTGTGTCATTAACTAGAGCCGTGTATCCTGGCTCCTGGGACTGGTTGTGTTAATAGCTCATTGTGTCATTAACTAGAGCCGTGTATCCTGGCTCCTGGTACTGGTTGTGTTAATAGCTCATTGTGTCATTAACTAGAGCCGTGTATCCTGGCTCCTGGGACTGGTTGTGTTAATAGCTCATTGTGTCATTAACTAGAGCCGTGTTTCCTGGCCCCTGGTACTGGTTGTGTTAATAGCTCATTGTGTCATTAACTAGAGCCGTGTATCCTAGCTCCTGGTACGGCCTGTGTTAATAGCTCATTGTGTCATTAGCTAGAGCCATGTATCCTGGCTCCTGGAACGGGTTGTGTTAATAGCTCATTGTGTCATTAGCTAGAGCCGTGTTTCCTGGCTCCTGTGACTGGTTGTGTTAATAGCTCATTGTGTCATTAACTAGAGCCGTGTTTCTTGGCTCCTGGGACTGGTCGTGTTAATAGCTCATTGTGTCATTAACTAGAGCCGTGTATCCTGGCTCCTGGGACTGGTTGTGTTAATAGCTCATTGTGTCATTAACTAGAGCCGTGTTTCTTGGCTCCTGGGACGGGTTGTGTTAATAGCTCATTGTGTCATTAACTAGAGCCGTGTTTCTTGGCTCCTGGGACTGGTTGTGTTAATAGCTCATTGTGTCATTAACTAGAGCCGTGTTTCTTGGCTCCTGGGACTGGTTGTGTTAATAGCTCATTGTGTCATTAACTAGAGCCGTGTTTCTTGGCTCCTGGGACTGGTTGTGTTAATAGCTCATTGTGTCATTAACTAGAGCCGTGTTTCCTGGCTCCGGGAACTGGTTGTGTTATTGTGTTGTGCAGTAGTTGAGAGGAGAGTCTCTCTTGTAGCTTGAAATAAACTAAAGTAAGAAATAGCAATCATTAGAATGTGTGTGGTGTCTGTGGTGCATGTGTGTGAGTGAGAGAGAGAGAGAGAGAGAGAGAGAGAGAGAGGGAGAGAAAGACTTAGAACATGACGGTTGGTATTGTAGAAACGTTATTAAGATTTCATCCATACACAAACATGTACAAGAGAAAGCCCATCAGGCCAGGTTTTTGCTGTGGTATCACTTTGGCTCAATGAGGTGTTATAATCATGAACTTGATCTAGATAATTTCACGTTACTGGAGAATAGTACATTTATTTGGCTTCTTTTTGTAATTTTCCGTACTACTAGCAGAAAATCATAAAAATCTACAACAATTGCTTGATGAAATAACATTGATAAGCAAAAAATATGGACTAGATATGAATATCATAAAGACTAAAACTATGATCATAAACAAAGAAAATACTCAAAACCCACAAGTGGATATCAAAATTGAAGGAATAGACCTGGAGACAGTTCAGAACTACAACTACCTTGGACATACTATAACCAGTGATGGAACATGTACAACTGAAATAAACAAAATAATAGGAATGATAAAAAGTAATTTTAATGCCATGAAGAACATACTAACATCAAAACAAATAACACCAGGGATAAAACTAAGAATAGCAAAATGTTACATCTTCTCAATATTCCTGTATGGTGCAGAAACATGGACATTAGACAAGAAAACAGAACAGAGAATTGAAGCCATTGAAATGTGGATATATAGAAGAATAGGTAGAATTGAATGGAAGGAAAAGAAAACAAACGACGAAGTCTTAAAACAACTACAAATGAAAAGAGAACTACTAAACACAATTCAAACAAGACAAATGTGATTTTTGGGCCATGTTAAAAGAAACAACAGCCTACTAAAGGTAATCATGGAGAACAAAATACAAGGTAAAAGAGGCAGAGGCAGTCCAAGACTAACATGGACGAGTAACATCAAAAGATGGACAAATCAGCCTATGACAACCAGCACCATCAAAGCAAGAGACAGAGCAAAATGGCGCTCCATGGTAGTCAACCTTCGTTGCGGAAACGGCACTCGATGATGATGATGATTGTAATTACTTTTTTGCTTAAAATAACAATCGTATCTGCAAGTTCTTGCTTTCGTGTCCATGTGTTATCATTGCTATCAATGTTATCACTGTTATCACTGTTATCAAACAAGAATTGTTAAGTCTGAAGCATGTAATAAAACAAGAAAACCCTGACATGAATAAACAAACACTGAACCCAATATCTTGAGGAAATTGAAGAAATCCTCAAACATGCACCAAGAAATAAAGCACCGGGTATTGACAACACAATAGTAAAAATAATAGCAGCAGCAGCAGGATAACAAGAGTTACATGGCTGTTCAGAATATTCAATGCAGTAATGTATCAACAGAAAGCCCCCAGAAAATCGGCAACAGACATTCATCGTACCAATATGGAAAAAGAAAAAAAAACAGCAATAAAGACTGCAATCAATCTAGAGTTATATCGCTTCTCGGTCATGTGGGGAAGTTATACGCCAAAATTGTGGGGGAAGAGAAAGAATCAGCCAAAAAATAGAACTTCAGTTAAGCCATTCTCAAATTTGGTATTAAAAAAAAATAGATGATGTATTGACTCAATATTCACTCTAAAACAGCTAGCAGGAAAGACGACAGAACACACTCAAAATGTGTTCAAAGTTTTCATTAACGAGGTAAAAGCATTGGACCGAGTAAATAGAGAACAAATAATGAGAATACTAACAACATATGGAGAAAGCCAACATCTAACCAACCTAATTAAAAATCTCTACATCAACATCGATTCATGATTGGATTGCTGATGATGTAGAGACTTTTAATTAGGTTGGTTAGAATTGCTATAATGTTTAATAGCAAAAAGACATAAGTAATGGTAACAACAAAGAAAAAGACATCACCTCAGTGCACAATAAAGACAAGTGGAACAAAATTAAAACAGGTAAATGAATTTAAATATTTTGGAACTTTGTTAACCTCAGACGGAAGATGTACAAAAGAGGTGAGATGCAGAATGGCTCAGACAAAAGCAGCTTTCCAAAAAATGAGGAAGATACTATGCAATTCATTTTTGACAATAGAAACAAGAAAAAGAGTTCTTAAATGTTATGTAGAGCCAGTCTTGACATGTGAATCATGGACAATAGGACAACAGACAAGATAATCACTGGAGTCTGTAGAAATGTGGTTTTACAGAGGAATGTTGAGAATACCATGGACAGCTAAGAAGAGTAATGAAAACGTCATGAAAGAGGCCAAAGCAAAAAGAGAGCTAATTTACAATATTAGGAAGAAACGATCATCATTTTTGGCCATGTAATGAGAAGAGAACAACTGGAATATATTGTAACAACTGAGAAAATTGAGGGACGAGGAGATAGAGGGAAGCAAAGAGAAAATATAACAGACAGCTTAAGAGAATGGCTTGGCAGAAGGTCAACAACAGAAATGATAAATAGCTGCCGAGATCGAAAGTTGTAGAGAGACATGTTCACCTACGCCAGCAGGCCCGGTACTTGATGATGATAATATCGACAGCAGCTGCACAGTCAGAACAGCAGCTGCACAGTCAGAACAGCAGCAGGTTACACAGACCACTTCGATGTTAGATCCGGTGTAAGACAGGTGTGCGTACTATCCCCCCTACTGTTTGAGTTATTGAGTTAACTAGGGGGATAGTATGCACCCCTCCCTCTCTTAGTCTATTACATACATGAACTATATATACAAGTTAGTCAACCCATAAGAGACAGAGGAGATCAACGAGCTTTTATTTGCAGACGATCAGGCACTAATACATGAAACAACAGAAGACCTACAAGAACACTTAAATAAACTCAACATCTCGGGCACAAAATACAACATGAAAATCAACATCAACAAAACACAAGTTATGAAAAGAAACTATTGCAAAAGAGATACAGAACATCAACATAACTATAGACGGCAGACAACTAAAACAAGAAAAGAAGAGGAAGAACTGAGAAAAAAAGCTAGGAATAATTCCCAGTGTAGAGTGCGTAAAGAAACAACAGATAAAATGGTTTGGCCACTTGACAAGGCAGAAAGATCAAAACACAACACAACGAACCTTCAATAAACGTTGTGAGAACACCAGACCCAAGGGTCGACCACGACTAATTTGGATTGAGAGAATATTAGAAACACTAGGAAACATGACAGCAGGAGAGGTCAACAGAAGAGCAAAAGATGGATTGATGGAATATTAGAAACACTAGGAAACATGACAGAAGCAGAGGAAAACGGAAGCGCAAAAAAAAAAAAACACGCAAATTATATCTCCCCTCTATGCTGAAAGACAAATGAAAAAGGAAAGAAGTAGAAGAACACGTGTTTGCTAGATATATGTCCATTATGTAACATGCCAAATATGTCCGTCACGTAACATTTTGCTCAGTAATTTGGTATCTTTTGTTGTGAGCGATCTCTTTTACGTTGTGTCTCCTTTGTTAAGCTGGTGCAATTATTGGTACCTTTATTGTAATGTCTTGATCTAAATATTTTGTTTGTCCAGCAAATTGACGACTTTATCTTGGGCAACGGTAATGATGAGCTCACGAGGGTCTAATCATGTCAACCATGCCTATCTGTTGTCGTCTATACACTTTTGCATCCACAATTACCCACAATTAACAAACATTCCAGCTTCTACTGGCAAACAAAAGGAAATCACTAGTGTCAAATTAAATAACAAATTGAATCCGAGTAAGAAAAGAAAAAAGAAAAAACAACAATTTTTAATGTTCAAATGTTTTGGCGGGAAACAGAATGTTGGGGAACGGCCAAAGTGTGGGCCGATGTGAGATGTCGCTAGGGAGTCGATGAAGATGACGACGTGTTGTAGATGCAACTCTGTTGATTGTGGTTTAATGTGTCAAACTTGATCGATTCATGATCGATGTAGTCTGAAGCAGTTCTGCTCTAAGTTCATGGTGTGATCTGAAGTAGTTCTGCTCTAAGTTCATGGTGTGATCTGAAGTAGTTCTGCTCTAAGTTCATGATGTGATCTGAAATAGTTCTGCTCTAAGTTCATGGTGTGATCTGTAGTAGTTCTGCTCTAAGTTCAATATGTGATCGATACATGATCGATCTGATCTGTGATAGGTCTTCTCTAAGTCCTTCTTGTGATCGATATAGATTAAAGATAACTGATGTACTGATAAAATATCAGCGGTAGAAGAGGTAGGACTGTGAGTGATCGATGAGCTACTAAAACAAGACGAGCCGAGGAGGTAGAATTGTCATTTATTGATCTTCTTTCCTTCCTCAACTGCCTTTAGTCTCGAGGGTAGATATTTGTTTGTTTGTTTGAGTTCACCAACTTTATATCTTTAGCAAATTACCGAGGGATTGAATTTTACCTGAATATCACTTTTTCCTAGATACTCTCCTGTTTTTATCGTCGAGAGAGTTAACGTTTAGAGTAGATTTTTCTACTAATTTTGCCCGGACAACGGTCATTTTGTAGTCTGCTCATTTCGATCTCCAACTGCCAAGAGTTCTTTAACGTTCTATTTGATGTAAATCACTTTGCTTCTTTTGATTTATTGCATTTTGTTACATTTTCCTTATTTCATCACTTATACCCATCCTTGTTGACTGCACTATTGAACGCGTTAAAAAATGGCGGTTTGTTTACGCCGGTCTGTCGTCAAGGACGAGTAATTCATTTAATTTGTGGAAGGCTCACAGTGTATCCGCGTGCTGCTGAGATATTTACTGGAGTTGGCCAGTTTATAACGTGGAAACGGGTTCTGGACCGTGCGACTGAGTAAGTGCACGTGAGTCTGGACCATCCAAATCATCAACGTTCAGCGACGACGGTAAGTGGCAGTTTTAAGGTGCAGCCCAAACGACATCATCGAAGAAGGAAAACACGACGGGGCAAGAGAGGTGGCACTAAACTGTCAAAGTGTGAGAGGCTAGGCCTAAAGTATGTGCGCGTTACTTATTGGAATTGTGGGTCCATAAATCAACGACGGCCCATTCTTGATAAGCTACTGTGCGGCGCCGATATAATGGTTTTGCAAGAAACTCTTCTTGGTGACAGGACAGTAAGTACTCCTGGATTTCATTGTTTCTATAATAGACGACACCTTGGGCAGGCCATCCTTGTGTGCAACAATATTGTGGCAGCTGAGGTTGATATGTCTGCGTGGAACAATGCAGAATTGCAGGTACATGCGGTTAGGGTGCAGACCCCAGTTCATTTCGTGATTGTTAATGTGTATGCCTGTAATGGGAAGGTGAACACACAACAATGGCGGAATCTCTTCGAGTTCGATGAAGAGAACGTCATTTTCTGCGGAGACTTTAATGCTAGAGGAAACCAGTGGGGTAACGTCATAACCAACAAGCAGGGAGAAGACCTAGAGAACGCACTGGTATCGGCCGATTTAGTGTGCTTGAATGATGGAAGGGCAACAAGAATGGCCACTCGAACAGGGGACTCTGATAGTGTCATAGACCTGGCACTGGTGTCTTCCACCTTCGCACCGGTTTGCAGGTGGAGTGCACTGGGGTTCCACGGAAGTGATCACTATCCATGTGTCCTCCTAATTGAGAAAGGCGGAAATAAAAGCCAGAGAAGAAAGCTCCACACATTCAACTACGAGAAAACAGACCAGGACGTCATTAGCAAAATCAGATATAGGAAACAGAGCGCCCCTCGTAGGAGGCAGGAGAGATGGACGCAGCCACCCTGGTGGAACGTAGATGTCGAGGAAGCTTGGCGGAGCAAGAGACAAACGGTCAAGGCATGGCAGAAAGCCAGAAGGTATGGTAGAACACAACCTGAGCTCTTGAAGCGTCTGAAAGTAGAGGTCGACCAAAAAATAATGCACTTTAAATTATGCGCTAAGCAGGCTAAGGATGCCAAATGGGATGACTTCTGTAAAAAAAAAGTGTGCTCAGAAAAATCGCTCGCCACATTCTGGCGCCTTCATCAGTGCATGAATGGCACACCACGACACAGAGGCATACCAGACTTTCAGAGCACATGCCGGATATGGCACAAATCTGATGAGAGCAAAGGGAAGGCCCTGTTTGCCCGCTACATTGAGCAGACGGACCAAAGAAATGAGGCGGTAAGAATGAGGATACGGGGATCGCTGTCAAAATTGTGTAGGGATGTAGGGCTGGAAGAAGATCTCACAATCACAACCGATACCATTCGCACGACACTTAAAAGTTCACACAACACTGCTCCTGGTCCAGATGGTGTTCGGTACGATGACATAGGCGATTTAGCTGACGGCGACTTGACAAAACTGGCCAATGAGTTTAATGCCAGCATTCTGAGTGGCCAGATTAAGGAGGAGTGGCTACACAGCTACTTACTACCGCTACCGAAGCCAAACAAGGACCATTCTCAGATCAGTGCCTACAGAATCATCACAATGCAGAACACTGCGGGCAAGCTGCTGGAGAAAATAGTTGCCCGTGTCCTCACCTGTCACCTTGAACAGAAACGTGTATTCCCACCCACACTCGGAGGTTATAGATATAACAAAGAGACATGGCTCAATGCGGTAGTCTTTGCCTATGACATCATCGAAGGCTTCTACAGATGAGAGGAGACATGTGCTGCTGCTATAGATCTGGAGGATGCATACAACAGGGTACCATTTGAATATCTCATGCATATGCTTCTCAAACTGGCGGTGCACGCCTTTCTCATTATATGGATCGCGGTGGCACTGTTTCAGAGGAAGGTGATACTCAGATGTGGAAGTTGGTCTTCCGAGCCAACATCCATTTGCCCAGGGCTGCCACAAGGCTCACCATTGTCACCAGTTCTATTTAACGTGTACACAATAACGATCACGGCCCAACAGCTGGATGGGAGGGGAAGAACTATGACTTTTGCTGAAGATATTCTGGTATATCGACAGGGAAGAGACAGACGGGGAATCGCCTCCACAATGCAAGACGAACTCGATCGCATTTCTTCCTGGTGTGGGGTTTCAGGTGCCTTGGTTAATCCTAATAAAGCATCAGTTTCATGGTTCTCCCTTAACAATCATATCGTTAATACGACCACACCGGTAGTACGAATGGGAGCTGATGAGGTGACCAGGGATAAGTTGATGTCATACCTCGGAGTTAAGTTTGATCGCAGCCTGTGTTTTCGGGACCACGTCGACCATGTGATAACAAAATCCCGCAAAGGATTAGCGGCCTTGAAGGTCATGGCAGCTGCCAACATCGAGCAGAGGCTACTTACTCTTCTGTTCCAGGAATTAGTCCTTGCACCAATCGAATATGCCCTGGCAATTCTTACTGTCAGTACGACTCAAATTGATAGGCTGGAGTAAATACAAAATGAAGTCATGCGCATTATCCTGGGATGTACGAGGGACACTCCCTGTGTAGCAATGAAGTATCTTCTTGACTTTCCAACCATGGATGATAGAATCAAGATCTGGAGAGCACGAGCATACCTGAAGATTAGTACAGATACAGAGCATCCATTGCACCACGTGCTCAACACAGAAAAAGGTGCCAGGCTAAAAAGAGGCAAATCATGGGTGGGCCGAGTAAAAGATGTCATCAAACAGGTCTGTGGGCTTACCAATATCAGCATTGGTGAGGAGTGGATACCGGTGCCTACGTCATTCAAAGGGACTTTCTCGTGTATTGTCACACTCGACAGGAAAAGTAGGGAACAGAACCCGGTCGTGGTTAATGCTGAGGTCAACGGTCTCATCTGCGATAACACCGATGAGAAAGATGCAGTCATCTATACAGACGGATCTGTAAGACGACACGACAGAAGTGCATGGGCATTTACAGCACGCTCGCAGGCAGAATAGTCTACGAAGACAGTGGTGCATACGTCATGACCACGAGTAGCATGACAATGGAGGTGATGGCAATGACCAAGGCATTCAAATGGTTAGAGTCACAAGACTACACCCACGCATGTATACTGAGTGATTCGATGAGCATGATAAAAAAAAGTGGAGGCAGGCTCTGTACGCATGCAATGGGTAGAGTCGTTGCAGAAGTCTAAAATACGTAAGGTCACCTTTGTTTATGTCCCTGGACATGCGGGAGTACGGGGAAATGAAAGAGCGGACAGGTTGGCTAGCTGCGCTGTCGTTGAGGACGGGCAACCGATGGATCGGGCGGACATCATCAATGCCCTCCGAGATGTGGGAAGAGCACATAACTTCGACAAACACAGATCTACGTCACGTCTTCGGATGATGGAAATGGGAGTTAAGATGGGCACAGCCAGAAACGAGAAACTTAGTGGCCGTGTAAGAAGACTTATCAACCAACATAGAACTGGAGTCGTCAGTCGCTGGACACTAAGGGAATTGCTGAGGAGGGGATCTGAGCACCTATGGACATGTTCGGAGTGCAATGATGATGTCCCGCAAATAACTCAATAACTCAATAAATAAATAACTAAATTGCATCTCATTTTGTGCGTGTTTACACGTTGACTCAATTGTCCAGCTACAGTTTTGATTTCCTAGTTTTATTCCGATTGTTGGGACTTATAGTTTCTTGTTGTGTTTGTCCCCTCTTTAAGACATCTTAAGACCGAAACGTTTATTTGTTCAGTGCTGTCTTATCCTCAAAGCCAACGCATATTATCTTTAGTTACCTTATATTTGGAAGAGACCTAAACTAGATAATCACCATAATCCAGACAAATGTTGTACCAGATGTGGGTTGTTGTATTACAGTTGTTGATGTTATTTAACACAATCTTACCGACTATAAAAGAAGGCCTCTGTCTGGTCAAACATCCAGACCTGAGCCACACAGACGTCAGTTTGTATTGCAAGACCGCCATGATGTACCTTACGTTGACTGTTTTCATCGCTACAGCATTTCTTTTAGGAGTTCTACCCGCTCCTCTTGGTTCAGGTAAGTATAGTTTATTTACATTCAGGTAAGTATAGTTTATTTACATTCAGGTAAGTATAGTTTTTTTTACATTCAGGTAAGTATAGGTTTTTTTTTACATTCAGGTAAGTATAGTTTATTTACATTTTACTGTGTTCTTTAAAATAAAAAGACATATTTATAGACAGTCAATCATTTCTGTGATCGGCCCATGGTGTCTGGTATTATCGCAACGTTTATTGAAGACTCGTTGTGTTGTGTTTAGATGTTGTTATCACGTGACTGAACCATTTTATCTGCTGACCTAGGGTTATTTCTAACTTATTTCTCAGTTCTTCATTTCTGATCTTGTCTCTCAGGCTGTTTCCTGTCATTCGTCTGACATATTTCTGATCTTATCTCTCAGACTGTTTCCTGTCATTCGATAGGCATATTTCTGATCTTATCTCACAGGCTGTTTCCTGTCATTCGTCTGACACATTTCTGATCATATCTCTCATGCTGTTCCTGTCATTCGTCTGACACATTTCTGATCTTATCTCTCATGCTGTTTCCTGTCATTCGTCTGACACATTTCTGATCTTATCTCCCATGCTGTTTCCTGTCATTCGTCGGACACATATTTCATTGGAAGAAGTTATCTTTGTTATTGTTCCTGCACCTACAGTAAAGGTCTGACATTGGTATCACACCGTTTCGAAGCGGCTTTGTCTCTTAAGTTATTTCCTTATTCCACAATAGTGGTGATAGCTGTCCAATGATTTGACAAGCTTTGCTTTTATCTTGAGTCTATCTCTGGTGTTTGTGAATTGTCATTTGTCACTAGACTTCAGAGATATTTAAATTCCTCCACTTGTTTTAGTTGTCTGCCGTCTGTCGTTGTGTTGTTGATGTTCTGCTTCTCTTCTACGATGTTCCTATCTTACTTCTGTTCTAACGTTGAAGTGGTCTGTGTATCCTGCTGCTGTTCTGACTGTGCTGCTGTTCTGACTGTGCTGCTGTTCTGACTGTGCTGCTGTTCTGACTGTGCTGCTGTTCTGACTGTGCTGCTGCTCTGACTGTGCTGCTGCTCTGACTGTGCTGCTGTTCTGGCTGTGCTGCTGTTCTGACTGTGCTGTTGCTAGAAGACATACAGGAACTAGCAGCAAATCGTTAATTGTGGAGACTACTGACCCCAGCTCTATGTGCTGTCTACGGCCTGAGACGAGCCACCAACAAACACAATACAGTTCAATCATTGAACCTTCTTCTACTTCTTTCTCCTCCTCAAAGATATGCTCTTATAATGTGTGATCTTTCGCTCTTCTGTCGGTCTCTAATGCTGCTATATTTGCCATGTTTTGCAAATCCAAATGTTGTCCTTGTCGAGAGATTCTCTTGGGAAAGACAACTGTGAATACAAACAACTGCTGCACTGCTGGAAGATAATGAACCACCAAAGGCTAAGGAAGTATTCCGAAATTAAGACAGAGTGAAGTCTGAGCTACTGAAAAGAAAGATGCAAATTTTAATCCAATGTAAATCATTGTAAAGAAGATCTATCTATCTATCTATCTATCTATCTATCTATCTATCTATCTATCTATCTATCTATCTATCTATCTATCTATCTATCTATCTATCTATCTATCTATCTATCTATCTATCTATCTATCTATCTATCTATCTATCTATCTATCTATCTATCTATCTATCTATCTATCTATCTATCTATCTATCTATCTATCTATCTATCTATCTATCTATCTATCTATCTATCTTTCTATCTATCTATCTATCTATCTATCTATCTATCTATCTATCTATCTATCTATCTGTCTGTCTGTCTGTCTGTCTGTCTGTCTGTCTGTCTGTCTGTCTGTCTGTCTGTCTGTCTGTCTGTCTGTCTATCTATCTATCTATCTATCTATCTATCTATCTATCTATCTATCTATCTATCTATCTATCTATCTATCTATCTATCTATCTATCTATCTATCTATCTATCTATCTATCTATCTATCTATCTATCTATCTATCTATCTATCTATCTATCTATCTATCTATCTATCTATCTATCTATCTATCTATCTATCTATCTATCTATCTATCTATCTATCTATCTATCTATCTATCTATCTATCTATCTATCTATCTATCTATCTATCTATCTATCTATCTATCTATCTATCTATCTATCTATCTATCTATCTATCTATCTATCTGTCTGTCTGTCTATCTGTTTGTCTGTCTGCCTGTCTGTATGTCTGTCTGTATGTCTGTATGTCTGTCTGTATGTCTGTCTGTCTGTCTGTCTGTCTATCTGTTTGTCTGTCTGTCTGTCTGTCTGTCTGTCTGTATGTCTGTCTGTCTATCTGTTTGTCTGTCTGCCTGTCTGTATGTGTGTCTGTCTGTCTGTCTGTCTGTCTATCTGTTTGTCTGTCTGCCTGTCTGTATGTCTGTCTGTCTGTCTGTCTGTCTGTCTGTCTGTCTGTCTGTCTGTCTGTCTGTCTGTCTGTCTGTCTGTCTATCTATCTATCTATCTATCTATCTATCTGTCTGTCTATCTGTCTGTCTGTCTGTCTATCTGTTTGTCTGTCTGCCTGTCTGTATGTCTGTCTGTCTGTCTGTCTGTCTGTCGGTCTGTCTGTCTGTCTGTCTGTCTATCTATTGTAGAAATTTCCTTACAAATGAAACAGTGATACCCCACCACCCCTCCCCCTTCCATGAATTACCCACAATAAGGCATCGCACCTCACATCGTTTAACATTAACTCTGTTGGTAATAAAGTCATCCTATTTCTGACCTAATTTCACTAAATTTATTATTGACATAATTATAATTTTATCTCTCTCTCTCTCTCTCTCTCTCTCTGCGATCAGGACTCAATCAGAGTAGGATTCTAGACTCTCACATGAAGTCAGAGTATTCCAGATCCACTCTGACTGAACACCCGTTAATACGTTGCACTGTGTTCTGCGCCAGTGGCCCAGTGCATCCGATTTCAGCCAGCATTTAATTCAGGTTTGCTTTCCTTAGCCTTTGATTGTCCCCAATCTTCCTGCAAGGCAGCAGATGGTCTTTTCTGTAGGGGGATTCTGCCCTTAGATGGTCGGCCCTCCCAGGTTTACGAGCACCATCTGCCCGAGTCACTAGAGGTGACTAACACAGACATGCACACATAAAGATGTGAGATGTGACTAACACAGACATGCACATAGCGATAAAAGATATGACTAACACTGACACAGATTAATATATAAGACACATGATTAATATAGACATGCACATAAAGATATGAGATATGTCTGGCATGGACATGCACACACACAAATATAACACATGCCTAACATAGACATGCACACACAAAGATATGAGATGTGACTAACATAGCCATGCACACACAAGGACATGAGATGTGACATACACAGACAAGCACACACAAAAATATGAGATATGACCAACATAGACATGCACACACAAAGATATGAGATGTGACTAACATAGCCATGCACACACAAGGATATGAGATGTGACATACACAGACATGCACACACAAAGATATGAGATATAACAAACATAATCATGCACACAAAGATATGAGATATCACTAACCCAAACATGTCCACACAAAGATGTGACACATGACTAACACAGATACACACTAAGATATGAGATATAACTAAACACAAACACACATAAAGATATGAGACATGAATAACACGGCCCCACCAAGATATGAGATATGACTAACATGACACACACCAAGATTATTTATATTCGAGCTATGGACTAAGCAATGTTTACTTTGAATACCACGATAAATGTTATTGCAGCGAGTTGGCAGATTTTTGAAAATGTATTCAGGGGTTTGAACATAAATGTTTGTTCACAGTTCGTTAACCTTCGCTGTAGATAAAGTCGTTAATTTGATGGCTTAGTTTGTGACATTGGTAGCTAAGGACCTAACTTGTGCAAACGGATGGCATTGGCAAGGATCATTTTGAATCTATGAAGTGGGCTCATTTTGTGTTTAACTCAAAAGCATACCAAAGAATTTTTTTTTTGGGACTCAATGAAGATATCCCCGATGGAAGAATAAATTGTACTATTAGTCCCATAAATGATTCGCTTCCAGAGGTTTTTGATGTAAACAAAGCAGTTTTGTCATTGCAAGTGAATAATGTCCACACCTATAATTGGTCAGGATTGGGTAGCAGCAGCAGTTTTATAGCGAACACAGAAAACATCACAGGATTGTGCTGTTCTGAAACAGCTATGCCATGCTACCCTAGAATTGCCTTTAATGGGATTACTGTGACCACAAGCCACTCTCCATGTGTGTGCCACGTATTTACACCCTGAAAGAAATTCTGAATATAACAACATCATGTGCCGTCTGTGATATTAAAGAACACATACCAGGAGCCTCCACTATGATTGATACAACTGTTGCACCAAGCATTTCATCAGAAAAGCCATATCTATGGAATGTTCCTCTGACATTGTTCTTGAATGATGTCCAAGTTAATGAGACATCAGAATCGTGTGGCGGCAGCTACAAGAAGGGAGCGGAGAACATCATCAATTGTGTTTTTACTAACTACAGGTCATGTGGCTTCTGTTGGATTGGAAATGATAACTTACCACCACTGTGTGTCTATATGTTTGGAATTGGAGTCATCAATGATGGCCTAACATCATAAAGTGCTATGACGATCATCATTTTCGGGAGGACGTAAACTCCCATGGTATATGGTGGATAGGCGGCAGGAACCATTGAAGGCTATGTCTGAAAAGTGTTCCTTCTTGCAGTTTCCTCATATTCCAAGTCCGGCTTGTTGCAGGAGCTACTGAGTTAAGTGCTCTGTGCACACCGTGAGCTGTGTGTCTCATCCGTTTTGATCCTGCTTCGATATCCCGCTTGTTTACGATGAATGATGATATCGTATGACGGGGAACAGTTGGCTGTGTTCACTTTCTGCGCGGTTTCGCCTTATGTCTTTTGGCGTGTGCTGAGACTGCTACGATGGGGACTACAGTTACCTTTCTTTGTTTGGGAGATGAGTTAGTAATTCGGATGATTCCCCTGGCACGGGCGGTTGAGCAATTATGGATTTTAATTCGTTTGCAGTGATACCGGGGCCTTCCATAACCAATAACAATAACAATAACACCAAGATATGAGCCTTGGTCAGCACACACACACACACATATAAGCTAAGATATGAGCCATGGCTAGCACAGAGACACATCAAGATATGAGCCATGGCTTCACGGAAAAACACCAAGAAATGAACCATGTCCAGCACAGAAACACATTAAGGTATCCATATGCTTGGGTTTGTTGTAGTCGGCAGACTCTTCTTAACGTGGGAATCATCGACATACGAGACGCAAGCCCCGATTAACTGTTCACATGTGTCGTTGAAACAGTTGTCCGGATATTTGAGAGTTTAGTCTGACCCGTAGTACGTTTCCTTGCACGTACAGTCTGCCGGGTCACATATCATGTCACAGCCATCAGAACACGACTGTTTGCACTGTAGCCCAAAATTACCATCGGGACAAGTGTCATTACAGGTGTAGCCAGGATAACATTGTAGGCATTTTCCGTATTTTTTCTCACATAAAGGACATTCACTGAGACAAGACCCGGAGCAGTCGTGTCCATAGATCCCATGTGAACAGTTGCCGTGACACGTACCGATGATGACGTTGCAGCCTCTGCAACACCCACTACACACTGCACAAAACGACCAAGAATGCCCGTCCAGACAGTAGGTGTCTCTAAATGTTTGCACCTCACACACCGTCAGTGCACTGTCGGCCTGCGAAATGATCTGTGAGAACTCAATCTTAATGTAATTTTATTCTAATTTCTTCCTTATAAAATCTTACTCTAAATTCATTTTGACTTAAAACTGATGTGAATTGTCTGTTTCAGGGAATCCTACTTGCCTCCGTTACAGTGACTGTGTATTTGAAGGAGAAAAAACAAGATATTCTGGTGTTGAGAAATACATTGTCAATATGACTTTTCACAATTTTCTTGACAATATCAAGTTCAAATGTAGTCTTTTGGTGGCTCGTGCTAACAACTGTTCTCGTAATTTCGACACATGTAAAACATTCATGTGTAAATATAACCATCGGTATCATGACGACTTGTACATGAAGTGGATCATGGATTTGGGTGTGGATGTCTGTACCCACATTGACGATTACTTGTTACTGAAGGATTGCTTCGGTTCTGTGTATCCATATGTGAAGCCTTACATTCATGGAAGTGGTTATAACAGAAGTTGCCTGATCGAAGCGTTTAATGCCCATAATAAATGTAGTGACAGGGCCAGAAGTGTGTTCCTTGATCTGTTTACAAAAAAATTAAATTCATATCCGTTTCAATTAACCCACAGTTACTGTAATGGGAAGCCAGATGATGAGAAAGAGGGTGAAGGATATTACATTCGCCCAATCTTAAATAGCCTTTGAACGTTCTATGTTGAAACCTTATCTTCTGATACTGTTTAGAGATTAGATCTTTAACTGTCTATGTTGAAACCTTTTCTTCCAATACTGTTTAGAGATTAGATATTTAACTGTCTATGTTGAAACCTTATCTTTCGCTACTGATTAGAGATTAGATCTTTAACTGTCTATGTTGAAACCTTATCTTCCGATACTGATTAGAGATTAGATCTTTAACTGTCTATGTTGCAACCTTATCTTCTGATACTGATTAGAGATTAGATCTTAAACTGTCTATGTTGAAACCTTATCTTCCGATACTGATTAGAGATTAGATCTTAAACTGTCTATGTTGAAACCTTATCTTCCGATACTGATTAGAGATTAGATCTTTAACTGTCTATGTTGAAACCTTATCTTCCGATACTGATTAGAGATTAGATCTTTATCTATCTATGTTGAAACCTTATCTTCTGATACTGATTACAGATTAGATCTTGTTTTCCCTCTCCAATATTTGAGTCTTCCCTGCTAATTGTTCTACAACCAGCTTATTGTGCTCTTACTTGATTGTTAACCGCCCATTTGAATGCCTGGTTCCGAGTCTTCTTTCGCCAATTATGTTGAGCGTATTTTATTGTATTTTTAACATTTAAATTTAGATGTAGCTTTATCTTTGTTTAATACAGCTTGTTTTTTGTTTGTTTCATAATTTAGTGTCAGGTTTTGTTGTTTCATAAAGTAGTGTCAGTTTTTGCTTTTTCATAATGTAGAGTCAGACATGATACCAATAAAATAATGTAGACACGCATTTCTCGTAGATGAGTTATTTGATTTCTGTGTTCATATCTTCTTTGTGTTAATTTCTATTTCAAATGTGTGGTCTGTGACAGTGTTACATGCATACGTTTGTTTGTGTCTCTGTGTACATGTTATACATTATATATTTTGTATATTCTTGAACCTTCTAGCAGCGCCAGACATCGCATAGAGCTCGTCATGTTTTTCGCCATCCATCGCTTTTCTTGGCGAGATATTCAATCTTCTGCTATGAGTTGTGTTTTTAATCATTCCACACAATCTGTCTCAAGAAAAACCCGTCCGGTATGGTCCATGTCAATGAGCGATCGTCATGAATTTGTTAATATTTGTTCTGTTCTTTCTACCAATGTTTATGATCTAAAGGGAATTCTCTTCTTTCGTCTTCTTCCTCTTCTACTTTTCATTCTGATTCTTCTTTCCTTCCCCCTTTGCCTTTCAGCGTCGAGTGGTAGATTTTTTCCTCTTCTGTTGACTCTCCTGCTGTTATGTTTCCTTGTGTTTCTAAAATTCCATCAATCCATCTTTTGTTCTTCTGTTCGCCTTCTCTGCTGTTACGTTTCCTAGTGTTTCTACTGTTCCATCAATCAATCTTTTGCTCTTATGGTAGCTTCTCCTGCAGTTATGTTTCCTAGTGTTTCTAATATTGCATCAATCCATCTTTTGGTCTTATGGTAGACTCTCCTGCTGTTATGTTTTCTAGTGTATCTAATATTCCATCTATCCATCTTTTGGTCTTATGGTAGACTCTCCTGCTGTTATGTTTTCTAATGTTTCTAATATTGCATCAATCCATCTTTTGCTCTTATGGTAGCCTCTCCTGCTGTTATGTTTCCTAGTGTTTCTAATATTCCATCAACACATATTTTTTCGTGGTCAGCCTTTGGGTCTGGTGTTCTCGCAACGTTTATTGAAGACTCGTGTTGTGATTTGATCTCTCTGTTTTTGTCACGTTCCAAAGCCATTTTATCTGTTCTTTCGTTATGTAATCTATTGCGGGATTAATCCTAGGGTTCTAATCTCTCTTCTGTTTCCTATCACTTGTCTAACACATTTAATCTCAGTAGAGGTTATTTTCTTATTGGTCTTTCGTCTAGTGTCCAGATTTGACATTTGTAGAACAACGTTAGAATGCAGATTGTATTGTAGCCTGCCCGATATGACTCTACAAGTGGTGACATCAGTCCAATGAGTTGACAAGTTTTGTTTCATCTTGAGTCTATTTCTGCATCTTTTGAGTTATTGTTTGTGCCTAGACTTCCTAGATATTTAAATCCCTGCACTTGTTTTTGTTATCTGTCGTATATCGTTATGCTGATGTTCTGTTTCTACTTTGCAAAGCCTATGACTTCTCTGTTTCGCTGATGTTTATTTTCATTTTGTATTGAATGCCTGTACTTTTAAATCAATTTAAATGTTCTTGTAGATCTGTTTGTTAATGTATTATGATCATCTTCAAATAGAAGCTTGTTAATCTCTCTCCTCTTTGGGATAGCTAACTTATATATGTAGCCTTGTAGGTAGTAAACAAATGGGAAAGGGGGGAGGAAGAGAGATAGTACGTAGCCTTGTCTTACTCCTAACCTCTCGTGACTTCTCGTGACGTCTCGTGACCTCTCGTGAAAAGGGAACTTGTGGATGGGGGTCGGGGTGAAATGTGTCGGGAATATCGGCATCATCTGTGGCACTTTGTCTAGCCCATTCTTTTCTCAAACAAGTTTTATAGATATTGTTATTTACGACAACTTAAGTGTTTGCCTAACATTTCTTTGAATCTAATAGTAACATGTCGGTAACAACTTACTAAGTATTTGACCGTGACACTGGCCACGGGTGCTGATGACTCTAACAGGTGACCACCAAAGAGCCTTAAGTGGGCGAAATTGAATGCTTGACCAACAAATTACCGCTTGACCGTGAAACTGACACCGGCCTAGACGTGCACACACGGACGCGCTAATGACAGCTGAATGCTATAATAACAACAACCTGAGAAATACTAGTGTGGCGTTGTTTTTAAAGAGACGGTAAATTAATGGACTTGTGACGGAAAGACAACTTAATAGAGTTATAACAGGACTGTCGTTTTCTGTTAGTTGGATACGACAGGGGCGTAACTTTCATTGGTAGTAGTATTTTCTTTTAGTCTGGCTTTGCGTAACCTTTATGTTTGTAGTAGTATTTTCTTTTAGTCTGGCTTTGACAGAGGCGTAACCTTTATGTTTGGTAGTAGCATTTTCTTTTAGTCTGGCTATGACAGAGGCGTAACCTTTATGTTTGGTAGTAGTATTTTCTGTTAGTCTGGCTATGACAGAGGCGTAACCTTTATGTTTGGTAGTAGTATTTTCTTTTAGTCTGGCTATGACAGAGGCGTAACCTTTATGTTTGGTAGTAGTATTTTCTTTTAGTCTGGCTATAACAGAGGCGTAACCTTTATGTTTGGTAGTAGTATTTTCTTTTAGTCTGGCTATAACAGAGGCGTAACCTTTATGTTTGGTAGTA
Source organism: Megaustenia siamemsis (assembly GCA_032433765.1). Lineage (NCBI taxonomy): Eukaryota > Metazoa > Mollusca > Gastropoda > Stylommatophora > Ariophantidae > Megaustenia > Megaustenia siamemsis. The sequence goes on from JAVIAB010000024.1 coordinate 2,777,584, forward strand.
GTATTTTCTTTTAGTCTGGCTATAACAGAGGCGTAACTTTCATGAGTAGTAGAGTTAGCACATAGAGTGTACTAGAACTCAACGAAAGTGATCGACTTTACATCTCATCCATCTAGTCGCCACGTTGGTACTAATGAGTTTAATAGCTGAATGGCAGAATGACTTTGATTGAGCGCTTGACCGTGGCACTGACCACGGGGCTCGCTAATAAGTTTAACAGCTGAACGATGGAATGAAATTTAGCGGGGAAATGCTACTGTGCTGATGTTACCGAGAGAAGGCTAGACATCGAATCTCATTACCGAGAGAGGGCTAGACATCGAATCTCACTGCCGAGAGAGTGATAGACATCGGATCTCATTACCGAGAGAGGGCTAGACATCGAATCTCATTACCGAGAGAGGGCTAGACATTGTAATCTCATTACCGAGAGAGGGCTAGACATCGAATCTCATTACCGAGAGAGGGCTAGACATCGAATCTCATTACCGAGAGAGGGCTAGACATCGAATCTCATTACCGAGAGAGAGCTAGACATCGGGTCTCACTGCCGAGAGAGGGCTAGACATCGAATCTCACTACCGATATGGGGCAAAACATGGGATCTTACTACGAAGAGTCCAGGAGAGAGTAAAGTCACCGATTCGATTTAATTATTTTTCTTTCCACCGACTTTTGTGGGAATCAACACCAGGACGTTCTTGTCAAGAGACGGAAGTCGGGGGAGATATAATTTGTGATCCATTGCTCTTCTCTTGGTCTCTCCTGCTGTTATGTTTCCTGATGTTTCGAACACTCCTTATGTTCCCTTTATTCTTTGATATTCGACAATCCTACCTCCTCCACTCCTTATATTTCATCAGTACATCAATCATCCTCAATCCTACCTCCTCCACTGTTTATATTTCATCAGTACATCAATCATCCACAATCCTACCTCCTCCATCCCATATATTTCATCAGTACATCAATCATCCACAATCCTACCTGCTCTATCCCATATATTTCATCAGTACATCAATCATCCACAATCCTACCTCCTCCACTCCTTATATTTCATCAGTACATCAATCATCCTCAATCCTACCTCCTCCACTGTTTATATTTCATCAGTACATCAATCATCCACAATCCTACCTCCTCCACTCCTTATATTTCATCAGTACATCAATCATCCTCAATCCTACCTCCTCCACTGTTTATATTTCATCAGTACATCAATCATCCACAATCCTACCTCCTCCATCCCATATATTTCATCAGTACATCAATCATCCACAATCCTACCTCCTCCATCCCATATATTTTATCAGAACAACCATCAACTGTAAGCCCACCGCCCATTCCCTGATATATTATCAAGATGCCCATCATCTTCACGTCTATTTATCATCATTCCTGCCTTCTCTACACACCTATAACCCCGTACCTCTAGACTATACATCCCTCCACCGCATTGACCTTCATGATCGAGATGACCGTAACCGGAGCGCCTTTGAGAACAGCCACTTCTTTATACCCGATTGGGATTTTTCAGTAGTTGTAATTCATTATTTTTTCCGTAAACGTTGAAATGAAACTTTTCACCCCCCCCCCCTCTCCTGCATTACTTTTAGAACCGCTCGTCATAATCATAGCCTACCTTATTGCGTCTCATTTTGTGCGTGTTTACACGTTAACTCAATTGTCCAGCTACAGTTTTGATTTCCTAGTTTTATTCCGATTGTTGGGACTTATAGTTTATTGTTGTGTTTCCTCCCTGTTTAAGACATCTTAAAACCGAAACGTTTATTTGTTCAGTGCTGTCTTATCCTCAAAGCCAACGCATATTATCTTCAGTGACCTTATATTTGGAAGAGACCTAAACTAGATAATCACCATAATCCAGACAAATGTTGTACCAGATGTGGGTTGTTGTATTACAGTTGTTGGTGTTATTTAACACAATCTTACCGACTATAAATGAAGGCCTCTGTCTGGTCAAACATCCAGACCTGAGCCACACAGACGTCAGTTTGTATTGCAAGACCGCCATGATGTACATTACGTTGACTGTTTTCATCGCTGCAGCATTTCTTTTAGGAGTTCTACCCGCTCCTCTTGGTTCAGGTAAGTATAGTTTATTTACATTTTACTTTGTTCTTTAAAATAAAATGACATATTTATAGAACATCAATCATTTCTGTGATCGGCCCATGGTGTCTGGTATTATCGCAACGTTTATTGAAGGCTCGTTGTGTTGTGTTTAGATGTTTTTATCACGTGACTAAAAAATTTTATCTACTATTCTCTGTTATTTCTAACTTTTCGTTAACTTTCTGTCTGTCTGTCTGTCTGTCTGTCTGTCTGTTTGTCTGTCTGTCTGTCTGTCTGTCTGTCTGTCTGTCTGTCTGTCTGTCTGTCTGTCTGTCTGTCTGTCTATCTATCTATCTATCTATCTATCTACCTATCTATCTATCTATCTATCTATCTATCTATCTATCTATCTATCTATCTATCTATCTATCTATCTATCTATCTATCTATCTATCTATCTATCTATCTATCTATCTATCTATCTATCTATCTATCTATCTATCTATCTATCTGTCAGTCTTTCTGTCTGTCTGTCTGTCTGTTATAAAAATTTAAATAAAACAATGATACCCCCACCACCCCTCCCCTTTCCATGAATTATCCACAACAAAACATCGCATCTCACGTCGTTTAACGTTAACTCTGTTGATAATAAAGTCATCCTATTTCAGACCTAATTTCACTAAATTTATTATTGACATAATTATATTTTAATTCTAATTTCTTCCTTATAAACTCTTACTCTAAATTCATTCAGACTTAAAACTGATGTGAATTGTCTGTTTCAGCGAATCCTACTTGCATCCGTTACAGTGACTGTGTATTTGCAGGAGAAAAAAACAAGAGAATCTGGTGTTGAGAAATACATTGTCAATATGACTTTTCACAATTTTCAACCCGATGTGAAGTATCAATGCGGTCGTATGTTGATTCTTGCTAACAACTGTGCTAGTCATTTCGAAACATGTAAAACATTCATGTGTAAATATTACCATCGGTATCATGACGACTTGTACATGAAATGGATCCTGGATTTGGGTGTGGATGTCTGTACCCACATTGACGATTACTTGTTACTGAAGGATTGCTTCGGGTCTGTGTATCCATATGTGAAGCCTTACATTCATGGAAGTGGTTATAACAGAAGTTGCCTGATCGAAGCGTTTAATGCCCATAATAAATGTAGTGACAGGGCCAGAAGTGTGTTCCTTGATCTGTTTACAAAAAAATTAAATTCATATCCGTTTCAATTAACCCACAGTTACTGTAATAGGAAGCGAGATGATGAGAAAGATGGTGAAGGATATTACATTCGCCCAATCTTGAATAGCCTTTGAACGTTCTATGTTGCAACCTTATCTTCCGATAATGATTAGAGATTAGATCTTTAACTGTCTATGTTGAAACGTTATCTTCCGATACTGATTAGAGATTAGATCTTTAACTGTCTATGTTGAAACCTTATCTTCCGATACTGATTAGAGATTAGATCTTTAACTGTCTATGTTGAAACGTTATCTTCCGATACTGATTAGAGATTAGATCTTTAACTGTCTATGTTGAAACCTTATCTTCCGATACAGTTTAGAGATTAGATCTTTAAATGTCTATGTTGAAACCTTATCTTCCGATACAGATTAGAGATTAGATCTTTAACTGTCTATGTTGAAACCTTATCTTCCGATACTGATTAGAGATTAGATCTTTAACTGTCTATGTTGCAACCTTATCTTCCGATACTGATTAGAGATTAGATCTTTAATTGTCTATGTTGAAAACTTTTCTTCCGATACTGATTAGAGATTAGATCTTTAACTGTCTATGTTGAAACCTTATCTTCCGATACTGATTACAGATTAGATCTTTAACTGTCTATGTTGAAACCTTATCTTCTGATACTGATTAGAGATTAGATCTTTAACTGTCTATGTTGACATCTTATCTTCTGATACTGATTAGAGATTAGATCTTTAACTGTCTGTGTTGAAACCTTATCTGCCGATACTGATTAGAGATTAGATCTTTAACTGTCTATGTTGCAACCTTATCTTCCGATACTGATTAGAGATTAGATCTTTAATTGTCTATGTTGAAAACTTTTCTTCCGATACTGATTAGAGATTAGATCTTTAACTGTCTATGTTGAAACTTTATCTTCTGATACTGATTACAGATTAGATCTTTAACTGTCTATGTTGACACCTTATCTTCTGATACTGATTAGAGATTAGATCTTTAACTGTCTATGTTGAAACCTTATCTTCCGATACTGATTACAGATTAGATCTTTAACTGTCTATGTTGAAACCTTATCTTCTGATACTGATTACAGATTAGATCTTTAACTGTCTATGTTGAAACCTTATCTTCTGATACTGATTACAGATAAGATCTTTAACTGTCTATGTTGAAACTTTATCTTCTGATACTGATTACAGATTAGATCTTTAACTGTCTATGTTGAAACCTTATCTTCCGATACTGATTAGAGATTAGATCTTTAACTGTCTATGTTGAAACCTTATCTTCTGTTACTGATTACAGATTAGATCTTTAACTGTCTATGTTGAAACCTTATCTTCTGATACTGAAAACAGATTAGATCTTGTTTTTCCTCTCCAATATTTGAGTCTTCCCTGCTAATTGTTCTACAACGATCTTATTTTGCTCTTACTTGATTGTTAACCGCCCATTTGAAGGCCTGGTTCCGAGTCTTCTTTCGCCAATTATGTTGAGCGCATTTTATTGTATTTAAAAATGTATATATAGATGTAGCTTTATCTTTGTTTAATACAGCTTGTTTTTTGTTTGTTTCATAATTTAGTGTCAGGTTTTGCTGTTTCATAAAGTAGTGTCAGTTTTTTCTTCTTTTTTCGTAATGTAGTGTCAGACATGACACCAATAAATAATGTAGAAACACATTTCTCGTTGATGAGTTATTTGAAGTTGAACTTCTGTGTTCATATCTTTTTTGTGTTAATTTCTATTTCAAATGTGTTGTCTGTGCCAGTGTTACGTGCATACGTTTGTTTGTGTCTCTGTGTACATGTTATACATTATATATTTTGTATATTCTTGAACCTTCTAGCAGCGCCAGATATCGCACAGAGCTGGTCATGTTTGTCGCCATCCATCTCTTTTCTTGGCGAGACATTCAATCTTCTGCTATGAGTTGTGTTTTTAATCATTCCACACAATCTGTCTCAAGATAAACCCGTCCGGTATGGTCCATGTCAATGAGCGATCGTCATGAATTTGTTAATATCTGTTCTGTTCTTTCTACCAATCTTTATGATCTTAAGGGAATTCTTTTCTTCCTCTTTTTTTTTCTTCTTTTCATTCTGATTCTTCTTTCCTTCCCCCTTTGCCTTTCAGCGTCGAGTGGTAGAATTTTTCCTCTTCTGTTGACTCTCCTGCTGTTATGTTTCCTAGTGTTTCTAAAATTCCATGAATCCATCTTTTGCTCCTCTGTTCACCTTCTCTGCTGTTATGTTTTCTAGTGTTTCTAATATACCATTAATCCATCTTTAGCTCTTATGTAGCCTCTCCTACTGTTATGTTTACTAGTGTTTCTAACATTCCATTAACACATCTATTTTCGTGGCCAGCCTTTGAGTTTGGTGTTCTCGCAACGTTTATTGAAGGCTCGTGTTGTGATTTGATCTCTCTGTTTTTGTCACGTTCCAAAGTCATTTTATGTGTTGTTTCTTTATGTATTATATTGCTGGATTTATTCCTAGCGTTCTAATCTTTCATTCTGTTTCATGTCAATTGTCTAACACATTTAATCTCAGTAGAGGTCCCCCCTAGTTGGTCTCTCCTAGATGCTGCCTTACTCCGTATGTTGTTAGTGTCCCCCCTAGTTGTTCTCTCCTAGATGCTGCCTTACTCCGTTTGTTGTTAGTGTCCCCCCTAGTTGTTCTCTCCTAGATGCTGCCTTACTCTGTATGTTGTTAGTGTCCCCCTTAGTTGTTCTCTCCTAGATGCTGCCTTACTCCATATGTTGTTAGTGTCCCCCCTAGTTGTTCTCTCCTAGATGCTGCCTTACTCCGTATGTTGTTAGTGTCCCCCCTAGTTGTTCTCTCCTAGATGCTGCCTTACTCCGTATGTTGTTAGTGTCCCCCCTAGTTGTTCTCTCCTAGATGCTGCCTTACTCCGTATGTTGTTAGTGTCCCCCCTAGTTGTTCTCTCCTAGATGCTGCCTTACTCCGTATGTTGTTAGTGTCCCCCCTAGTTGTTCTCTCCTAGATGCTGCCTTACTCCGTATGTTGTTAGTGTCCCCCCTAGTTAGTCTCTCCTAGATGCTGCCTTACTCCATATGTTGTTAGTGTCACCCCTAGTTGTTCTCTCCTAGATGCTGCCATACTCCGTATGTTGTTTGTGTCCCCCCTAGTTGTTCTCTCCTAGATGCTGCCATACTCCGTATGTTGTTAGTGTCCCCCCTAGTTGGTCTCTCCTAGATGCTGCCTTACTCCGTATGTTGTTAGTGTCCCCCCTAGTTGTTCTCTCCTAGATGCTGCCTTACTCCGTATGTTGTTAGTGTCCCCCCTAGTTGTTCTCTCCTAGATGCTGCCTTACTCCGTATGTTGTTAGTGTCTCCCCTAGTTGTTCTCTCCTAGATGCTGCCTTACTCCGTATGTTGTTAGTGTCCCCCCTAGTTGTTCTCTCCTAGATGCTGCCTTACTCCGTATTTTGTTAGTGTCCCCCCTAGTTGTTCTCTCCTAGATGCTGCCTTACTCTGTATGTTGTTAGTGTCCCCCCTAGTTGTTCTCTCCTAGATGCTGCCTTACTCTGTATGTTGTTAGTGTCCCCCCCCCCCCTAGTTGTTCTCTCTTAGATGTTGCCTTACTCCGTATTTTGTTAGTGTCCCCCCTAGTTGTTCTCTCCTAGATGCTGCCTTACTCTGTATGTTGTTAGTGTCCCCCCCTAGTTGTTCTCTCCTAGATGCTGCCTTACTCTGTATGTTGTTATTATCACCAAAAGTTGTTCTCTATTAGATGATGCCTTACTCTGTATGTTGTTATTATCACCAAAAGTTGTTCTCTGTTTACTGGCTCGAATGCTCGAATGAGATGTACAAACTTTGATTGTGTTTTCTAAACTGTTTTAGGAAATTGAATTCCTTTGTTCTGTTGGCCTGAGCCTTTTCTCCTTAACTCTTATTTATTCGCATCCCACCTGACTTAGCAGGCTGATACCTTTATATTTATTACAGTCTTTCTCTCTACCCTTTTTTTATACGATGATTACATGTTTCTAGTGTTCTGTGGCTTTCTGTTGGTGCCGTGTTGCATTGAATATTCTGTGCAGCCATATAGCTCCTGTTGCTCCTGCTGCTGCTATTATTTATGCTTCTATGTTGTCTATCCCCGATGCTTTATATTTTTCAAATGCTAGTCATGGAGACATTGAAGATGACAAGAGAAGAAGTGGGGGATCTGACTAGAGACAGAGATTCTTTCAGACGAGCTGTGGTGAATGTAATGTTCTGTGGGAGATCTGGCTAGAGGCAGATATTCTTTCAGACGAGCTGTGGTGAATGTAATGTTCTGTGGGAGATCTGGCTAGAGACAGAGATTCTTTCAGACGAGCTGTGGTGAATGTAACGTTCTGTGGGAGACCTTGCTAGAGACAGAGATTCTTTCAGACGGGCTGTGGTGAATGCAATGTTCTGTGGGAGATCTGGCTAGAGACAGAGATTCTTTCTGACAAGCTTTTGTGAATGTAACGTTCTGTGGGAGATCTGGCTAGAGGCAGAGATTCTTTCAGACGAGCTGTGGTGAATGTAATGTTCTGTGGGAGATCTGGCTAGAGACAAAGATTCTTTCAGACGAGCTGTGGTGAATGTAACGTTCTGTGGGAGATCTGGCTAGAGACAGAGATTCTTTCAGACGGGCTGTGGTAAATGTAACGTTCTGTGGGAGATCTGGCTAGAGACAGAGATTCTTTCAGACGGGCTGTGGTGAATGTAATGTTCTGTGGGAGTACTGGCTACAGACCGAGATTTTTTCAAACGCGATTTGCTGAATGCAATGTTCTACAAAGGCACTCAACTTAATAATGTGATTTGATTCCTCTTCGATTTTCTCTTTCATGATTATCGGTTCCGTGTGTGTGCATTATTTTGAGGTTTTTGTTGCGTGATTGGTAGTTGTTGTCAAGGTCATGACATCTTCGAGATATCAATTTCATCTCTGCTGTCTATGTTGGTTATTGGATATTGACTGACCCTTATCATATATGAGTTCAGTGAGATCGTGATTTTCTTTTCTTGCTTTTGCTATTTTAACTACTTTGTAGACGTCTCTTGTGGCTGTCTTGAAGTTCCTGTTTATATTTTGTGAGCATTCTGTCAAGGTGATTTGCTTAGCTTCTTTGATCAAAACTGTAACCTTTTGTCCAGACTAAGGCATATTTTTCATATATTTCTTGGTTTTTTTTTCTCCCTACTATCTTTAAATAGTATCTTCCTTTCTTTAATTTCTTGTCTGATTACATCGCCCCTTTATGGACAGTTCTTCTTTCCTTCTTTTCTCATCAGTTTTGTTCCACATATTGTTCTTGCTATGTTGTATACTGTTCCCTTAAATTGCTTTAACTCTGTTTATACTTTGCTTACATCGCTAGGGAGCTTCTTAAAATCCCTCTGTTAGTTTTTTCCCCCAGAGTTTCTTTGATTCTTCAACATTTATTTGTTTTATTTTTATTGTTTATTCCTTTGTTTCTTATTTTCTTTGTTTTTTTAAATCTTTTCTTTCTTTCTTGTTGTCAGCGTATAATCACAACCATTTCGTGATCCGTTTCCTCTATAATATTAGCGACATCTCTCCTGTCAGCATGTAATCATAACTATGTTATGTTCTGTGTCCTCTATAATATTAGCGACATCTCTCCTGCCAGCATGTAATCATAACTATGTTATAGTTTGTGTCCTCTATAATATTAACGACATCTCTCCTGCCAGCATGTAATCATAACTATGTTATAGTTTGTGTCCTCTATAATATTAGCGACATCTCTCCTGCCAGCATGTAATCATAACTATGTTATGTTCTGTGTCCTCTATAATATTAGCGACATCCCTGCTGTCGGTTACTCTTTTCTTGTGCTGTTTTCTTGTTAGAATCAAATCTGGCATCTACAGGTCATGACATTACACATACCACAAAGGGAACTGACTCTAATTAAATGAATGTCCAATAATTTATTTGATAGTTTCCCTTTCAATTCAAGAAACCTTTGATTTTCCTGACAGAATAGACAATGTGGAGAGTTGGTATCGCCTTGAATCAAAGAACTGAAACATAGTTTCAAGATGGCTTTAGTAAGCAAAATAATATAGTGTGATTTATAACACATGTGATTTATAGCACATGTGATTTATAATTGTGAAATCTGTTAAATCAATGTATAGATAGTGATTTACTTCTGGTTAGCTGTATATGCATTCCTGTGATTTATTTTTCTTGGAAAAGGCTTGGCGTAATGCCGCCCATATCATGGTGACAAGTGTTCTGTTTTAGATCTGAAAATTAATCTTTTGATCTCCTTATGTCTGAAGTCATGAAGTGCTTTCTTTTTTATTACATTGATCTATATTACATTGTTCTTTATTACATTGATCTTTATTACATTGATCTTTATTACACTAATCTTTATTACACTGATCTTTATTACATTGATATTTATTACACTGATCTTTATTACATTGATCTTTATTACAATGATTTTTATTAAACTGATCTTTATTACACTGATCTTTATTACATTGATTTTTATTAAACTGATCTTTATTACACTGATCTTTATTACATTGATCTTTATTACAATGATTTTTATTACATTGATTTTTATTAAACTGATCTTTATTACATTGATCTTTATTACATTGATCTTTATTACACTGATCTTTATTACATTGATCTTTATTACACTGATCTTTATTACACTGATCTTTATTACACTAATCTTTATTACACTGATCTTTATTACATTGATCTTTATTACACTGATCTTTATTACATTGATCTTTATTATATTGATCTTTATTACATTAATCTTTATTACATTGATCTTTATTACATTGATCTTTATTACACTGATCTTTATTACATTGATCTTTATTATATTGATCTTTATTACATTGATCTTTATTACATTGATCTTTATTACATTGATTTTTATTAAACTGATCTTTATTACATTGATCTTTATTACATTGATCTTTATTACACTGATCTTTATTACATTGATCTTTATTACACTGATCTTTATTACATTGATCTTTATTACACTGATCTTTATTACACTGATCTTTATTACATTAATCTTTATTACACTGATCTTTATTACATTGATCTTTATTATATTGATCTTTATTACATTGATCTTTATTACATTGATCTTTATTACACTGATCTTTATTACATTAATCTTTATTACATTGATCTTTATTACATTAATCTTTATTACACTGATCTTTATTACATTGATCTTTATTACATTGATCTTTATTACATTGATCTTTATTACATTAATCTTTATTACACTGATCTTTATTACATTGATCTTTATTACATTAATCTTTATTATATACATGTTTGCTACACAGATAGTTTTTATATACATCTTTATTAGATACATCTTTAGTAATTATATACAACGTTATTATATACATCTTTATTATATACATCTTTATTATACACATCTTTAATATATACATCTTTATTATATACTTATTTATTATTTCTGTCTGCCTGTCTAATGTCATTTCGAGCTCAATATTCAAACAAGACACATGAGATTTTTGGGCCATGTTAAAAGACACAACAGCCTACTAAAAGTAACATTGGAAGGAAAAATACAAGGTAAAAGAGGCAGAGGCAGACCAAAACAAACATGGACGAGTAACATCAAAAGATTGACAAGTCAACCTATGACAACCTGCAGCATCAAAGCAAGAGGTAGAGGCAGACCAAGACTGCGGAAACGAAATAGTTGGGGAACGCCCAAAGTGTGGGTCGATGTGAGATGTCACTAGGGAATTGATGAAGATGATGACGTGTTGTAGATGCAACTCTATTGATTGTGGTTTATTGTGTCAAACTTGATCGATACATGATCGGTGTAGGCTGAAGTAGTTCTTCTCTAAGTTCATGATGTGATCGATTCATGATCAGTGTAGGTTGAAGTAATTCTCTAAGTTCATTATGTGATAGATTCATGATCAGTGTAGGCTGAAGTAATTCTCTAAGTTCATTATGTGATCGATTCATGATCAGTGTAGGCTGAAGTAATTCTCTAAGTTCATTATGTGATAGATTCATGATCAGTGTAGGCTGAAGTAATTCTCTAAGTTCAATATGTGATCGATTCATGATCAGTGTAGGCTGAAGTAATTCTCTAAGTTCATTATGTGATAGATTCATGATCAGTGTAGGCTGAAGTAATTCTCTAAGTTCAATATGTGATCGATTCATGATCAGTGTAGGCTGAAGTAATTCTCTAAGTTCATTATGTGATAGATTCATGATCAGTGTAGGCTGAAGTAATTCTCTAAGTTCATTATGTGATCGATTCATGATCAGTGTAGGCTGAAGTAATTCTCTAAGTTCATTATGTGATCTATTTATGATCGGTCTGATCTGAAGTAGTTCTTCTATACGGCTATTATGTGATCGATACATGATCGATGTGATCTGTGATAGGTCTTCTCTAAGTCCATCTTGTGATCGATATAGATTAAAGATAACTGATAAAATATCAGCAGTAGAAGAGGTAGGATTGTGAGTGATCGATGAGCTACTAAAACAAGGCGAGCCAATGAGGTAGAATTGTCATTTATTGATCTTCTTTCCTTCCTCAAAAACCTTTAGTCTCGAGGGTAGATGTTTGTTTGTTTTTGTGTGTGTTTGTTTCTTTGTTTATTTGTGTGTGTTTGTTTGTTTGTTTGTTTGAGTTCACCAGCTTTATATCTTTAGAAAGTTACCAAGAGACTGAATTTTGCATAAATATAACTTTTTCCTACTTTTCACACTGGTAGCCGTGTTCTCAGGTGTCCCCCGCTATACAGGCAGATATTCTCCGATGTCAGAGATATTCTCATGTTTTTATCGTCGATAGATTAAATGTCTTGAGCAGATTTGTTCTGCTAATTTTGCCAGGATAGCGGCCATTTTGTAGTCTACTGTTTTTGATCTCCAACTAACAAAAAAGTTTTTTAAGGTTCGCAGAATGCCACAGGACCTCCTGTTTTCCGAGAGGGCTAGACAACGAATCTCACTACATAGACAGGACTAGACATCTAATCTCACTACCGAGAGAGGACTAGAAATCAAATCTCAATACCCAAAGAAAGCTAGACATCGGATCACACTACCTAGAGAAAGCTAGACATCAGAACTCACTACCTAGACAGGACTAGACATCAGATCTCACTACCTAGACAGGACTAGACATCAGATCTCATTACCTAGAGAGAGCTAGACATCGGATCTCATTACCTAGAGAGAGCTAGACATCGGATCTCATTACCTAGAGAGAGCTAGACATCGGATCTCATTACCTAGAGAGAGCTAGACATCAGATCTCACTACCTAGAGAGAGCTAGACATCAGAACTCACTACCTAGACAGGACTAGACATCAGATCTCACTACCTAGAGAGAGCTAGACATCGGATCTCATTACCTAGAGAGAGCTAGACATAAGATCTAACTACCTAGACAGGGCTAGACATCAGAACGAACTACCTAGACAGGGCTAGATATCAGAACTCACTACCTAGACAGGACTAGACATCAGAACTCACTACCTAGAGAGAGCTAGACATCAGAACGAACTACCTAGACAGGACTAGACATCATAACTCACTACCTAGACAGGGTTAGACATCAGAACTCAATACCTAGACAGGACTAGACATCAGAACTCACTACCTAGACAGGACTAGACATCAGAACTCACTACCTAGACAGGACTAGACATCAGATCTCACTACCTAGAGATCACTAGACATCGGATCTCATTACCTAGAGAGAGCTAGACATAAGATCTAACTACCTAGACATGGCTAGATATCAGAACTCACTAACTAGACAGGGCTAGACATCAGAACTCAATACCTAGACAGGACTAGACATCATAACTCACTACCTAGACAGGGCTAGACATCAGATCTCACTACCTAGAGAGAGCTAGACATCAGAACTCACTACCTAGAAAGAGCTAGACATCAGAACTCACTACCTAGACAGGACTAGACATCAGAACTCACTACCTAGACAGGACTAGACATCAGAACTCACTACCTAGACAGGGCTAGACATCAGAACTCACTACCTAGACAGGACTAGACATCAGAACTCACTACCTAGACAGGACTAGACATCAGAACTCACTACCTAGACAGGGCTAGAATCAGAACTCACTACCTAGACAGGACTAGACATCTGATCTAAACACGGATTGAGCGCTAGTCATAGGATCTTACTACCGACAGAGGGCTAGACATCAGATCTTACTACCGACAGAGGGCTAGACATCAGATCTTACTACCGAGAGAGGGCTAGACATCAGATCTTACTACCGACAGAGGGCTAGACATCAGATCTTACTACCGAGAGAGGGCTAGACATCAGATCTTACTACCGAGAGAGGGCTAGACATCGGATCTTACTACCGACAGAGGGCTAGACATCGGATCTTACTACCGACAGAGGGCTAGACATCGGATCTTACTACCGACAGAGGGCTAGACATCGGATCTTACTACCGAGAGAGGGCTAGACATCGGATCTTACTACCGACAGAGGGCTAGACATCAGATCTTACTACCGACAGAGGGCTAGACATCAGATCTTACTACCGACAGAGGGCTAGACATCAGATCTTACTACCGACAGAGGGCTAGACATCAGATCTTACTACCGACAGAGGGCTAGACATCAGATCTTACTACCGACAGAGGGCTAGACATCGGATCTTACTACCGACAGAGGGCTAGACATCGGATCTCATTACCTAGAGAGAGCTAGACATCGGATCTCATTACCTAGAGAGAGCTAGACATCAGATCTCACTACCTAGAGAGAGCTAGACATCAGAACTCACTACCTAGACAGGACTAGACATCAGATCTCACTACCTAGAGAGAGCTAGACATCGGATCTCATTACCTAGAGAGAGCTAGACATAAGATCTAACTACCTAGACAGGGCTAGACATCAGAACGAACTACCTAGACAGGGCTAGATATCAGAACTCACTACCTAGACAGGACTAGACATCAGAACTCACTACCTAGAGAGAGCTAGACATCAGAACGAACTACCTAGACAGGACTAGACATCAGAACTCACTACCTAGACAGGGTTAGACATCAGAACTCAATACCTAGACAGGACTAGACATCAGAACTCACTACCTAGACAGGACTAGACATCAGAACTCACTACCTAGACAGGACTAGACATCAGATCTCACTACCTAGAGATCACTAGACATCGGATCTCATTACCTAGAGAGAGCTAGACATAGATCTAACTACCTAGACATGGCTAGATATCAGAACTCACTAACTAGACAGGGCTAGACATCAGAACTCAATACCTAGACAGGACTAGACATCATAACTCACTACCTAGACAGGGCTAGACATCAGATCTCACTACCTAGAGAGAGCTAGACATCAGAACTCACTACCTAGAAAGAGCTAGACATCAGAACTCACTACCTAGACAGGACTAGACATCAGAACTCACTACCTAGACAGGACTAGACATCAGAACTCACTACCTAGACAGGGCTAGACATCAGAACTCACTACCTAGACAGGACTAGACATCAGAACTCACTACCTAGACAGGACTAGACATCAGAACTCACTACCTAGACAGGGCTAGAATCAGAACTCACTACCTAGACAGGACTAGACATCTGATCTAAACACGGATTGAGCGCTAGTCATAGGATCTTACTACCGACAGAGGGCTAGACATCAGATCTTACTACCGACAGAGGGCTAGACATCAGATCTTACTACCGAGAGAGGGCTAGACATCAGATCTTACTACCGACAGAGGGCTAGACATCAGATCTTACTACCGAGAGAGGGCTAGACATCAGATCTTACTACCGAGAGAGGGCTAGACATCGGATCTTACTACCGACAGAGGGCTAGACATCGGATCTTACTACCGACAGAGGGCTAGACATCGGATCTTACTACCGACAGAGGGCTAGACATCGGATCTTACTACCGAGAGAGGGCTAGACATCGGATCTTACTACCGACAGAGGGCTAGACATCAGATCTTACTACCGACAGAGGGCTAGACATCAGATCTTACTACCGACAGATGGCTAGACATCAGATCTTACTACCGACAGAGGGCTAGACATCAGATCTTACTACCGACAGAGGGCTAGACATCAGATCTTACTACCGACAGAGGGCTAGACATCGGATCTTACTACCGACAGAGGGCTAGACATCAGATCTTACTACCGACAGAGGGCTAGACATCAGATCTTACTACCGACAGACGGCTAGACATCGGATCTTACTACCGACAGAGGGCTAGACATCAGATCTTACTACCGACAGACGGCTAGACATCGGATCTTACTACCGACAGAGGGCTAGACATTAGATCTTACTATCGACAGAGGGCTAGACATCGGATCTTACTACCGACAGAGGGCTAGACATCAGATCTTACTACCGACAGAGGGCTAGACATCAGATCTTACTACCGACAGACGGCTAGACATCGGATCTTACTACCGACAGAGGGCTAGACATTAGATCTTACTATCGACAGAGGGCTAGACATCGGATCTCACTAGGGATCGAGGACAAAACATGGATCCCCACTAGGGATCGAGGACAAAACATGGATCCTCACTAGGGATCGAGGACAAAACATGGATCCTCACAACCAAGAGTCCAGGGAGGGTCAAGTCACTGATTCGATTTAATTATTTTTCTTTCCACCGAATCCAGTGGGAGTCGAACCCAGGACTTTTTTGTCAAGAGACGGACGTCGGGGGAGATGTAATTTGTGGTCCATTGCTCTTCTCTTGGTCTCTCCTGCTGTTATGTTTCCTTTATTCTTTAATATTCAACAATCCTACCTCCTCCACTGTTTATATTTCATCAGTACATCAATCATCCACAATCCTACCTCCTCCACTCCTTATATTTCATCAGTACATCAATCATCCACAATCCTACCTCCTCCACTCCTTATATTTTATCAGTACATCAATCATCCTCAATCATACCTCCTTCACTCCTTATATTCCTTCAGTACATCAATCATCCTAAATCCTACCTCCTCCATCCCATATATTTTATCAGAACAACCATCAACTGTAAACCCACAGCCCATTCCATCTTCTTCACGTCTATTTATCATCATTCCTGCCTTCTCTACTCATCTATAACACCGTATCTCTAGACTGTACATCCCTCCACCGCATTGAACCTCATTACCGTGATGACCGTAACCGTAGCGCCATTTAGAACAGCCACTTCTTTAAACCCGATTGGGATTTTTTTCAGTAGTGGTCATTCATTATTTTTCCGTAAACGTTGAAATGAAACTTTTCAGGCCACCCCCTTTTTTGTATTACTTTTAGAACCGCTCGTCATAATCACAGTCTACCTTGTTGCATCTCATTTTGTGCGTGTTTACACGTTGACTCACTTGTCTGACTACAGTTTTGATTTCTTAGTTTTATTCCGATTGTTGGGACTTATAGTTTCTTGTTGTGTTTCCTCCCTGTTTAAGACATCTTAAGACCGAAACGTTTATTTGTTCAGTGCTGTCTTATCCTCAAAGCCAACGCACCTTATCTTTAGTGACCTTATATTTGCAAGAGACCTAGACTAGACAATCACCATAATCCAGACAAATGTTGTACCAGATGTGGGTTGTTGTATTACAGTTGTTGATGTTATTTAACACAATCTTACCGACTATAAAAGAAGGCCTCTGTCTGGTCAAACATCCAGACCTGAGCCACACAGACGTCAGTTTGTATTGCAAGACCGCCATGATGTACCTTACGTTGACTGTTTTCATCGTTGCAGCATTTCTCTTAGGTGTTATACCCGCTCCTCTTGGTTCAGGTAAGTATAGTTTATTTACATTTTATAATAGTGGTGATAGCTGTCCAATGATTTGACAAGCTTTGCTTTTATCTTGAGTCTATCTCTGCTGTTTGTGAGTTGTCATTTGTCAGCCGTCTCTCGTTGTGTTGATGTTCTGCTTCTCTTCTACGATGTTCCTATCTTACTTCTGCTCTAACTTTGAAGTGGACTGTGTATCCTGCTGCTGTTCTGACTGTGCTGCTGTTCTGACTGTGCTGCTGTTCTGACTGTGCTGCTGTTCTGACTGTGCTGCTACTCTGATTGTGCTGCTGTTCTGACTGTGCTGCTGTTCTTACTGTGCTGCTGTTCTGACTGTGCTGCTGCTCTGACTGTGCTGCTGTTCTGACTGTGCTGCTGCTCTCACTGTGCTGCTGCTCTGACTGTGCTGCTGTTCTGACTGTGCTACTGTTCTGACTGTACTGCTGTTCTGACTGTGCTGTTGCTAGAAGACCTACAGGAACTAGCAGCAAATCGTTAATTGTGGAGACTAATGACCCCAGCTCTATGTGCTGTCTACGGCCTGAGACGAGCCACCAACAAACACAATACAGTTCAATCATTGAACATTCTTCCTCTTCTATCTCGGCCTCCCCGTCATTTACATCTTGTCGTCTAAAAGATATGCGCATATAATGTGTGATCTTTCGCTCTTCTGTCGGTCTCTAATGCCATGTTATCATATATTTGCCATGTTTTTCTAGTCCAAATTTTGTCCTTGTCGGGACGCTGTCTTGAGAAAGACAACCGTGAATACAAACAACTGCTGCACTGCTGGGAGATGATGGCCAAAAGAGGCTAAGGAAATATTCCTAAATAAAGGCAGAGTGAAGTATGAGCTACTGGACAGAAAGATGCAAAACTTAATCCAATGTAACTCACTATAAATAAGATCCATCCATCCATCCATCCATCCATCCATC
>JAVIAB010000024.1:2798235-2805735 GCA_032433765.1 Megaustenia siamemsis
GATTAGAGATTAGATCTTTAACTGTCTATGTTGAAACCTTACCTTCCGATACTGATTAGAGATTAGATCTTGTTTTTCCTCTCCAATATTTGAGTCTTCCCTGCTAATTGTTCTACAACAAGCTTATTTTTGTCTTACTTGATTGTTAACCGCCCAATATGCATTTCAATGGGAATAATAGAAGGAAAAGGTATGTGTCAGCACTCGGAAATGAGAGAAAATGACAAATAAACAACAACAGAAAAAAACTAAGAGCATTATATGCTGAGTGGCTGTGTACCAAGCGTTCGGCTTCTCGTGGCAAGGCGCAGTGCCATGGAGTACGGGTTCGATCCTGCTTCGGACCATATATTGTTCTTTGCTTTTTTCTGTTGTTGTTTATTTGTCATTTTTTCCGAGTGCTGACACATACCTTTTCCTTCTATTATTCCCTATTATCGCCTCGGAAGTTTCCCTATTTAATCATATTTATTTATTATTATTTGTCCCCATGCATTTGAATGCCTGGTTCCGAGTCTTATTTCGCCAATTATGTTGAGCGTAATTTATTGTATTTTTAAAATTTATATATAGATGTAGCTTTATCTTTGTTTAATACAGCTTGTTATTTTTTATTGTTTCATAATTTAGTATCAGGTTTCGCTTTTTCATAATGTAGTGTCAGGTTTTGCTTCTTCATAATGTCAGGTTTTGCTTTTTCTGAAATAGCGTCAGCTTTTGCTTTTTAATAATTTAGTGTCAGGTTTTGTTGTTTTAGAAAAAAGCGTCAGGTTTTGCTTTATCATAATTTAGTGTCAGGTTTTGCTTTTTCGTAATGTAGTTAGTGTCCGTTTTTTTTTTTTTTTTTTTTCATAATGTAGAGTCAGACATGACACCAATAAAATAATCTAGAAACACATTTATCGTTGATGAGTTATTTGAGTTCTGTGTTCATATCTTCTTTGTGTCAATTTCTATTTCAAATGTGTGGTCTGTGACAGTGTTACGTGCATACGTTTGTTTGTGTCTCTGTGTACATGTTATACATTATATATTTTGTTTATTCTTGAACCTTCTAGTAGCGCCAGACATCGCACAGAGCTGGTCATGTTTGTCGCCATCCATCTCTTTTCTTGGCGAGACATTCAATCTTCTGCTATGAGTTGTGTTTTTAATCATTCCACACAATCTGTCTCAAGATAAACCCGTCCGGTATGGTCCATGTCAATGAGCGATCGTCATGAATTTGTTAATATCTGTTCTGTTCTTTCTACCAATCTTTATGATCTAAAGGGAATTCTCTTCTTCGCCTTCGCCTTCGTCTTCTTCTTCTTCTACTTTTCATTCTGGTTTTTCTTTCCTTCCCCCTTTGACTTTCAGAGTCGAGTGGTAGATTTTTTCCTCTTCTGTTGACTCTCCTGCTGTTATGTTTCCTTGTGTTTCTAAAATTCCATCAATCCATCTTTTGCTCTTATGGTAGCTTCTCCTGCAGTTATGTTTCCTAGTGTTTCTAATATACCATCAATCCATCTTTTGCTCTTATGGTAGCCTCTCCTGCTGTTATGTTGCCTAGTGTTTCTAATATTCCATTAACACATCTATTTTCGTGTATATTCATGGTCAGCCCTTGGGTTTGGTATTCTCGCAACGTTTATTGAAGGCTCGTGTTGTGATTTGATCTCTCTGTTATTCTCACGTTCCAAAATCATTTTATTTGTTGTTTCTTTATGTATTCTATTGCGGGATTTATTCCTAGCGTTCTAATCTCTCTTCTGTTTCCTATCACTTGTCTAACACATTTAATCTCAGTAGAGGTTATTTTTCTTATTATTCTTTCATCTAGTGTCCAGATTTGACATTTGTAGCACAACGTTAGAATGCAGATTGTATTGTAGCCTGCCCGATATGACTCTACAAGTGGTGACATCAGTCCAATGAGTTGACAAGTTTTGTTTCATCTTGAGTCTATTTCTGTTCCCTTTGAGATGTCGTTTGTCCCTAGACTTCCTAGATATTTAAATCCCTCCACTTGTTTTAGTTATCTGCACTATATCGTGATGTTGATGTTCTATTTCTATTTTGCAATGTTTATGACTTCTCTGTTTTGTTGATGTTTATTTCCATTTTGTATTGAATGCCTGTACTGTTAAGTGAATTTAAGTGTTCTTGTAGATCTACTTGACCATGTATTAGGGCACGTTCATCTTCAAATAGAAGCTTGTTAATCTCTCTCTCCGATGGGATGGCTAACTTACATATGTAGCCTTGTAGGTACTAAACAGATGGTGGGGGGGGGGTGTAAGCACGTACCCCTGTGTTACACCTGATCTAACTTGTAGGTTGTCTGTGTTACCTGCTGAATTTCTGACCGTTCAGCTGCTGTTGATGTAGAGACTTTTAATATTGTTGGTTAGATGTTGCCTTACTCCGTATGTTGTTAGTGTCCCCCCTTGTTGTTCTCTCTTAGATGTTGCCTTACTCCGTATGTTGTTAGTATCCCCCTTGTTGTTCTCTCTTAGATGTTGCCTTACTCCGTATGTTGTTAGTATCCCCCTAGTTGTTCTCTCTTAGATGATGCCTTACTTCGTATGTTGTTAGTGTCCCACTAGTTGTTCTCTCTTAGATGATGCCTTACTCCGTTTGTTGTTAGTATCCCCCTAGTTGTTCTCTCTTAGATGATGCCTTACTCCGTATGTTGTTAGTGTCCCCCTAGTTGCTCTCTGTTAGATGTTGCCTTACTCCGTTTGTTGTTAGTATCCCCCCTAGTTGTTCTCTCTTAGATGATGCCTTACTCCGTATGTTGTTAGTGTCCCATTAGTTGTTCTCTCTTAGATGATGCCTTACTCCGTTTGTTGTTAGTGTCCCACTAGTTGTTCTCTCTTAGATGATGCCTTACTCCGTTTGTTGTTAGTGTCCCACTAGTTGTTCTCAGTTAGATGTTGCCTTACTCTGTATGTTGTTGGTGTCCCCTCTAGTTGTTCTCTCTTAGATGTTGCCTTACTCTGTATGTTGTTAGTATCCCCCTAGTTGTTCTCTCTTGGATGTTACCTTACTCCATATGTTGTTAGTATCACCCGCCCCCAATTGTTCTCTATTAGATGATGCCTTTCTCTGTATGTTGTTATTATCACCAAAAATTATTCTCTATTAGATGATGCCTTACTCTGTATGTTGTTATTATCACCAAAAGTTGTTCTCTATTAGATGATGCCTTACTCTGTATGTTGTTATTATCACCAAATGTTGTTCTCTGCTTACTGGCTCGAATGCTCGAATGAGATGTACAAACTTTGATTGTGTTTTCTTATCTGTTTTAGGAAATTGAATTCCTTTGTTCTGTTGGCCTGAGCTTTTTCTTCTTAACTCTTAATTATTCGCATCCCACGTGACTTAGCAGGTTGATACCTTTATATTTATTACAGTCTCTCTCTCTCTCTCTACCCTTTTTTTATACGATGATTACATGTTTCTAGTGTTCTGTGGCTTTCTGTTGGTGCCGTGTTGCATTGAATATTCTGTGCAGCCATATAGCTCCTGTTGCTCCTGCTGCTGCTATGTTGTCTATCCCCGATGCTTTATATTTTTAAATGCTTATTTGATTACCAGACATCATGGAGACATTGAAGATGAGAAGAGAAGAAGTGGGAGATCTGGCTAGAGACAGAGATTCTTTCAGACGGGCTGTGGTGAATGAATGTTCTGTGGGAGATAATAATAGTGTAATAATAACTATGTTATGTTCTGTGTTCTCTATAATATTAGCGACATCTCTCCTGCCAACTTGTTATAATAACTATGTTATGTTCTGTGTTCTCTATAATATTAGCGACATCTCTCCTGCCAACTTGTTATAATAACTATGTTATGTTTTGTGTTCTCTATAATATTAGCGACATCTCTCCTGTCAACTTGTTATAATAACTATGTTATGTTTTGTGTTCTCTATAATATTAGCGACATCTCTCCTGTCAACTTGTTATAATAACTATGTTATGATCTGTGTTCTCTATAATATTAGCGACATCTCTCCTGCCAACTTGTTATAATAACTATGTTATGTTTTGTGTTCTCTATAATATTAGCGACATCTCTCCTGCCAACTTGTTATAATAACTATGTTATGTTCTGTGTTCTCTATAATATTAGCGACATCTCTCCTGCCAACTTGTTATAATAACTATGTTATGTTCTGTGTTCTCTATAATATTAGCGACATCTCTCCTGTCAACTTGTTATAATAACTATGTTATGATCTGTGTTCTCTATAATATTAGCGACATCTCTCCTGCCAACTTGTTATAATAACTATGTTATGTTTTGTGTTCTCTATAATATTAGCGACATCTCTCCTGCCAATTTGTTATAATAACTATGTTATGTTCTGTGTTCTCTATAATATTAGCGACATCTCTCCTGTCAACATGTAGTCATTATTATGTTATAGTTTGTGTCCTCTATAATATAAGCGACATCTCTCCTGCCAGCATGTAATCATAACTATGTTATAGTCTGTGTCCTCTATAATATTAGCGACATCTCTCCTGTCAACATGTAGTCATTATTATGTTATAGTTTGTGTCCTCTATAATATAAGCGACATCCCTGCTGTCGGTTACTCTTTTCTTGTGCTGTTTTCTTGTTAGAATCAAATCTGGCTTCTACAGGTCATGACATTACACATTCCACAAAGGGAACTGACTCTAATTAAATTAATGTCCAACAATTTATTTGATAGTTTCCCTTTCAATTCAAGAAACCTTTGATTTTCCTGACAGAATATACAATGTGGACAGTTGGTATCGCCTTGAATCAAAGAACTGAAACATAATTTCAAGATGGCTTTAGTAAGGAAAATAATATAATGTGATTTATAACACATGTGATTTATAACACATGTGATTTATAGTTGTGAAATCTGTTAAAAAATGTATAGATGGTGATTTACTTCTGGTTAGCTGTATATAAAAATTCCTGTGATTTATTTTTTGGGGAAAAGGCTTGGCGTAATGCCTCCCATATCATCGTGACAAATGTTCTGTTTTAGATCTGAAAATTAATCTTTTGATCTCCTTATGTCTGAAGTCATGAAGTGCTTTCTTTTTTTTACACTGATCTTTATTACATTGATCTTTATTACATTGATCTGTATTACATCGATCTATATTATACATATCTTTATTATATACATCTTTAATATAAACATCTTTATTATATACATCTTTATTATATACATCTTTAATATATACATCTTTAATATATACATTTTTATTATATACATCTTTATTATATACATCTTTATTATATACATCTTTATTATAAACATCTTTATTATATACTTATTTATTATATACATCTTTATTATATACTTTTTTATTATATACTTATTTATTATTTCTGTCTGCCTGTCTAATGTCATTTCGAGCTCAATATTCAAACAAGACACATGAGATTTTTGGGCCATGTTAAAAGACACAACAGCCTACTAAAAGTAACATTGGAAGGGAAAATACAAGGTAAAAGAGGCAGAGGCAGACCAAAACAAACATGGACGAGTAACATGAAAAGATTGACAAGTCAACCTGTGACAACCTGCAGCATCAAAGCAAGAGGCAGAGGCAGACCAAGACTGCGGGAAACGAAATAGTTTGGGAACGCCCAAAGTGGGGCCGATGTGAGATGTCGCTAGGGAGTTGATGAAGATGATGACGTGTTGTAGATGCAACTCTGTTGATTGTGGTTTAATGTGTCAAACTTGATCGATTCATGATCGGTGTAGTCTGAAGTAGTTCTGCTCTAAGTTCATGATGTGATCGATAAATAATCAGTGTAGTCTGAAGTAGTTCTGCTCTAAGTTCGTGATGTGATCGATAAATAATCAGTGTAGTCTGAAGTAGTTCTGCTCTAAGTTCAATATGTGATCGATACATGATCGATGTGATCTGAAGTAGTTCTGCTCTAAGTTCATGGTGCGATCGATAAATGATCGGTGTAGTCTGAAGTAGTTCTGCTCTAAGTTCATGGTGTGATCGATACATGATCGGTGTAGTCTGAAGTAATTCTGCTCTAAGTTCATGATGTGATCGATACATGATCGATGTGATCTGAAGTAGTTCTTCTCTAAGTTCATTATGTGATCGATACATGATCGATGTGATCTGTGATAGGTCTTCTCTAAGTCCATCATGTGATCGATATAGATTAAAGATAACTGATAAAATATCAGCAGTAGAAGAGGTAGGATTGTGAGTGATCGATGAGCTACTAAAACAAGACGAGCCGAGGAGGTAGAATTGTCCTTTATTGATCTTCTTTCCTTCCTCAACTGCCTTTAGTCTCGAGGGTAGATATTTGTTTGTGTGTTTGTTCGTGTGTTTTTTGTTTGTGTGTGTGTGTTTGTTTGTTTGTTTGTATGTTTGTTTGTTTGTTTCAGTTCACCAACTTCATATCTTTAGCAAATTACAAAGAGACTGAATTTTGCATGAATATCACTTTTTCCTACTTTTCACACTGGCAGCCGTGTTCTCAGGTGTCCCCCGCCATACAGGCAGATATTCTCCAATTTCAGAGATATTCTCATGTTATTATCATCGAAAGAGTTGACGTTTTGAGTAGATATGTTCTGCTAATTTTGCCCGGATAGCGGCCTACTCATTTCGATCTCCATCTACCAAGAATTCTTTAAGGTCCACAGAATGCCCACAGGAACTCATGTTTTCCCAGAGGGCTAGACATCAGATCTCACTACATAGAGAGGGCTAGACATCAGATCTCACTACATAGAGAGGGCTAGACATCAGATCTCACTACATAGAGAGGGCTAGAAATCAGATCTCACAACATAGAGATGGCTAGACATCAGATCTCACTACATAGAGAGGGCTAGACATCAGATCTCACTAGATAGAGATAGCTAGACATCAGATCTCACTACATAGAGAGGGCTCGACATCAGATACCACTACATAGAGAGGGCTCGACATCAGATCTCACTACATAGAGAGGGCTAGACATCAGATCTCACTAGATAGAGATAGCTAGACATCAGATCTCACTACATAGCGAGGGCTAGACATCAGATACCACTACATAGAGAGGGCTCGACATCAGATCTCACTACATAGAGATGGCTAGACATCAGATCTCACTACATAGAGAGGGCTAGACATCAGATCTCACTACATAGAGAGGGCTAGACATTAGATCTCACTAACTAGAAAGAACTAAACATCGGATCTCAATACCGAGAGAGATCTAGAAATCTGATCTCAGTACCGAGAGATATGTAGACATCGGATCTCAGTACCGAGAGAGAGAGCTAGACATCTGATCTAAATACGTAGAGAGAGCTAAACATAGGATCTCACTACCGAGAGTGGACTAGACATCGACTCTTACTACCGAGAGAGGGCTAGACATGGGATCTTATTACCTAAAGAGGGCTAGTCATCGGATCTCACTACCGAGAGAGGGATAGACATCGGATCTTACTACCGAGATAGGGATAGACATCGGATTTCGCTA